>CM068966.1:88184678-88215769 GCA_035128595.1 Eptatretus atami
CCAGCTATCGAAACAAAGTGCCCATTCCATTGAGATCACATACTGGGATTCAGAGTGAGTTAGGTGTCTGATGGAATTATCTATAAAAGGTATGCGTAGAGTCATGCCACCTAGTCTCCATCTGCACTTGCTCTCCATCATACACAGCTCTCACCTTGGCATTGTAAAGTGCAAACAGCATGCTTGGGAAGTGCTCTGTTGGCCAACAATGAACCAAACGGATCGAAGAGGCAGTGAAAAACTGCACAACATGTACAGATTACCAAAATAAGCTTCCTCTGGAACCGCTCATACCGACAGATTCCACATTTACCATTCAACCAGGTTGCCGTGGACCGGTTCGAGTTTGAGTCAAAACAATACATTTTGGTTGTCGATTATTATTCGAAATTTATCGAGGTGTGTGAGCTCTAGGATATGAGAAGCTGCACAATGATTGATGCTCGAAAATCCATCTTTAGTACACGTGGTATACCTGAGGGTCTTAGGAGCGGCAATGCATGCTTGTTAGTGTCCAAAGAGTTCAAATCGTTCTGTTTTGATTCCGGCATTAACCAAACTACTTCCAGCCCTATTTGCTCGTGCTAATGGTGAAGTTGAAGAGCAGTCTAACTGTAAAAAAAAAGTTGTGAAAGAAAGCCGAGGACAAATATCTGGCTTTGTTCGTCTACCGCACCACTCCCCTCGAAGGACTATACTTGTCCCCTGCACAGCTGTTGATGGGTAAAAGACACGTAACAAGCTGCCTAAAAAGCACAGCTTACTTGTACCAAAACCCTACAGCTTTCATGAGGTTAAACGGAATTTTGACACGGAAAAGACCAAGCAAAAGTTCTTTCATGATCGAGTAGCACGAGAGCGGCCATCTTTTCAGGGTCGGCAAGTCCGCATGGAACAACTTACTGGCACTATAAAATGGGTTCCTGGTGAAATCGTACAAAAACACACGAATCCCCTCGGTCCTACGTGCTCCAAGCAGGAAACCGTTTGTTCCGCAGGAATCGCAGACATCTCCGATCTTCAAACAAGCTGGCCAACCACACTGGCTATGTGTACGAGCCAGAGATGGGAAACTCGGACGATGATGAACACAATGATACTTCCTCCCCTTCTCCTACCAAAAATGGTGATGACTGCAACATTAACATTTCCTTTGCCCCCCTTTTTGCCCCCCACTGTTGTGCTGGATGAACAGCTCCACGAGCCTGTTCCTTCTTACTATTCGCTCAGGCCGTGTTGTAAACGGCCGGACAAACTGAATCTTTGATTTTGTTGTGTGGTGGGTTGCTCTGTGTGGGTTTATTATGATTATTGTTATTATTATTACTACTATGTGTGTTCATATAAATTGCTCATTTGTTGATTGTAGGTGAAATTCAATCTTTAAATTGATTTTCATTCATTTATTTAATTTACCTTATTGGTGGAGGGTGATGAGAATACTCGTGTGAACCAGATGAAAAACTGTCAATTAGTATGCAAAGTTCACGGGTTTCATTGCGGGAATGGTTGATCCATGTGGTCCAGATTGAATCCCACAGTGTGTTACAAGAGACCGATATCGGGCAGGCATGGGGCGACTTGGCATATTTGCAGATAGCCTGGAGGTGAAGGCACTTTGTGAGATCTGGATAAAACCGAAATTATGAGATATACAATTTGACGGTCAATGTTTACTTCAAAAACAAACAGCATTCCACTGCAAAAGCTATTGTCATAACAGGAGGAGTCAATGAAACGTCGTTGTCTGCCATACAATGGTATCCTGGACTGGGGCCATTACGATGCTCTCATTCCAATGTGCAATGTTTTCATGGGTGAGACTGAGTGGCAATCAGTTGGAAAGAAATCCATGAAAATAGATGAACCTGTCGAAGAAAATGACAGTCATTCAAATAATCTATAATAATAAATGTGTGTGTGTGTGTGTGTGTGTGTGTTTCCTCCATCCCATCCATCTATTGGGACCATACTCTATGCAGAGCTATGGTGCTGCTTGGCTATTGGGCACAATCCTGGACAGGTCACCACTCCAACACAGGATACCAGCAAGCTGGTACTCATTTTGCTGGCATCAGAAAGATGACAGGCTGAATCAACCCCACCTAGTGTTAATTCAACAGACAAACAGAACTTAAACTCAGGACCCTAGGATCCCAAACCCACCACCATAACCATTAAGCCAACACCAGACATATGTCGCCTCCATAACTCCAAAAACCATGAAACCTAGCAGCCTGAAACTTTGCATGCATATCAAGGGAAATCCAAGAAAGTGCAACAGTGAAAATTGGGTGTTTGGGTAAATTAAAACAATAATTGGCTTAATTTAAAAAACAAATTAAAACAAAAATGATGGCACAGTCTTCTGTTTCTCATCATAGCAATAACTTTTTGCATATTCAAGTTTTCCTTCGTTAAGTCCTCCCTCATTGTTACAATCAATCAATTTATTGTATGGACAGCTTCAACATCGATCTCCATTCAAATAACTGTGGAAAGCAAATATGGTAACTTATGAGACTTCGTTCCTTTTACATGCCCAAGCCAATCTGATTCACATGAACCATCCTCACTCACAGTCCTGACTAGATACATAAAAAACTTGCATTTAAATCAATATACATGAGTTCCATTACAAGGAGCTTCAACACAAGAGGAGGCCATTAAGCCAACAAAGCATGCACTACTATTGCAAACCTCTGGTTGTTTGTCCATGCTCTGTCCTTGTAAATGCTCAAGCAAGCTGAACGTACCGTTTTTTTTAAAGTGTTTGCTATGACTCGGCTGGGGTTCTAACCACCAACCTCCCAGACTCAAAACAGATACTCTAATTACATCACCGAGGCAATTTCTTTTGTTTACATAGTCGAGGCCCGTGGAAGAGCTAACCCACCGAAGGGATCAGGACATAACAGACCAAAACAGGATGTAGAAAATGCTTGTATGGAGAGAGAAGGAATCTCCAAGGAGAAAAACTTGAAAAACTAGGAGGGATTTTGGTGGGGTTAACGAGGGTAGAAAAGGTAATGGTTTTGGATTGGGGACGATCTGAAATGGCAGGAGTGAACAACTGTCTTGAAAAACTGGAGGGAAGAATGGGATTGAAGAGAATCTGGAAGTTTGTTCCACAGGCATGAAAAAAGAGGAATAAATTAGTGAAGGTGAGCAGTGATCCTGGATTTAGGTAGTTTCACCAGAAGGGGTGATGGTGGACCGTGTGAACCCTGCAGATACCTTGCGAGGTGGGGGGGGGGGGCAGGAGGAGAGGACAAGCACAGAAAAGCAGAGGGTGCAAGCCCAGAAAAGGAAGCGGAGAAGGCAGAGAGAGAGAGAGAGAGAAGAGAGAGAGAGAGAGAGAGAGAGAGAGAGAGAGAGCGAGAAGAGAGAGAGAGAGAGAGAAGGAGGAAGCGAAGAGAGAGAGAGACCAACCGATCCATCTGCAAAGGCGAAGCCCATAGACTCAGCTTCACCGCAGGAGATTCCAATAATCTCAAAGGCCTTGGTTTCCACAGTGTCAAGCTAACCCAGATGTGAGGCAGAGGCACTAGTCCAGTGGGGACAGCAGTACTCCATCAAGCTGCGGATGAAGGCCTCGTCGGTGGACAGGAGTTCAGTGGTGCTGAGGAAGGACTTTGTATGGCAGAGGATGCCGAGTCGGCAGCTGGCTTTGGAGGCCAACATTGAAATGTGGTTTTCCCAACAAGGATCATGGCTGATAGTGAGACCCAGGAGTTTGAATGACTGAACTACCTACCTCAAGAGTTCGGTCCGCAGTCAGATTGTTAAGAAGGTATATGGGGGGGGGAGGGGTTACCAGACCGAGAGAGTGTGAGAGAGGAGAGAGATATTGAGAGTGTGAGATTTTCCCAGGTTGAAAGACAAATTCCAAGTTTTTGACCAGCTTGTGTTTTGTTTTTTTCACGGTCTGAAGAGAGGGAAGAGGTTGCTGCCTGCCTGGCTAAACGATGAGGGAAGTCATGGCAGAGGGTGGAGTCATCAGCAAATGGATAAAGACGATTTTCCAGAGAGTCAGAGAGATCCTTGATGAAGATCAAGAATAGGACTGGGCCCAGAACACTACCTTGTGAAACTCCAGCCTTGATAGGGAGGGGAGAAGAGAGGATTCCATTGAGAGCCACACAATATCTACGAGAGTAGAGGAAGTCAGTAAACCATGTGTGAAGTTGGCCTTGGATGCCATAGGCAGATATTTTGGAGATTAAGGCAGGATGACAGGCTGTATCAAAAGCATGAGGTATGTCCAGAGAGAATTCCCTGATCTCATGTCTGACATTGAGAATCTCCATCCATTGTTGGGTGAGTAGAAGCAGCATGTCCAACGTGGACTGACCTGGTCTGAAACCAAATTCGTGATATGAGATGAGGTTCTTGGAGAAAAGGAAAGATTTCATATTAACTTTCATTTCAAGGTCCACCAGCAATCCCCTTCTGGTGAAACTACAAAAATCAAGAATTACTGCTCACCTTCACTCTTTCATTCCTTCTTTTTCCCACCTGGCTTCCCTTCATCTGAATCATGTGTATATTTCCTCAGCCTAGAAGACTGGCATACTCAGCATATTTGATTATCCAGGATACAACAATATGTTCTGTATGTGAGCTCTTATACAAGCCTCGACAAAGTATGCAAAAAAAGAAGAAAAAAAAACTGCGATTATGGATTCCATGACCTTTCTGTTGATTGGGAGCAAGCTGATATGTCTGTAGTTGAGGGGATCCGTTTTTGCACCTTGTTCTGCCATCCTCACTGTATTGCGGCGATGATGGCGGATTTTCAAGCAGATGGAAGATGACCGAACACAAATGACAGGGTGAAAATGGCAGAGAGAGGATGTGCAAGAGCAGCAGGGAAGGTTTTTAGGATACGTGAGATGTTGCCATCTGGTCTAATAGCAGAGTCGGAGTTGAGGGCTGTGTCGAAGATTTAAGCATTTGGAAGAAATAAACTCAATTTCCACTGTTGAAATAACCTTCTCCACCTTCGAAGGTGCAAATGCCGTCAAGTGCAATCGCAGAGTCAGAATCGAGGGTTGATATAATCTTCTCTACCATTTCAGGTGCAAAAGACACAGAGTCCAGGACGGTTGGGCATGACAGGGAAGGATGGGTACCGAAAGTGAGGGGGTGGGGGCACAAGATATGGAAGCGAACACAGAATTGAGACATTCGGCATTCTCATGAGCGGAGTCGGCTGTGGTTCCATTTGAAGAGATGGAAGGGGAGCATACTCGAGAGACAGACTTAACAAGGTGCTACCAGGTTTAAGAGGAGGGAGACAAGTTTGAAAGTTCATTCGACCAATGTTGTTTTCTGGCTCTCCTGAGAGTGGACACACACTTGTTGCGGGCTTTTTGGAAAGCACCGAGATTGCCTTCGGTCAGATTTGCCTTCCAGGAAGAGAAGGCAAGTTATTTGTTCAAGTTCCTCATTTCCGTGCTTCAATTTTAGTTCACTTGATGCTTTGCTGTTGTTGTTGTTTTTGATATTCACACTGAATCTTCTACAACTGGTGTAGACTTCGTCCATGGTCTTCCTTAATAGTCATTGTGATTTAGTTATCAGATTAATGCCATCAGTAAATCTTAAATTATTAACTAACTGACCAATTGACAGAGAAATTCCTGTGTTTACTGATTCAAAAGCTTTTTGCCAGGTTTACTATGTCAGGTGTTGCATCCCTGTCTGCAATTACTCTTGTTTTGAATCGATCAGTGAGTTCACCTTGTACCCTTATTACGTTTTCCAATTGACTGTACAAATCCTTTCTTAATATTACTGTTTTCTCTGGTGCTCCACACATTTGTAGGACCTTCCATAGTCCTTTCTGTCAAGCGCTGTCCAATGCCTGTTTGAAATCATGAAATTGTATAAAATTTGTGGTTTTTCAAATAACTTTCCCTATTGTTGTCTTATAATGAGCAGTTGGTCAGAGATACGTCTTCCTGGAATAAAAGTTCTTTCTACAGATTTTTTTTTTTTTAGTCGTTATGAGTATCGTTTTGTAAAAATTACCCCATGGATACTCCATAAACCTACACCTCCAAATTTTGTTACAATCCTTTATCTTTTTAAGGTATTGGTGCTGTAATGGCTTTTTCCCAATCTCAAGGGCAAAGCTCTTCCTTATAGATTTTATTACAAAGATGATGCATTACTTTTCTTGTACGCCCAGCTCCTCCTGCATGCATCATTTACACTGTGACGTTCTCCTCTCCTGGTGCTTTATTTATCTTTAGCTTCTTTATGGCAATTCAGATTTCTTCCTCGATTAAATAATCCATTCATTCACCAGCATTTATAATCTGAAATATCGTTAAGAACTTCTCCTCAACAGAAACTTGGATGTTATGCAAATCCTTAAAGTGTTCCTTCAATCATTGTATTCTTTCGAGTTTGTCTTGCAATATTCTTCCACTTTTTGTTTTTTTATTAGATATATGTTAGAAGATATTTGCTGTATATCTCATCTATCATCTTGAAGAGCTGTGACTGATTGGACAAGCGTGTTCTATCTTCTCACATTGTTCATTTGACCATTTCGCTCTCTGATTTCCACACTTTTGGTAAATTTAACAATGCATCTTATACATGATAAGAAGGTGTGTCAAAAAAACCAATGACAACAGTTACCTATAATGCTTTGGGCTAGGAAGGAAAGGTAAAAGACAAGAGAAGGGATAAGAACAAATAGGAGAAAGAATATGAAGAGGGGGAGATAATGAAGACAGAAGGCCTGGTTGGAAGATGATAGGAACAGGAAGAAATAGAAAATGAAAGCGAAAACAAACAAATTGAGAGAGAGAGAGAGAGAGAAGAGAAGAAAGAGTGATTGTTACGAGCCAAGACCGTTTGAAGAATCACTGTGGTGATGATGATATATATATATATATATATATAATATGTATATATATATATATATATATATATATATATATATATATAGATCAAACCCCTCACTTGACAAGGCAACAAAGCACAAGTCGAGTCCCATAAAAGCAAATGCTGCATGACCTGGTCATAACAAGCATCGTCTGCCGCAATAACACATTGTATCTGCCCTGCCGATCACCAGTCAGGAGGTGATGCCGCAGTCAGAGAGGATTAATTAAATAAAAGGAGCAACACTGAATCTAAATACGACATGATTCTGACATAATGTGCATAAATTATGCCAACACATCACCTCGATACTCGGATGGCCTCCGTGTGGCACTCGCATCTGAAGACTGAGATTTATGGTCACAAATAAATGAAAGCAGAGTTGCTGGGTCAGTGTTGCTCCTTTAGCTTAGTGTTATATTTTGAACAATGTAGAACACGAATCGGAACTTGAATTGAAACATGAAACTGCAGCTTAGCAGTACTTTGGCTCTGAATTTGGCAAATTGTATGGAATGTTGTCCCAATTGTGCATGCGCATCGAAGTAAAGTAATTTTTTGCTTTTTTTTTTTTTAGTCTAACTGCTTCTCTGGCAGTCAAACTGAATTGAAAATCAGTCCAAACAGGAAACTTGCTGTTTATAGTGAGGTCATAAATGACACAAACAACAGACACGAATAACTAATTTAACGTGTTAAGGTGGTGTAAAAGACGGTGTATCAACGGCGGTAAACTTCCCAAAAAAGTTTTTTTCCCCCCTAAAGACTTTAAAATCTTTATTTTATTTCAATTGAATTATATACTTGAACACTAAAACACAAATCACCTTCTTGACATTTTCAAGAAACTTCCATTTCGCTGTACTTTGACAAAATATCACGCTATTTTACGCCATCTTGACCAATGAAATTTGCTGCTCGCTCTCTCAGCGTTGGGAAATATCGAGGTCCAGAAAAAATAAAAAATAAAAAATAATTACAAAGTTAAAAAAATACAAACAAACAAAACGACCCCGCAGATCGATCCGCAGCTTGTATCCGCAGCTTCCGCAGCTTGTAGGAAAAATAGATCGTGCTGCAAAATGCAAAGTAAGCGTTAAAAAGACCCTTCCCATGTCTTCTTCTCAAGACTGCGCAGTGCAAGGTGTTCTGTGAACTCTCTAGTTAATTAATACATCCTGTTGAGTACTTTCATGTGTAGGCCTACTTTTGTCCTGGCTCTGTGTGTCTTCGTCCATACTGCGTGCCTCATTATAGCTCGAGCTCATGAAGCGAAGAGTAGGGTGAAGCAATCGATTGCTTACATACGTTTGTCTGCATTTTCTTTAGAGCGTACATCAAAAACCGTTCAACAGAGGAAATTGAAACTTTACCATGTGCTACATGACCATTTAATACAGCACAATTGAGGGTACATCAAAAATTTTCAAAGTATAATTTGTTTAATATCCAGATTCGTTTAACACACTTCATCCGGATGGAGTGTGGCCAAAACTCAGTGTGTTCATTTATATTATGTCATTACATCATTAGCACGATTGTGATTATGTAAATCGTTCCCATGGGAGTTTATTTGAGGGTGTGTGTCACTGTCCATTTACAATGGCATCATCCTGAAGGGCTTGTTGGGAGACACAAAATTTCATTGCCTCCGGTGTTTTATCATCACAAACAATCATGAAATGAAACAAAAAAATTGAAGGAATAATTACGGGCCCCAATTACGTCCGGGCCCCATGGTAGTTACCCCACCTTATCCCCCCTCCCTCCCCTCTCTCATCGACCCTGCTCACACCAAGTCCTTTTCAGGACTGCGTGGGGTAAGTAGTCTATGAATACCATATACCATCGAGTTCATATCTCTTTCTGTTTCTTCCCCCTTCCTCTTTTTCTGTTTGTTCAATCCATGCTTCTCACCCCATTCCCTGGTGTTAGGGTTTTGCCTTTCTCCCCTCTGTTGCCTTGCTCTTCCATGAGCCTCAGTTTTGGAGAAAGAACATTCGAAAAATGAGAATCAATCTTTGCTTCCTGTGCTGCAATGGTAATAGCTACCACTTTAGGACCAAACTTTCTGAACAATACACAGATCAGCAATCCATGCTGTGGTTCACATTGATATATATATATATATATATATATATATATGTTATGTTATTTCACCCCTCGGTACTTGATTCTACATACTCTCACTGATATACCAATGTGCTCTGTGAATATAGCACTCACCCTACACTTCCATGTGCTCTGGGAATCTTACTACATCATGGCTCTGCCAGAATGTGAATACAAAAAAGGTGCACGCAACTTGAGGGTTAAAGCAGGAAAAAAAGGTTTTAACATGAAGATTTTATCTCTCACTCAATAACGTTGTAAGTCATCATACCACCCAAATTGGATGTGATGAAGCATTCAACCTTCATATATATTGATAGATGGATAGATAGATATACAAATATATTTCTTATTTTTAGGAAACCTTCACATTTAAATATCTTTCCACAGAATATTTTTACCACAACGGTTGTGGTGAGCCTGAAAAGTCAAAACATATCCATAACTTTGCAATCGATACGATATGTTAAATCAAAAATGAATCCAAATTTTAACTAGAAGGGCACTAGGTAGAGTGCATACCTCCGTCACGTAATGCCTGATCCACGAGAACATATTGGGCCCATTACATTTTTGAAATATCATGCTATACAGTACTATATCGTTTTTGGCCCTATCTCTCAACGGTGAAGAATCACTTTAAAGATGAAATAATTCTCGTATCCAGATCCAGATTTGGATCTTTACCAAAATCGAATCAATTCGTCCTTGCGACACACCCAACCTGCCCACCAAGTTTCGTCTGAATCCATGAACAACTTTCTGAGATATCGTGCTATATATCAATTTTAGCCCCATCTCTCAATGGTGAAGAGTCACTGTAAAAAATTGTAGTAGTCGATTCCAGATCCGGATCCAGATCTTCACCAAAATCGAATCAATTCGTCATGGTCACACTCAACGCGTCCACCAAGTTTCATCCGAATCTGTCCACAACCTTTTGAGATATCGTGCTTTATATCAATTTAGTCCGATCTCTCAATGGTAAAGAATCACTTAGAAAATTATCAGATCCGGATCCGAATCTTCACGAAAATTGAATCATTTCTTCCTTGTCACACACCAAGTTTCATCCGAATCTGTCCACAACTTTGAGATATTGTGCTATATATCATATCTTTGGCCCTATCTCTCAATGGTGAAGAATAACTTTAAAAAATTCGCGTTGTCGGATCCGGATCCGGATTTTCACAAAAATCTAATCAGTTAGTCTTTGTCACACGTCAAACCTGTCCACAAAATTTCATCCGGATCCGCCCACAACTTTTTGAGATATCCTGTACATAGAAACAAACAAACAGACGAACAAAGAAACATACAGAAAGGGATGAAAACATAACCTCCTTCACCTTCAATGGCGGAGTTAATAAGCAAGCAAAATGAACCAATTAAAGCAAGCTACTCCAAGGAAAATGTCTCCATGTCACTTCAGCCAAAGTACTAATTAGATCAGCAGCCTGACTGCACTATGTGCTGGCATTAAGAACAAACAAACATGTCAGTAACTCAGCAGGCCTTGCGATAATAACGAAGTGGTGTCGTGTACGTACCATCAGCAACAAAGTGTTCTGGTACGTGTAAAGTGACACGCACGGTCAGTGGGCATGCAACATGCATGCCACACGCCACTGCCAGGAAGCAAGAGGTGACGCTGAGCAAAGCTAATGTCGTCTTGCTGATCGGACTGCGGGGTGAGCCTGGGAGAGAGGCAAACAAGTCAAAGGATGGATTGATAACTTTGACAAAATGTGCATTGTGTGAAGTGTACTATCTTTAATATTGTTATGCTCTACACTTTTACTACCTTCAACACATTCTCTATGATATTTCCAACATCTCGATCTTTCTTCCTTTCATCAATTTAATCCAAGAATTGGACAGAGAATAATAGCAGAAGTTTCTGCGTTTGAGTTAAGCCGTTGGACATTTTGATATCGCCAGCACTAAGTACTAACAGACAAATGAATCATCCTCATCCAATCACTTTCCTTTCTCTCTTTCAGTTCACTACCTGCTTGCTAGATCCCCCTCATCCTTTTGATCTTTCCCCTTTTGTTTCTCATTCATCTTTCCCTCCTCCACTTCTGTCTCTTTGCCTCTCTCCAACATTTGTCTCCCCTTTTACTAATCATTGCTCTTCTGTCCAATAACTCGATTCCATTTTATTCCACTCAATCCTCATTTTTTTCTTCATTGCTCCTCTCGTTCTAACTGCCTCTTTTCTTTTTTTGTTTTGTTTAAGATTCAATCCACTCTCCCCATGCTCTCCCTCTCTTCCTGTTCACTGCAGCTCTTCCTGTGAACATAATGCCAACTGCATCTCCTCTTCTCCATCAGACCCAGACTTCTCCATTAAAAGAAAAGCTTTCCCACCCTGAAGATAGCCCCATCACCATGGGCAATGGACTCGACAACCACAATATCCCACAGAGAGATCTTCCTTTCTGGATTTGGTGATGAGGAACTTCCCCGCCAATGTTTCTTGCTCATCCTCTGCCACAATTGGCTCATCTAATCATGTGCTTGTGAAGGTCTACATCACTCTGGCCATTCTCAGATTACAGCCACAGCACCGGAAAGTTTGGCGTTTCACTCCGGCAAAGTGGCAGAGACTATAAGCTGCCGTCGCACTTCAGGACTAGTCTCCTCTACCTACCACCCCTGATATTAACTCAGCTTGGGAATTCTTCCACAGAAACCTGCTCACTCTCATGTACAGATTCATCCCATCACGTCTTCAATTTGCCTTCCCTACTTCCCACCTGTGGTACACTGAATCCTGTGGTGAGGCAGTTGCTCTGAAACAACTTGCAGTCTCCTACTGGAAGGCAAATCCAACCAACAGCAACCTCAGATCATTCCACAAGCCCGCAACAAATGTGTATCTACCCTCAGGAGAGCCAGAAAACAACATCTGTCAAATCTCAAGAATGAGCTTTCAAACTTGTCTCCCTCCTCTAAAACCTGGTGGTTCCTTGTCAAGTCTGTCTCCAACATATGCTCCCCTTCCATCCCTTCCCTTACTTAAAATTGCACATCAGCCGACTCTGCTCAGGAGAAGGCCTCAATTCTATGTTTGCTTCACAATATTGTGTCCCGAATCTATCTCTATATATACATTTCTAGCTCTCTATCTCTCTATCTCTCTCCGGACCCAACTACTTCTGGATTCTGTGTCTTTTGCACCTGAGAAGGTGGAAAAGATTCTGACAACACTCGACTCTGACTCTGCAACTCAACCGGACAGCATCAGCTCACATGTCCTAGAAATCTGCTCTGCTCCTCTCACACATCCTCTTTCTGCCCTTTTCACCCTATCATTTACCCGAGGTTATCTTCCATCTGCTTGGAAATTGCAGCGTTACATAAAAAGGTGCAAAATGGATCCGCTTAACTACAAAACTAATTATCTTACTACCAATCATCAGCAAGGTCATTGAATCCATCATCACAGTTGACATGAACTCATTCTTTTTCTCCAACAGCCTCATCTCAAATCATCAATTCAGATTCAGACCTGATCACTCCACCTTGGACATGCTGCTTCGAATCATCCAACAATGGATGGAGGCCCTCAATATCAGACATGAGATCAGGGCTGTCTCTCTGGACATATCTCGTGCTTTTGATACAGTCTGGAATCCTACTTGGATCTCCAAACTGTCTGCCTATGGCATCCACGGCCAACTCTACTCTTGGATTACTGACTTTCTCCACTCTCGTACACACCATCTGACTCTCAACGGAATCCTTTCCTCTCCCAGTCATGGATGGAGTACCCCAAGGCAGTGTCTTGGCTCCATGTTATTCCTAATCTTTATCAATAATCTCTCCGACTCTGGAAAATCCTCCTTATATCTTTGCTGATGAGACTCCACTCTCTGCTGTGACATCTCTCATCCTTATGATAGAAAGGCCGGAGCCTCTTCCCTCCCCTTAGACCTTGATAAAATCGCAAACTGTTCAATCACTTGGAATATCTCTCACTCTCTCACTCTCTCACAGGTTCAGTCACTCAAACTCTTGGGTTTCACTCTCAGCCATTATCTCTCTTGGGCAAGCGACATTTCGAAGTTGGCCTCCAAAGCCACATGCCAACTGGGCATTTCCTTCATGCAAAGTCCTTCCTTGGCACACCTGCACTCCTATCCACCTGCAAGGCTTTCATCTGCAACATGATGGAGTACTGCTCTCCCCTCAGGACTGAATCCCCCGCTTCACATCTTGCTCAGCAAGACAGCAGGGAAATAAAGGCTTTCAATATCATTGGAATCTCTCGTGTCGAAGCTGAGTCCATGTGCCTATCACTTTGCCATCACCGATGGGTTGGTGGTTTCTCTGTCTTCTTCCGCCTCTATTCTGGTCTTGCACACTGCACTCTTCACGTTTTGTTTCCCCACAGGTATCTGCAGTATGCATGTGGTCCACCAGCAACCCCTTCCTCGTGAAACTGCCCCAATCCAGAGCCACTGCTCACCTCCACTCATTTGTTCCAGGTTTTTTTTCCTGCCTGTGGAACCACCAGCTTCCACACTCTCTTTTTTCTCATTCTTCCCTCCAGGTCTTCAAGGTAGCTGTTCACCACCATCTCAGGTCATCCCCCATCCAAAGTCATGATATTTTTCTATACCCATTAAACCACCCTCATCCTTCCCAAAATTTTGCTATGTATCCATCTTGTCCACTCTTTGTATTCTCCCTTACCCCTCGTCGTTACTTGCATCCCTTGTTTGTCTGTCTCTGTTTACTTTCTCCCTCTGCCCTGCTGTTGGCATTTCCCCCTTTTCCTGCTGTTCCCTTTGTTGTGTTGTGTCCTGACTTGTTCTGTGTCCTAGCTCTTCCACGAGCCTTCACCATGTACAAGAAAAAAAGATTTCAATATTTTAACAAGATTGTTATTTGGGATGGATTGTTAAAAATTATCATGTGCAGTGTGTGTTTGGTGCATGTTGCACAACTTTGAAGACATGATTATAAAACGTGCAACATTGAAATTTGAATGTCAGGTAAAGATATAGAGTTTCTGGTTACGAAGTGAATGCTGTTGGCTGCAGAATTGCATGAGAAGCATGTGGGTGTGAACATTGTGCACAGACTGTATGGTGCTTCTATCAATCACCAGTGCTTCTATCAATAATTTTAGTTTTTGTACACATTGTTGAAGTTCATACAAGAGCTAACATGCAGACCACACAAGAAAGGGAGAAGGAAACAAGAGGGGTGGGAGAGGGAAGCACAACAACAGTAGGGAGCAGAGACATTAGGAGATCTGTGGAAGGGAGAAGGATGGGGTGGGATCCAAGTGATATACAAGATGGTACTGCAGGGACTTTCAGGAAGGAAAACAGGGAATTTAAAGGAAGTGTTCTTTGGGTGGATTAATGGGGGTAGAAAAGATCATGGATTTGGATGGGGGAAGATATGAGAGGCTGGTGAACCACTGTTTTGAGGACCTGGAGGGAAAAGTGGGATTTAAGAGAGTGTGGGAGTTTGTTCCAAAGGAAAAAAGAGGAATGAAAGAGTGAAGGTGAGCAGTAATTCTGAATTTGGTAGTTTTTCCAGAAGGGGGTTGCTGGCAGATCTTAATTAAGCACCTTGCGGAAATGTTGGGGGGGGGGGGGGGATAAAGCACAGACAGAGAAAGGGGGAGGTGGGGTCAAGGCCTGAGAGGAGTCGGTAGAAGACAGAAAGACCACCAACCTGCCTCCGGTGAGAGAGTGAAAGACCCAAAGACTCAACTTCATTGTGGGAGATACCAATCATCATAAAGCTTTGGTTTCCACAGAATGAAGCTGAGCTAGGTGTGAGGCCAGAGCACCAGCCCATTGAGGACAGCAGTAATCCTATAGGCTGTGGATGGAAGCTTTGTATGTGGTTAGGAGCTCAGGTGTGCCAAGGAAGGACTTCGCACGATGGAGGATGCCCAGTCGGACAGTGTGGGAGTTTGTTCCAGATGGTACTACAGGGACTTTCAGGTCCGCTTTGGAGGTACGCTTGGAAATGTGGCTTTTCCAGAAAAGATCATGGCAGATAGTAAGACCCAGAAGCTTGAGAGATTTCTTCAAGAGGATTGTTGAGAAAGTAGATGGGGGTTTTTCCAGCCAGTCCTTTAAGAGAGACATAGTGAGAGTGTAAGAAGTTTCAGGATTGAAAGACATGTTCCAAGTGTTGGACCAGCTTGTGAATTTATCCATATCTGCAGAGAGAGAAGAGGCTGCTGCCTGCCGACCTGAGGGATGAGAGATGGGACAGCAGAGGGCGGAGTCATCAGCAAAGTGATAAAGAGGATTTTCCAGAGTCAGGGATATCATTGATGAAAACCAGAAAAAGCTCAAGGCCCAGAACACTGCCTTGAGGAACTCCAGCCTGTATGGGAAGACGAGATGAGAGAATTCCACGAAGATCCATACATTGACTGTGACAGGAGAGGAAGTCTGTAAACCATGAGTGAAGATTGCTTTATATACCATAGGAAGAGAGTTTGGTGAGCAGGGCGGTGTGCCAGACCGTATCTAAAGCACGCATTATGTCGAGGGAGATGACTGATCTCATGTCTGTCATTGTGGACCTCCTTCCATTGTTAGGAAAGCAGGAGCAGCATGTCCAGAATAGAGTGACCTGGTCTGATGGGTGGAAATAAAGTCATTGCAGAAGAGGAAAGATTGAACATCAGAGGCAAAGATGGATTCCATAACCTTGCTGATGATTGGGAGCAAGCTGATTGGCCTGTCATTGCAGGGATCCGTTTTTGCACCTTTTTATGTGGAGCGGTCATGTTTGCTGATTTCCAAGCAGATGGCAGATGACCTTGAGCAAATGAGAGGGTGACTACAACAAAGAGAGGGTGAGTAAGAGCAGAAGAGCAGGTTGTTAGGACATGTGGGCTGATGCCACCTGGTCCGGTTGCAGACTCTGAGTAGAGGTTTGACAGCAAGCTCTCCACCTTGTCGGGAGAAAAGGACACAGAGTCCAGGGACAGCTGGGTGCAACTGGGTAAAGTGGGTATAGAAAGCGATGGGTTTGGGACAAGATTTAGAGGCAAACACATTCAGCCTTTTCACATGCAGTGTCAGCTGTGTAGCCATTAGAGGTAAGGGAGGGGATGGAGGGGGAACATACACCCGAATCAGACTTGACCAGATGCCACCAGGATTTGAAGGAGGGAGAGAGGTTTGTGAGTTCAGACTTGAGATTGGAAAGATGTTGTTTTCTGGCTCTCTTGGGGGTAGACACACTTGTTCCAAGTTTTGTGGAAGGAACTGACATTTCTTCAGTTGGATTTGCCTTCCATGAGGCAAACGCAAGTTGTTTCAGGCCAACTTCCTCGCCACAAGCTTCAGTGAACCATGGGCGGGAGGAAGGGTAGGACAACTGAAGACGAGATGGGATAAATATGTGCATAAGAGAGAGAGCAAACTTCTTTGAAAGAAATCCCAGGATGAGTTGATGTCAGAGAGAGCGTAGAGATGGGAGACCAGTCTAGAAGTTTGATGGCTGCTTGAAGTCCCTGCCGGTCGGCCTGAATGAAATGCCAGACTTGTTGGTACTGAGGTGGTTCTCTGAGAATGGCCAGAGATATGTCCATTTTAACAAGCATGTGTTCAGATGAACTAATTGGACCAGAGGAAGAACAGCAGACATTTGCAGCGAAATTGGTCAAAACCAAATCCAGAAGAGATGGAGTTAGCTGATATTATCATTAGCTGATATTTCGGTCGGGAAGTTTACAGATTGTGTCAGTCCCAATGAGTCGCAGAAGTCCTTTGCTGAAGTGCCATGGCAGGTGAGAGAGGTACCAATACCCAGTCAACTGGCATGATGACAATTGATGTCACCATATACAGTATGAGGAAGAGAGAGTTGGGATGAGTGAACAGAAGTTGGTCTATGTTGTCGGGAAGCGAGATGTAAATGGAGTCATCACTGTTTGATGGATGGTACAAAAAACAAGATGTGGGAGTGGAGAGGAAGCCATAACCAGAGGTATTCCTGGGGGTGTGGTGGAGTGAGGGCAGTGCATGGAGAGTGAGGAAAAGAGTGTTTGATGAATAGAGCACCTCCGCTGCCAGGACGAGGCTCGGGTCTATCATACCAGACAAGGCAGTCTTGAAGGAGGAAAGTTTCTGTTAAGCAGATTGTGTTTGGTTTGTCAGTGGCAACGTGCATGGAGAGATCTGTCAGATTAGAGCAAAGGCCTCGGATGTTTGATGTCCACACTGTTAAGGAACAGGGAGGGGAGGGGGAGGGTAAGACAAGGGAGAAGATGGGGAGGTAGGGAGAGCTGTTGACAGAGTGTAGGAGATTGCAGAAGAGCTAGGGGAGAGGGGTGAATGAGGAGGGTGACAAAAGGCTAGGTGGTGATGGGATGAGGCACAGTGGGGAGTAATAAGGGAGGTGGCAGAGGGAAGTAGAACATTGGAGAAGGTGTAAGAATGAGTTGGAATGAAAGAGGAGGTGGAGGAATGACAACATCTCACAATTAGAATGTGAGATGTTTTCGATTAATCCTTTGGGTAGTGAATTGAGGGTGCAGTGCCAAAACCTGGCTTTCCCACCTCGACTGCGACTGTGCCGATGCCGTTTGTGCCGACCTGACGAAATGCTGGGAGTCGGCGTTTGCTGCAATCGGTTCATCTCCAATGGAGAGCTTCCTCGGAAGCTCTCTTTAAACTTAAGCACAAGAGACTCGACCGTTTCATCCCTTCCTACAGGTCCAGGGAAAGCAAGGAAAATGTTAGTGTGTAATCATTGTCCTCACTTCTTGTAGCAATAGCTTCATGCAGCATTGTTGCATAATCTGTTCACTTTTATTCAATCTCCCTTAGTGAACCCAACACAAGTAACATTGCATTTTAACCTTCCCAATTGTACTCCCAAAGCTATTTCGTGATTGAAAGAACTGAAAAAAACAAACTGGGGCGTGACAATCCAGTAGATCTATTAGAGAGACGTAGCCATGCCAAGCATTCAGGGAATGAGGCAATAAGTTCAAGAGTAAAGCATAAAAAAACAACAAACATTTAAATTGTTAGGAAAAAATGATCACACGCAGAGAGAGATATACAAATGATTTGCGTTCGACTTCCAAAGCAAAGGAAGTGCATGGGGGGAAAGAAGGGGTGGATGAAATGGGAGCCACAACATCGGCTGTTCGTGCATCAATTTGATTGAGAAGCTCTCAAACACCCATTCTCTTCATACACACCCCTTCTGCCATTCTTTCCTTCTGTCCGAGTGACCGAGAGTTGCGTAATAGCTCTTTGTCTTGTCTTTCTGTCATTATGTTTTATCAAAAAAGCTTATCTGCTTTGCTCGCTTTCTTAAATAAGGATATTCTGTTTTAATTACCTTGCCATAAAGGAAATGTATCTTTTCTTATATTGCTTCCTCATTGTTGGATTATCTGTGCCCCATTGGCCCCAACCCCTTCGTCACCCCAACCAGCCCTCCCCTTCACTTTTGATCCGGTTTTCATTTTTCATTAAAAGCTTTTTGCAAATAACAGGAAACAGAAAATGGCAAGGCAGCCTGTACTCATCTCTCTGACCATATAAATGTCCTCCCCTTTCCCTTATTTTCATTAAACAAACACAGCACCTAGATTAACTGGTGGGACATTTCATTATTAGGTTTTGAATCTAAGGTCGATTGGGGGTTCAACAATGTGGACATTTCACAGACAATATAATTTAAATGCTTCATGTTATGACACAAAAAGGTCCTCTAAATCCTTCATTAAATACCTGAAAGTTGAACATGGGCAATGTACAGTACTCACAAAAATACTCAACATATTACTTTCTCAATCATTTCTTTTAAAGGATTTAACTTTCTGTTTCAATCCCCACCCCTCCTTGCCTCTCTCCTCTCTCCTGCCTCCGGCCTCCTCCTCCTCTTTCACCCTCCCCCCTTCCTCCCTCCTCCCCTCTCTCACACCCTTCCTCTTTCCCTCCCTAAATATTCCCATCAGCAAAGCGATGGACTGTATTTGCTAGTATCTATGAGAGACACAGACGCGAGGACAGTGGAGAGAGAGTGAGAGTGCGACAGAGACCGAGAGACAGTAGAGAGAGACGAGACACAGGAGAGAGAGAGGAGAGACCGAGACACAGGGGAGAGAGAGAGAGAGAGAGAGAGAGAGAGAGAGAGAGAGAGAGAGAGAGAGAAGAGAGAGAGAGAGAGAGAGAGAGAGAGACCGAGAGAGAGAGACGAGAGATAGAGATAGAAGAAGACCGAGACACAGAGAGAGAGAGAGAGAGAGAGAGAGAGAGAGAGAGAGAGAGAAGAGAGAGAGAGAGGAGAGGAGAGAGAGAGAGAACCGACCGAGACACAGAGAGAGAGAGAGAGACCGAGACACAGGAGAGAGAGATAGAGACTGAGAGATGAGACCGAGAGATAGAGATAGAGATAGAGATAGAGACCGAGAGATAGAGATAGAGATTAGAGATAGAGACGAGAGATAGAGTAGAGATAGAGATGAGACAGAGATAGAGATAGAGATAGAGATAGAGATAGAGATAGAGATAGAGATAGAGATAGAGAGACTTTGTTGATTTTTTATTATAAAAATAGAAAGAAAGCCCCCAAATGGGAGTTATATTTCATTGCAGAGAAAGAAAGAAAACCAAGAAACAATTTCTGAAGAAAGGAAAGGAAGAAATCGGGTGGATTATATACAAAACATTTCACAAAAGGATAAACATTCTTCTCAGACTTTGGCAAATAACTTCTTTTATACACCATTTTGATTCGAACTGTGGTAATCTTCCAGTTACTGAAAAGAAGCAAATCCAATTTAACACGACTTATTACAAGGTTTTGGAACAAAAACAAAGCATCTTCATCATTACTTCCAACACGTCACACTTTCTTTTCCTTGACTTATATACTGCATCTTTGCCTGAACAAGCAGAAAATTGGCTAAGACAGCATGGAATTTTTGTGTGGGATATCCAATCCGTAGATGAACACACAAGTGTTAAAAAATACAAACCAAACCTCACAAAAACAATTCCGAAGTAAAATAAATAAAGGTGCAACCGTTGGCATTCAACATACATGAAAAGGTTTTCAGATTTCTTACAAAAAAGGACATTCATCTACAAAGCAGATTTGAAAAACGGTTGTAACAAGTGATTAGAAGGAAGGATCCAGTGTACTAGTCTCCATTGGAGGTCGCCATGTCGTGGTGGTACAGGAGGAGATGATAAAAACCTTTCCAGTTAGGAAAATAAGGGGGAGAACAAGGTAAGAGGTCTCTCCCATCGAACCTCTGCTGTGTTATTTGCCGTTGCGTAAGAAATTTTACACAACCCAAATAAAGGTCTTTTTGTTTGGGAAGGCCATTGAAGACTACGTTAAAAGGGGACAAGGAAGAGGGCTGGCAAGAGAAAAAGCACATACGAGTTCAGGAAAGGTAGAGAAAGAAGGTATTCGATGTGCATTTTGTTCGTTGCTTTGCTGGTCCTGCTCCCAAGCAGGTGCAAAGCTGTGTGTATGTCCAAAGCACACTACATAATATGCGTGCCACGATTCGAGAGGATCGCACACCGACCAGGCTTGCCAATGCATCAGCACCGATCCAGCTGCCGTTTGGGCTGAGAAGATCGGCGACAGATTTAACGCCCTTGTCGGTAAAGCGTTGAAATAAAACACCTATCAGCAGGCATATCATGGAAAAAAGGAGTGTTAGAACAAGGTCTTCCAGAAACATCTGTTTCGTGTAAGAATGTGTAGCTCTTGTTATTGTCAGAGCTTGCCACGCGTTTAGCATGCTCTGATAGAAACCAGAGAGGGGGATGTGTCGATTTTGGAAAGGTCCATCAGGAAAAGAGAGTGGTCATAGCCTAGCCTCCCAGCCTGTTGCAAAAGGTGACGAGCGACATTGACCCATGGTGAGAGGGTCGCGTGTATAGCATGCGAAGAGCAACCGAGAGTCGAAAGGCCATTACCGGCTCTTTATGTCGACCAGGGCTTGGCCTCCATCGGTCAGTGGTAAAACTGAGGACCCCAGGTCGCAGCCAGTGTTTTCCGTCCCAGAAAAAGGACACTAAGCATTTCTGGAGCTGTTGAAGCAACACCGCTGGAGGATTGCAGCACGGAGAACCTGTGCCATAAGGTAGAGGCCACCAGTGGTGTTGATGACCAGACCCTTCCACGATATGACAGTTGTGTGATCAGACCTTTCCATTTTTGCAGTTTACCCTCAACAAACTCGAGCAGACCACCCAATTCTTTGCTACTGTGGTATTATTCCCTAAGAACACCCAAGGTATTTCACACCATCATTGGCCCATGACAGTGGAGCAGGAAGTCTTGGCGCCAAGTGGCACAACGGACCGAGCCAAAGGGCGCTCGTTTTGTTCCAATTACTTTGGCTGAAGAAGCCTTTTCTAATAAGGACAAACATAACGAACGATGTTAATGTCATTGATATCTTGTACGAATACACACACTTCATCGGCGTATGGCAGCACCTTGATGGGCCGTTCAAGCTGGGACAAACTAACCCCTGTTAGTCTACAGCGCAAATAAACCAGTAGGGGTTCGATGGAGAGGAGCATAAAGCAACCCGGAAAGAGGGCAACCTTGTCTAATTCCCGTTAACAGACAAAGGGGCAACAAGTTCATTGTTTATCTTAAGCACACTATAAATATTATTGTATAGTAACTTATATAAGAGATGAAGGTTGAACCAGTCCAAACTGCTCAAGTACTTCGAAAAGGAACCGATGGTCAAACACGGTCAAAGGCTTTCTCCTGATCAAGGAGAAGAAGTCCTAAATTCTTTAGGGTTTTCCTTGCACAGTTCAATGATGTCTCTCACAAGGGAGATGTTGTCATAGACGGAACATTTTGGGACACAGTAACATTGGTCTTCCTTCACAACGAGGATAGATGAGGAGTAAGTCGCGATGCCAGGGCTTTTTGAAAATATCTTATAGTCCGTACATAACAGGGAGATAGGACGCCAATTTTTCAATACACAACACGTCTCCCTTTTTTGGGATGAGGGTAAGAAGAGCTCGTCGCCAACTCTGAGGTCGCTCTCCAAGCTGGCAGCTTGCGTTCAAAGTGTTCATGAGTTCTGGACCCAATAAGTGCCAAAACTTTTGTAAAATCGGTTGTAAGTCAATCCAATCCAGGTGCTTCCCAATGGCAAGGCGTGCAGGGCAGCGCCAAGTTCACCAAAGTAATGGGACTTTCCAGTTGGGAACGCCATCTTCACACAACACTGGCAGCCTACGGGATCGAGGCGACACTGACAGGATTTATTTGTTCCATTGAATATATTTTCGAAAAGTATTCCTTCAGGAAAAGTTTGAATTTCTGATTGTGTAAAGGCAATGGATAATCTGCAATCACAGCTGCGAAAGCTGCTTACTGGGAAGACGTTTCTCTAAGGAAAAGAATACTTGGTTGGTACGTCTGCCTCATTCAGGTGTCGCACCCTCATCCAGACTAAGGCACCACGTGCATTCCTCTGGTTATTTCCTTTAATAAGGACTTGTTTCTCAGTTAAGGTTTTTTGTATGTTACATTATTTTGTCCGATGACCCGTTGGAGTTGTAAAATCTCTAATTGTAATATTTTTTTACTTCATGGTCAGCCCTGTTGAGAAAAACTGATACTGTTGACAGAACCCTTTAATTTGGGTTTACTAAATCCACACCAATCAGCGGGTTAACGGAACAGCTTAACTTCTGTTCTAGGCGAGCCGTCCAGAAAGGATTCAAAGGCCTGATGAAGTTGAGGTTTTCTAGTAAACTATTATTGAATTTCCAATGAGAGCTCCATGGACGTGGTTTAGAGAGTTCAATAAAGACTCGAGCTAGGGAATGGTCAGGAGAAACCAGAAGGCACGATATCGGATTTATAAACTCCATGTAATAATGAGAATTTACATAGATGCGAGCAAGCCTCGCAAGTGAGATGTGGTTGTTTAAACAATGACACCATGTATAAGACTATCAGAAGGGTGCTGCACACGCCAAATAATCATGGAGATTATATTTCGCAATGATGTTTGCAAAAAGTTTTGCAGTACATGGTTGGGGTTCGGCCCGTTCCGGTCAAATAAGCATTAACAGTGCAGTTAAAAATCGCCACAATAATTAGACAAGTCTGCAAATCCAGTGTTGCAGGAATTTTCTCAGTTCGGCAAAAAAGGAGATCCACTCGTAATTTTTGCTTGGAGCGTACACATTGGAAGAATGTGAACTTGACCTGATCAATAGAGAAGGTCACGGAGGCAAGGTGTCCATCAATAATACTTGTAAAATGAAGGCAGGACGGATGGAAATGTTTCCCTAAGACAAACATGATGCCTGCCTTCGACGTGGAGTTGTTACTGAAAAAACATTCCTTGCCCATAAATAGTTGCC
Organism: Eptatretus atami; assembly: GCA_035128595.1. Classification (NCBI taxonomy): domain Eukaryota; kingdom Metazoa; phylum Chordata; class Myxini; order Myxiniformes; family Myxinidae; genus Eptatretus; species Eptatretus atami. The sequence continues at coordinate 88,208,078 of CM068966.1, forward strand.
ACTGAGCCTGAACAGATCGGACAGCATGGGTCTCTTGTAACAACGCTATGTCAAGACCGTTGACCTTTACCAGCTGTTTAATTTGGATCTTGCGGAGCGGACTCCCACCACCATTAACATTTATTCGTTCCAATCTTGAAACTGGCCATGAGGAAAAATAAACGCTTCTAGAATAACATCAGAAGTGGGATAATTGATTAGAACCCCTTTCGCCTTGGTGATCATTTTTTTTAAAGCGGTGACTGTGTCTGGTGGAAACCGAATAAGTCAGGCTTACGTACGATAGCCTGAGCACACTCAAGGGAAGGACGGTAGATCTGGAAAGTATTCCGTCAGGTATATTGCGTTTCTGTATGTATTTTGTAAGAAGAGTCTTATTTTGTTCGGGGGGGGGGGGGGGTAGGACCTTGACTGGTCAGCTTCTCCACCGTTTCCACCTGACTGTTCCTGTTTGCTTCTCCCAGTTCAGATTCGTCAGAGTCGGTTTAGTTTCGAGTCACACAAGCTTGCACTGTCCTGCATATCGATACTGTCGTCAGTATTGACACACGGATCTGTACGGGTACCACGTCTATGTGCTCTTCCATTGTGGGAACATCTCCTGGTGAAGTAACGAAATAATCGGGGGATTTGATGAAACGGAAACACCATCAAGCGATGCAGAGATCTCGCTTCCCTCGACCGTCACGGTGTTCGACCTCCAAGGGCGTGGGGGTAGATAGTACTTTGGGGTGTCTCGTAAACATCAATTTTAACATTTCCTGTGTTTCCAGCTTCACCACGTGATGGACTGGGAGCAGTAACAGGGTTAACATTCGCTCCACTATTTCTGCTGACAAGGATTCAGGGTTAACATTTGTTTCACTATTTCCTGCTGACAAGGATTCAGGGTTAACATTTGTTGGGTAGTCGATCTATCTACCCTTATTATCAGTATTTCCGTCGATATGTTGTTTGTCTGTCTGTCTGTTATGTATGTCTGTTCGTCCAGTGCTCCGTTAATACAATGGCGATTTCGATGAAACTTTGTTGCTAGGTTCATACCAGACCTAGTTGTGTGCAAATGAGAACCGTTGCTATGGACCATCCATTGCTAGCAACGGACCTTTGAAATTTTCAAAAATATCTCAAAAATGTATTTTTTCGAAAATCAAAATCGGGCCACGAGCGACTGTGGCATTACATTCAGCCATATTGTCAAAAATTCCAGCCGGATCCTATGAAACTGTCGGAAAAGATAGACTTTGAATGAACCTGGTCGAAACAATAAAAAAAAACGAAGTTCGTTATATCTCAGAGATATGATCAGATATACATGAAACTGGTATGGTAGGTTCATGGTATGTCCTAGTTATGTGGAGAAAGAACCGTTGTATAGACCTCGTTGCCTAGCAACGGCCGAAAAACCTCTAAAGTGGGGGTATTTTAACGAAAAACAATCTGCAGCATTCCTTGAAGCTAGAATCATGAATTTTTGTGCTTAATCCTCAGGTCATTCCCCATCGCATGCGTCAGGTATCTTGGGTAGTCGACTACCATGTCCGCCTACCGGCTTGTTTCATTATTCCTGCTGACAAGGATTCAGGGTTAACATTTACCGAAGTAACAGCAGGTTCATCACTAGTGGTCTGTGTATCACGTCAATGGACTTTCAACAGGAGAGTTTTTAATGAGTGAAACAGTTTGTTTACTGTGATAACAGGTAAAGCTGTCTCTGTGAGGGAGCGTCTTTATCCTCACCGGCAAGTAGGGTAAACTTGTTGCCGTAGGTACCGTTCGGGTCCATTCCGGGTAAACATTGTCGAGTGGCGTCAGTCACAACTGCAGGAACATTACCGACAGATTCCTCGTTTGTAAATGCCCTTTCTTCTGGGTAAACGCCATCAGGTAAAGTCTTTCTCTTCCTTGATGAAACGATGGTGAAACCATCCCAAACATTCGTTTTCTGTTTAGACATCGGCTGAGAGAACTGGGCCTATATTACCGGACGGGATTCGCTTCCTCACAGTCGAGGAAGAAGAAGAAGAAGACGTATTCGTGTTGACGAGGTTTGTTTCATCGTTTGACGAAGTCGCCTTTGGGGAAGATCGTTTCAATTGTCCGAAATTACCACATTCGAAACTTTCAGGTCAGTGGTTACGTAGACTTGGTAAAATCATGATTATCAATTTTGAGTTTAAAACGATGTTCAAGATTCTTTCAGCGTTAGAGAGGAAGCACACATAGCTGTCTCGAAAATACACCACTTGCTTCGCCGATCGCCTGGCTCCGTAAGGTAGCACTGTGATCTGAGAAACCACAGAACCATAACGAGATAGTTCGGAGATCAGCGTCTGATTGTCAGGAAAGGAGAGTTCGAGATAATGACCTTACGGCCGTGTGTCCAGAGGGGAGACGAGCACGAAATGTCCGTCTCTGTTGATAGTCCGTCGATACAATGTCGGAACCAGTTGTTCTCAGACACGAAGATAACCACACGTTTGTTCATTCGCGAGGCTGCACGAACTTTGTCAGTACCGACTATAAATAGGATACTCCATTTTGGACATCCGTTTATTAGATTACAAATGATGAGCTGCCTCTGCAAATACACAAGAATAAAGTTTTACCTTTACCAATGTTCGTGTTCATCCATTACTCTCCATCTCCCTCCAAGTCGTTGTGATGGACAAGGAACAAGGGACGATATAATGAGCATTTGTACCTGATGTGTAAACGTAAGAACGAAATGAGATTTAAATGTGGATATGTAACAAGAAGAGAAATAAACCGTGTGATCGTGTGGGGTGGACTACCCATCACGCAAGATATGGACCGGGGGATTATTCTCCCAAACACGACGCTGGTCATGTCATAGTCACCCGATGTTGCCATGCAGGTGGAGCCGAGTACGCAGCTTCTAGCACCGGTGACTGGAGTGGCAGGTGTTTTGACCTGTGAGGCAGGTGCTCGTAGATGCGAGTGTTGAGTGGCGTCCTATAGTCCAAAGGCATTGAGTCGTCGTTCATCATCGGTGGGTCCTGGTATGCAGGAGTATCACCAGGGGAGTTGGTGACGATGGCCCCATGAGGTCTGTGGAGGGTGGCGTTGTTTGATCCGGTGTTGAAGTGGTAGATGGTTGTCTGTTTGCACTGGAGCTCTGGGCCATGGTGATAGAGGTCATGTACGATGGATGACGTGGAGCACGAGTGTGGACTGGGAGTATTTCCGGAGAAATTTCCTGTTGCGGAGCGTCGCTCGCCCTGAACCGTCGCACGTAGGACATATTGGTTGTGCTGCGGACTTCGATCACTGTGCCTGTTTTGTCCTGTTTGCGAGATTGTGGCCAATCTGGTTTTGGATGGCAGATGTGGTCTCCAACAGTGAGTGGTGTTAGCCTTCTTGTGTGCTCTGACCAGCGTTCAGCAGCTTTCATGTGGCGGTTGCGGAAGCAGCTTCCCGGTTGACTAAAGTGTCTCCATGTTTCATGGGGTCTGTATCTGCCTGGGAGGATAGGTTAAGTCCTTATCGGCCTGCCAAACACGCACATGGTGGGGATAGCTTTGTGTCCTTATCAGGAAAGTTCCTGTATTGCAGGATCGCACGCTGGAATGAATCTGTGTCCAGCTCCACATGAGGGCCGTGTTGTCAGTGATCATGCGCTTCACCGGTTTGACTCCAACTTCTGCCCGGCAGTTACTATGGGGGAACGCAGCGGATGATAGGGTGGTGGACTCCCCAGTTCAGTAGGAAGGTGAGTATTGCCAGCGATGAATTCAGGGCCACCGTGGAAGAGAGTTCATCAGGTATGCCATAGGTGACGAAGCAGCAACGCAGGGAATCCACCAAGCCAACGAACCTCCAATGCCCTCTCAACGACAGGCCAATTGGATATCTATCGACGATGAGCAAGTAATGAAAGCCCTTGTATTGAAAGTAATCGGCGCATATACATTTGAACGGGTAGTCTGGAAGGATCTGGTTCATGGTGGTGCGCTGGGTTGTGAGGGAGCCATGCGTTGCAGTGGTTGCATTGTCTCTGACGTATTTGATTGCAGGGGTGATTCCAGGCAGAACACAGACAATTCAGCTCTGGCAATCATGGATGATACGCTTTGATGTGCAGCATGAAGAGCTTCCAGGCAGTCCTGTCGGAGGGACGTGGATGACATGCGATTCTTGTAGGTGATTACTCCATCCACGGTATGTAGGTGATCCCGGTATTGGTGGTATTCTTGGAGTGTCGATGGGATATCTTGAAGAGATGGCATGCCTGATTCGATGATGTTCACCAACCTGTTCATATTCTCATCACTACTAGTAGCCAATCGACCTTGTTCCAGGTGATGTCTCGAGTGTTTTGAGGGATGAAACTGCAGCGGTGTGCATGAGGAGAATCAGTGTTTGATGTACGATGCAACGTATGCAGCAAGGAAGTCTTGCCGTACTGTAGGGTAAGGAATGGTGTGTCACTCTGGGGCTAGATGCAATGGATGATATGTCATCTGTCAGGTGCATTTTCTCGGATTGTCGTCACCTGTAGGGTGGCGGGAAATGGTGTCCGCCCTCTGTTCTTTATACCAGGGAACATGGACCATGTTAAACAGTAGCGAAGTGTTTTTCTTTGAGGTTCCGGAGTCGGTTGTTTGGGATTTCATCGAGTGATCTGTCGCCAAAGGCTTGAGAAGCGGTTTATGGTCGACCGCGATAGTGAGATCCTTGCATCCCAGGACAAAATAGCGAGCTTTGTCCAATGCGTCAGCCACGGCTAAGGCTTCCCCTTCAATAGGGGCATAACGAGATTCTGCTGAGTGTGTGAAACGACTTCCGACTAGTATGATCTTCCATCCTGTGGACAGCAGAACAGGTGGGTTTGATTGACATGGGCAATGTTTGGAAGAGCCAGAATCCGACGCCGACTTTCGACCAATCGTGGGCGAGGCATGTTGTCTAGACTTGTCGAATATCTGTACGCCACAGACTCATCTCATGACAATGACCTTCTTAGATTCATGAAACAGTTCGTTCAGGCGGTCGTCCCAGGCAATGTGGTGCCAGGCTTGAGGAAGGCTCGAAAAGGTAGCATGCGTGCTCTGTCATACTGAATGCATATGAAACTTGATTTGCCAGCCCAAACCATGAGCGGATAATCCGTGATGTTTCTGGGCAGAGGAATTCCATGATAGCCTGTAGGAATGTTTGCAGAGCCAAAACCTTCTGTGTGATCGGAATCCAGCGAACTCCACAGTCTCCTGGCCAATACGAACTTCTCTGGGTTGAGGGTGATGCCGTTTCTCCACAGATATTCAGCCACTTACAAGCCTGGAAGAAACTTCATCTAGGTTGTCAGCCCATAGTAGAGTGTCATCTATGCATTTTGTTTTGTTGGAAAGTCAGAGGCATCTCATCAAAACGTTGAGTATCCATCGCCAGAGGCGATATATCTCTTGTGGAGCGTACGTAGCGGTACCTGCCCAAGGGTGTGATGAAGGTCTGGGTGTCTGTCACTTCTTCCAGTGGAATGCTGTGATATTCATCCATGCATCAAATACTGTCTTCAGTGTTCCTGAGGGTACAGACAGTGCTGGTGGAAGGGATTGTGTGTGTGGGGTTTCGCGTGTAGCGTGGCAGTTCAGAGGTTGCATGTCTACGGTACGCACGAGGTTGCCATTTTCTTAGCACAACACCATACGGGGCACCACGTAACTGTCTTTCCGATTGGGACAGGTTCGAGAACACCTAGCCTAACGTCGGATCCAATCCAGCTTTGACTTCATCCTGCCAGATGGGGACTGGTACTGTGGTGTGGTGGGCCAGGGTGTAGTATCTGGGTTGATCATGAGATGTAGTGGTGGTCCATCCATCATTGGGAGGGGTTGATGCTCGCAGGTATTAAAGTGCTTAATCTGTAGTGATCCAGGAGGAATTGATGAAGTCTCTCACGGTTCGCTGACGTGGCTGGGAAAGGCAAACTTTGTGGGGGCATGGGGTGGCTTCTCCTCGAGGAGGGCAGTCACATTCAATGTAAGTCCATTGTCATTTCTGGGTACAGGGTCTAGTACATCTGAGTGGGGCGTGGACTGTGTCTCTGTCTATCTCACCACATCTGAGGGAAGGTGTCGGTGATCATGCCCAGACTGATACATGCATCTCGACTGAGGAAGAACTTCTCTGAATTGTCAGTGACGTAGGTAATCTGTCGAGTCTCCAGGTTGCTGCCATCTTTTTTTTCTCGCCTGATATCCTGAGAATGATGGCACCGATGATTTTGATCCACTTGTTGTTGGCAGCGTGGCATCCTCATTGTGACTGGGGATTAGGTCTTTGGTCGAGCCAAGGCCGGAGATAGCTTCCATGCCAGCCAAACAGCTTTGACAACGCACAGATCGCCATACACAGTGATGCATTTGGACTTGGTCTTGGGTGTAGAGATTGTATCCTAGGTGCTTGTATCAACCTGGAACGCTTCCGATCATCAGTTTAACGAACGGTGGCTTGATGATTTCTGGACTCAGGTGTCAGACAGATGGTTGTACAGGTGGTTGGTCCAGGCCATCAGATTTTGGGGAATGTTGCAATCAGTTGCGACTGTGCAACAGGGAATCAAACACGGCACCTTCTGATTCGTTAGCGTTGCCTTGTGGTTGATTTTGTCTATTTTGGCACACAAATATCGAAGTTGATTGGTCTTCCCACAATGCACGCATGTATGACCATAGGCGGGACACTCCTTCTTTCTGAATCTCGCGAGAACCCGGGCCCGGGGGCTGGCAGGATGAGCTCGAGGTACACACAGTTGCATCGAAGCTGGCTAACCTTAGTTCGAATCCCGACCCGGCTATAAACTGTCATCCTCGTGTTTCACAGTCAGGGTGAATCATCAATGGGTGCCGTCCCTCGGATGGTTGTTTAACAGACGTCCTGTCTGTCGATACAGCTTCATCATAAGTAGGAACTACTCCATTTTGTGACATCCGTTTAATAGATTACAAATGATGAAGCTGCATCTGCAAATGCACAAGAATATAACTGTTATTACCTTTACCAATGTTCGTGTTCATACATTACTCTCTAACTATGTTTCCTGTAGCGATAACGAGATCCTCGACGCTGACGTCGTCGTGTGGGACACAGACGACGCCATGTTTTCTTATTAATGCTTCAAATGCCGCATAACGGGAATACGAAGTCATATTTAGGAAGGGGGAGGAGGGGTGATTGCTCTCGTATGCAGTAATTAAATACGAGCTGAGACAGTTCAAGGAAATAAACACAGCTACAATTAGGGAAAAAACGAATCAGTTGAAGGCCGGGATGGGCGCCACACTAAAAGCTATCCACAAAGAATCCGTGGGCTCTTTCTCTCTCATTCTCTGGGAAAAAGTATGTGAGGAGAAAACAGGGGAAGGCGGGGGGGAGGGAAGGGAGGGGAGGGGAGGTAGGGAAGGGGGAGGGAAGGGGAGGGGAGGGGAGGGTAGGGGAGGGAGGGGAAGAGATGAAACCGAAGGGCAAACCGTGAAATAACAAGGACAGATGGGTGACGAACGGCACGAGGGAAGGCCAAAGCATGAGTGCTAACGAAGAGGAGGGTGCGAGCACACAAATACGATGCGTAGAGAGAAACAAAGGAAGGGAGTGAAAAACGATGCGAAAGGGGATAGGAGGACGAAATAAATAGGGCAGATCACAGCTCACCAAGACCACCACCAGCAA
>CM068966.1:88220644-88250228 GCA_035128595.1 Eptatretus atami
CAAACCCAACCATATTACCAATGGCAGTAACAATGTCATCAACACTGACGTCGTTAGGAGGAACGAACACGACACCATTTTTCCTCGTCAAGGCCTCATAGGCTGCGTAGCGGGAACGTGTCGACATTCTTTGATTTCAACGAACGGAAGGGGAGGGGTGAGGGAGGGAATGAGGGGAAGGGTCATATAACGGTCGGTGTTGTCGTAGGAGACGCAAAACAAAAACACACGAAATAACGGTAAAGAGGAACGCACTCGTATAACGGAGTAGGCTACCGGTCAAGCTTACTATACACAAGCTGTGGGTCTCTGTCTCTCTCTCGTCAAAGAAGAAAAGGGGAAAGGTAAGGAACAGAAAATATAAACAAAAACCGTTATGAACCAGCGTGGGGAAAAAAGGGTGGGGGTGAGTAAGAACGAACAGGGTGGTGGGGTGGGAAGGAAGGGGATGGGGAAGGAAGGGAACGGGGATCGAGAAGAGTGGTGGGAGCGGAAAGCGGAGGCGAAAGAGAAAACAAAAAAGACATGAAAATATTAAACAGGCAGGGGAGAGAATAACATAGGACTACAAAGAGCAGGAGCTGACGGCAGCCATGATACGACCCCAGAACAAACCACAGCAGGGGGAGAGAGAGAGAGAGAGAGACAGACAGACAGACAGAACTGAGACTGAGAGAGTAGAGAACAAACAGAGAGAGGTGGAGAGAGAGTAGAGAGAGACAGAGAGGGTGAAGAGAAGTAGGAGAGAGAAGAGTGGAGAGAGAGTAGAGAGATAGAACAAGAGAGAGGTGGGAGAGAGTAGAGAGAGAGCAGAGGGCAGACAGAGAAGTGAGAGAGAGAGTGGAGGAGAGAGAGAAGAGTGGAGAGACAGACAGAGAGAGGTGGAGAGAGATAGAGAGAGAGAGGTAGAGAGAGAGGTGGAAGAGAGGTAGAGTGTAGAGAGAGAGAGAGAGAGGTAGAGTGTAGAGAGAGGTAGAGTGTAGAGAGAGTAGAGTGTAGAGAGAGAGAGAGAGAGAGAGAGAGGAGAGAGAGAGAGAGAGGGAGAGACATAAAAAAATGGAATTTTTTCTTCGCCTTTTACTATGATGAGGTGGAGAGAGAGAGTGGAAGTCATTTGGTTTGAGAGACATCATTTGTTTGAGACAGAAATACACGTCAAGTTGAGGTTTGCTCTCACGTGCCATTCAGGTGAATTAGAAAAAAAATGAACAAAGTACTAAAAGTAATAAAATTCACAACGAAAGATTGCAATGAGTCAAGGCTCATATAAAATACGAATGTCAGAAGATGAGTCGTTCACACATTTTGAGCATCAGGTAGAAAATAATAGGTCGGTAGGAGGAACTTCTAGCTGTCCCATTCCATGCTGTGACATCATGCTCGCTAGTTCCACAACATGTGCATCCCTTGTGTTATGTTTTCGCCTTTTAGAAAGGGAACAGGCAGGCCTCTCCAAAACAATCAGTGAAAAATGATGTGGTGTCATTAAAAAAGAAAGTTAGTACGTTGATTGTATAGGAGTGAGGCTGATTCAGTAGTTTTAAAGAATAAACGGCAAATGCAGACAAGACTTAGCATGATGAAAGGGGTCAGGTCTCACCTGGAAACCCCCACATGTGTCCCCCACCTGGGCTGATGTCTGACCGGGCGCTGCCATCACGTTCTGTGCGACCAAGACTTTCTAATGTCCGAGTTACTTGGCTGCCATAGTCTTCATCTCCACCACCACCCCGAAGCACTGCACATGAACCAGTGCCCATCCCAAGTCCATTCTCAAAATCAAAATCATCCAGGATTGGGGTCTCACGAACAGGGGTACCATCAGCTGTATAATGATTGAGAGAAAAAAAAACAAAGATGGAAAAGAACAGTTGATGACTTAGAGTGAAGTAATGTCAACAAAGCATATACAATATTATAAAAAACCAACGCACATCAGTTCCCTCCCCAAAAGTAAACTTCGTTAAGAATTAGGCAAAAACCTGGTGTGGATTGTACGAAGAAATACCGTATTTTCCGGTGTATTAACAGCACACGTGTTTTTCACCATCAAAAGAAATGAATATATTGATAATTTTATTTTCTGATCTCGGTCGAAACACGTTTGTACGGAACAAAGTGACGGAGGTATCAACATGCTTACTCCCACGTCCGCTTTATTTCACCGAACAGTCTTATTCCCATTTTCAAGCTATTGAAGAGAGAGGAGAGGACACCAAGAAGTTTTTATTTCTCTTTCTTATTTCAAAAAAAATCTTACAAAGAGGATTATTTTTGTTCCTAGAAAAAGGAAGAAAAGGGATTTATCCTGTTATCATACATATTTATTGTGGAGTTGTGGCCCTGAAAAGGGCTGTTTGCGTTTGATGAAGCTTTACAGCTCAACCCGAGGAAATCCTCGTTATTGCTTTCCTCATCGAAGACGACACATAACTCCTTGTCTGAATCAGGGTAGAGCAAGTCCTCGTCACTTTCACCGTCATTTGCAGCCTCCTCCTCCTCCTCCTCCTCCTCATCCTCTCGATGAATGCCGGCAGTCTCCCAGTCAACATGATGCTCAGCCAACGTAGCGACGGGAGTAATGGTGAAAGTTCAACCAAGATGCATGTGGCCATTGCTCCTCGGAATCTGGGTCAAAAATCCTGGTGGGAAACATGTCACGAAACGTTGATTTTTAACTGATGAAAACACCAAGTCTGGGAAATGGGAAAGTTCGTCTGTGGTGGATCCATTGAGGTGCAGCTCATGCTCCTCGAAACCTGGGTCGAATACAAAGGTGTGCGAAGTAAGAAAGTTTGTCTGGTCGATGCGAGTACCCACGGGAAGCAAGTTAGGAACCGCTGATAGAAACGAGAGAACCAGGAAGAACGAAGAGAACCCAAAAGAACGAAGAGAACTGAGCACAGCACTGGTCTTCTTGAAGCCTCACCAACCCACATGGCTGCTCGCTGCGTAGATTCTCTTCTTCCTTTAAATCCATTTCCTGCCCTCGTTTCTAAAACTACTCGGGTTGATTTTGGTTGTAACTTATTTCCTAGTTTAAAACCACGCCCCGTTATCCAGCATTTGCTGGCATTACGGCGGCATGTAAGGAACAAGCTTGCTGGATTAATTCTGTTTGCATCAGATGTTCATGTGGAAAATGATGCAAGTAAAAAGATCGTCACCACAATAAGTCCCTCGTCCATCCACCTCTTCTGCTACACACAAACAATGACGTTGGATGGAAACTTGTCTTTTTGGCAGTCTTCCTCTTGAACACGACATATGAGGGAAATTTGCCACACAAGCTCATTTGAGGTGGGTGCTCTGTTATTGAACTCTAGCTATTGTGAATAATTCTTATTTTGATGTGAGACCAGGTGTTCTTCTCCTTATTCTTCTTTTGTTTTTAATGGCGTTTTCAGAGCTGGAAGATTGAGCGTATGACATCAGTGGAGCAGTTCCAAGATGGCGGCTCCCTTAGAAGTATGCACCAGGGAGGAGCAACATTCTGTCATCCGTTTCTTGGGAAGTGAGGGTGTGAATCACAATGAAATCCATCGCACAATGAAGATGTAATATGGTGACGCATGTTTATCACTGCAGCAAGTGTACGACTGGGACAGGAAGCTTAAAAGTGGATTCAAATATTTAAAAGTGGGAATCAAACCAAATGCATTCAAATATTTGTATTCAGTATGCAAAATTAAAATTAATTTATAAAGGTTCCACAGTTATCAAATCGAGGTTAAAAAAAAAAAGAGAGAAGAAATAACAGTGTTCTGGCAAAAAAAAAAGCACAGAAGTTAGGGTAAAAACAAAGGGCCCACAGGTTGCATGGGATTACACCGAGTGTAAGGAGTCATCACAGGATCATATACGATCGCAAACAAGGAAATGAGGCCATTTCACCTTATTGTATCATTGCCGGGTTGCCCTCCAAAGAAATTTTTTTGCTACAGCTCTAAACATCAATCTTCTGAATGTTTTGCTAAAGTCGAAATAACCCAATCTCTATCAGGTAACCCAGCTAATATATCTTCTAATATAAGAAGCACATTCTAACCACTGACTGATATTCATATTCGGTACCTTCTGGGTAAAGTGTACATATATATACATATCGGGATATACATATCTTCTTCTTCTTCTTTCGGCTAGCTCCCGTTAGGGGTCGCCACAGCGGATCAACCGTCTCCATTTCGCTCTTCCTCACATTCTTCCATTGACATACCAACACGCATGTCCGCCTCACCGTACATGAACTCTTCTTTGGCCTTCCTCTTCTCCTCTGGCGGCTCCATATTCATCTCCTTCTCCGATATACTCCGCTTCCTCTGTGACATGTCAAACCATCTCAATCTCGCCTCTCACTTTGTCTCCAAACCGTCCATCTGCTGTCCCCTCTAATATACTCATTTCTATCATCCATCCTCACTCTCCACGAAAATCGCAGCATCTTTAACTCTGCCACTCACTCCGTTCCTGTCTTTTTGTTAGTGCACGCGTCCCAAACCATACAACATAGCTGTCTCACTACCGTTTATACTACTTTCCTCACTCTTGCAGCTACCCTTTTGTCACAGATCATCCTGCAACTCTTCTCCAACCACTCATCCTGCGTGCACTCTCTTTTTCACTTCTCTAACCAACTCTCCGTTACTTGGAAAAGTTGATCCCAAGTATTTAAACACCATCTTCCCAACTCAATGCTTGGAAGCACCATACACCACCCTCCTTCTCATTTACGCACATGTACTCCGTCTTACTCGACTGACTATCATTCCCCCTTCTCTCCAGTGCGTACCCTCATCTCTCGAGGCTCGCCAGCCTGCTCCCTACTTCCTACAGATCATGAATGTATCTTTCGGAACATCATAGTCCATGGAGACTCCAGTCTGATCTCGTCGTCAACTGTCCATCACCTTGCAAACAGGAAGGGTAAGCGTCCTAGAGTCGTCGTGAAGATCCCACTTTAACCTAACCGGTCGCGTCATTCCTACTGCACGCACTACGCTGTCAACATCTCCTCATACATATCTGCACGATCCTCACATACTTCCTCACTACCTGACTTCCTCATACCTATGCCAACTCTCTTTGGCACCCTATCATAAAGCTTTTCGCAAATCCACAAACACACATGTAACTCCTTTCCTGGCCTTTACACTATCTTCTCCATCACATTTCTCAAAGGAAACATTGCATCAGTGGTGCGTCTTTCCTGGCATAACCACCATATTGCTGCTCACAATTGCACCGTCTTCTAACCATAGCTCACTAGCTTCACACTAATGGTGTGCTTACACTTTATCCTGTATTTTCCACAGCTCTGACATCACCTTATTCTTGAAAATCGGACGCAGTACACTTAATCTCACTCCTCCGGCATCTCTCATCTTTCCAAGACTTTATTAAACAATCTTGTTAACACCCACTGCCATCTCTCCTAAGCACTTCCATGTCCACTGGTATACATCCTGGGCACCGCGCTTTCCACTTTTCATCTCTTCATAGCAGTCTCATTCATCTTACTGATCCACCACTTCCCAGATCACTATCTCCACTCTTCAACCTTCTCTTCTCTCATTTTCTTTCATTCATCAGTCCCTCAAAGTATCCCATCTCCACCTTCACAACATCTCCTCACCTCGCTCGTCAGCAACTTCCTTTGTCGTCCTTTATCCCAACTGCAGCACATCTTCCAGCTCGTCGTCTGTTTGCCAATCGGTATAAATCCTTTTCCCTTCTTTTGTATCTAACTTCTCATACAGCTCGTCATATGCCTTTTCCTTGGCTTTGCCACTCTTTTTGCCTTTCGCCGCCATCTTGTACTGCCTACTTTCTTCAGTCTCGTGCTATCCACTTCCTTTTCGCCAACCCTTCTTCCTATATACTTTCTGTACTTCCTGCTCCACCACCAAGTCTCTTATCTTCCTTCTCTGTCCAGATGTCACACAAGTACTTCCTAGCTGTCTCCCTCACCACTTTGCTGTGTGCTGCCAAGATCATCCCCCATCTTTACACCATCCAACGCTGTCTCACCTCTCTAAATTTCACGCAAGTCTTCTCCTTCAGTTCACCATCTGGTCCTTGGTTCACCTCACTCTCTTCCTCAACCTCACTCTAAAGTCATCCTACAGACCACAATCGATGCTGTCGAGCTACACTCCCCTGCCACTTACAGTCCCCAAAACTAATCTCTTCAGGTTGATCTCCTGCTTAAGATGTAATCACCTGTGTGCACTTTCCTCCACTCTTGACGTCCCCCTGTGTTCATCCTTCTTCTTGAAATACGTATTTACCACTGCCATTTCCATTATTTTTGCAAACTCTACCACCATTTGCCCTTCCATTTCTCTTGTTGAGACGTACCTACCATCACTCCTCATCCTCTTTATTCCTTCCCAAACATGCCCATTGAAATCTGCTCAATCACCACTCTTTCATCCTTGGATACACTCTCCACCACTTCATTAACTCATCCAGAATCTTCTTTATACTCCATCTCACACCCATATGTGGGGGCATATGCACTGATGCATTCATCATACCCTTCAATTTCCAACTTCACACTCATTCAGTCAGAACACTCTCCTCACCTCCAATACCCTCTTGAATAATCTTCCTTCAGGATTACCCGACACCATTTCTCTTCCATCCACACCATGGTAGAACAGTTTGAAACCACTCCAATGCTCCTAGCCTTGCTCCCTCATTGGTCTCTGTACACACAGTATGTCCACCTTTCTTCTCTCAATCATATCAGCCAACTCTCGCCTTTGCCAGTCATGCCCACATTCAGAGTTCCAATCTCACCTGCACACTTCCACCTTCCCTCTCCACTGCCTCCAGACTCGCTTCCCAGTTCCTTTCCTCCTTCGCCAGCAGTAGCACAATTTCCACTGGTACCCTGCTGACCACGGTACGGTGGCGGTCGTTGGTAACCCGGGTCTGACCGATCCGGTATGGAAATCGTTTTGTTTTCCGCATAATGATTTGGCATAGTTTTTACGCCGGATGCCTTCTGACGCAACCTGGTCGCCTCTTACGACACACAGGGATATGGTACACCTATTTAACCGGGGCATACACCGGGCCCAGTACACTGGTACTCATTTCGCCGACCTCGGAGGATGGCAGGCTGAGTCAACCTGGTGTTTTCGACTTGGTGTAATAATAAATATATATATATATATATATATATATATATATATATATATATATATACAATATTTATATATACAACAATACACATTAACACATATACACACAATATATACATACATATATTAATTCAGTGTCCCAACGGGGCTTGAACTCAGGACTTTTTGGGTCCCAAGCCACTGCCCTAACCACTGCGCCAACACCAGGCTCATCAGTAATATATATATATATATATATTATTATATATATATAATATATATATATATATATTATATTTTAATATATATATACAAAAAAAAAGACTCGGCCTTCTGGGTGATGTAGAAAGCTGAAATTTTGTGTGCGACGGACATCGAAGCGATACACTGGGAAAAACAGAACTGTCGGAAAGTGTCAGTGAATGAAAATATCTGAAACTTAGTGCGGCCTTGTCAGCTCACTGCAGGTGAGTGACCCGAGACAATGGGGAATGGAGGTCATGCTGCAACCTGCTTATTATTTCTGATGAACTACGTATGAAGTACGGTTCGTTATTGCTTACAATGTGTGACATACCCACTAATATATATGTATATGTATATATATAATATATTTGTGGGCTCTGTAAAGCCACACTCCGAGGCAATGGCATCAAATATATGGCGATCTCAAGACAGTTTAGCTCATTAGTATTCGTGTAGTTGGCCTTTCCACATGTCGAGTGGGTACATGGGACAAGATGCGTTGCGAAGGGCTTTTAGATAGGTCTTCACCCCTTTACTTATTCTTTCATTCTTTCACTTAATTTTATTTACCTTTGTTTCAGACATGAACACCACAGGTCGGAGAGTGGATGTCATGAAGATATGCTGTAGATCCTGTCAATGGCATGCTATAAACCAACCGATGCCTCACCTCTGACCATCAACATGCTCATCACAACACTGCAACTCTCACCATAATTCCCACAACCTCTCCAAAAATCCCCACAACAACCAATGCTCGGACTCCTTGCCACAATCACCTCATCCGCTTCAGTCTCCTCACTACAAATCGCTTCAACCACTCCCAATGCTTCAACACCTTCACCACAAATGCCACAGTGCCTCCTCTATCTCATAACAACTGGTATAAACCGCCCCAAACACAGTTAGCTCCCTGGATGCTCGCCACAGTCTCTGAGGATGCCGGGGGAATGAAGGCCATTACGAGCTGGGATATTTTGGTGTGTAACTTGAAGGGAAAATATGTGCTGGGGCTCATTCAATGACGTCTGAGTAGCCCTGGCGTTCCGCGAAATAACAACGCTTGAACGGAGTTCAGCACATGTTCATGGCTGGAGAGTGATCCCGAAGAGCCACGGCTAATGTTAATTACAGAGCTGTGTCGGCCAGGATGGAACATAACTGAAGCCATTTTCGGCTCTGGAGCCTGGTAGGGCATGTCTATGGCTCGGAGTGAAAGCTATGCTCTAATGAGGGAGCTTGGAAAACACTACAGGGTCTTTTGATCCACTTTCTGGCCCCTCATACACTCCGGGCTCTATAAAAGAGAGTAAATCAAGCTCAGTCTCTCTTTCGTCCAGAGCCTACACCAAGCCGAGCGTCATCCGGGCTGAGAGCAGCGCAACTGAGCGAAGCAAGCAGGGGTCGTTGCCAGGTCATCGGCGCTCAGCTTTGATGGCATTCCACAGTCATGAGCCAAAATTTACATACTTCTCACACATGCCCCAATAAGCTTTTCTCTCACACATCTTTTCTCCATCTGTGCCTCATTCCTAAAAGAGCATTACCGATTCGCACCTTTCACATTTTTACACCTCCCACTTATACACTGTAGACAGCCCAGTTTTCTTCCCTACTCCCCCTTCCTAATCAATTGGGTTGTGTAGATCCGTTGACTGCACCAGGTACAATGAGGTCACCTGCACCTCAACTGCTTTTCTTCTCTCTGGGCAAACTATAATTTCCTCGTGTGTGTGTGTGTGTGTGTGTGTGTGTGTGTGTGTGTGTGATCATGCCTGCAACGTGTAACGTAGTGGCTGAAACCCGAATCCTATCCAGCTTCCTCCTGATGACTCCATCTTTGCTCTTTACTTCTTTGGGTTCTTTCTTGGTCTTCTGTTTCATGATGTTTGTACCATATCCTGATGCTGTGTGGACTGTGCTTCCCTGCTGATGGACCCCTGGTAGCTTGTACATGTTGCTGTGTTTGAGTCTGGGGTGCAACTGCTGAAATATCTCTGTCCAGGTTCTTCCTGACATCTTTGTTCTTTGTTCTTTCACATTTCTTTCTAATTTTTATTTTATTATCATTTTTTTTTTTAAAATAATTCTCTTTATTCATTCGAATTCTTGCTTTTTCTTCTCTTTCATCTCTATATTCTCTCTTCCATTATCTATCTCTCCAACAAGACGTGAATTATTGCAGAATTTTTTTCTGTAAGGCTCACTTGGCTGCACCTGGATGGGTCTGAGGGTTGTGGAGTAGCGGCTGAAACCCAAATCCTGTCCAGGTTCCTCCTGATGACTCCATCTTTGCTCTTTACTTCTTCGGGTTCCTTTTTGGTCTTCCATTTCATGAGTTAAGATTGTAGAAATTTTTCGGGTTAACTCTGCACTGTCACTCTTATAAATAACTATGTTCTTATGCTGCACCCAATAATTCCTTGCTTTCCCCTGCTGTACATCTTGTGAATAAATCCTATTACTGTGCCACATAGTTTTCCTTGCCTTGCTGTAATAGATTGCTTGTTATAAATCTACCCAGCTCATTTTGTCTTTTCCTCCATTGGTCCAGTGTGGTCCACACAGTTTAGCTGGGAAGTTCTACCCAACAATCTGTTTTGTTAGCCGGTGCGTACTTGGCGGCTCCGCTCGGCTGCACCTGATACGGAAAGTTTAACACAAGTACACATTGAGGGCATGTGACCCAAATTGACCGGCCGTCCACAGGTAAGGTATCAAGCGAAGTTGTGTAACCCTGCCCGGATTGGCCATGCCAATCGGCATTTATGGTTGCCTAGCAACCTGCCGGTGCACTCTGCCCGGCGGTCTCAGGACCGGTTGTTCAAGAGGGACCCGAGCGCTTCCCATTGTGGAAAGCCTCGAACCCCAAGTCCGCAGCAATATATATATATATATATATATATATATATATATATATATATATATATATATATATATAATCATAAAAGGAGCCGTGTCTGTCTGTCTGTTTATTTGTCATGTTATAACTTGGGTTGAGAACGGATATTAAGGAATTTCAATAAATCCAATGTCAGTGGATTCATGGAACTCCCAGGAAGGATTATGATGCAAATAAAAACAAATATATATATATATATATACATCAAAACATGTGGAGTGTGACAAGCACTCCCCCGATTTCCATTGGACATAGTCCTACACCAAAGCGTTACCTCCAACCCAGAGGCATAAGCTCGCCGACTCTGTCAAACAGACAAAGTTTGCCTGGTCAAAATCAGTCAAACATCAAACTGAGCCGCCTATCCAGATTCCAGACTATGTCCAATGGAGATCGGGGGAGTGCTCGTCACACTCCACATGATTCGAATTTACCTGCCGATCACATCACGTGCCTTCTGGTTGCATGGTATGCCTTCGCGGGAATAATCGTCTGGTGGCAGACGGATGGTTGTTCTGTGTGGATTATGTGGTTTTACCATGTGAGACAATCCGCAACGATAGGATGTGTGTCTGACGTATAAAGGACGAATGTGGTCATCATTGGTTAATATTTATCGGTATTGCCATCCTGATGAGGACAAATAAGCCCAAATCTGGATAGCGCTCCGTTTGTTTACTGATGTTGACCAGGTAATCTTTCTCTGTTTGACAGAGATGCTGGGCCGCTCATATATATATATATATATATATATATATATATATATATATATATATATATATATATATGGCCTGAAAGTCACTTTACCCCTTCCCAGTGAAGCATTGTTTTTGAACTCTTTTAATATACAGGTTTTATTGTACAGTACTTACAATAATTAATTTGTCATTGTATCTGTATGTGCTCCATCATTCTTCTGAGTCAGTGTTTCCGCATACCATAGCGGGAGGGCGAGGAGGCGAGGGCAGAGGGGAAGGGACGGAGGGAAGTGCGAGAAATTTATCAGTGGTAAAGTAACTTTCGGGCTACCCGTGTGTTATATATATATATATATATAATATATATATATATATATATATATATATATATATATACGTATATGTCTCTGGGGTCTTAAGGCGTATCCGAGGTAATCTCACTTACTGGGGTGTGAAGCCACCATGTTTTTTGGCCTGCCCAACCTCGCCTTGACTTGAACAGGCCACGATTTCTTAACGTTGGGGTTTTTTTTCATTTCCTCACTCATATTATTGAATGCCTGTTCATACATAGCTAGGAATCCTGGTACATTGCAATGCTTGTAAGCACCGAGACGTCAGCTTAATTGCTTTATTTCATTTCTGCACATGCAATTACCACGAGTATCTCTTAAACGAAGAAAAATTACAAATTTAAGCTCCAGAATCGAACTTCAAACCAGTTCCAACTCCTGGAAAGTGTTCATTTGTCCAATTTGGACATATTTGACATGTACGCGATTCGGGAGGTGTATGTTTAATAGATGGTTCGTATTGCAATTGCATGCCAAGGGAGCCGTTTTTTGTCAACTGTTTCATTGGAGTGCTTAAACCAGTGCTCTCAGTATTCGCACTGTCACTGAATATTGTATGTAGATCGTCTTGAACAAAGTTCAGGGCGACTCACCTGCATTGCTTGTGTTTTGTTCTATGGTGCAACAGGTGGTGGCTGCCTCGTTGAAAATGTGAAATTTTATTTTCCACGACGTTTCACGTTTTTGGCGATGTAATACGACCCATCACTTCGGCACAGATAATACAAGCAAAAATTAAACATTTCACCGTTAAACTTTCTTCAAACGTTTCGTGCAGTGTGTGGTGAAGCACTTGGCGCGTTCTTCAACTTTATTGTGATACAGCGGTTCAGCACTGGAGGGAGGAAGGCAAAATAAATTATTAGTCACAATGAAAAAAAATCTTTCGTTCTGAAGAAAGGAATCCTACTCACGGCAGGAAAGCCAAGAGGTACCATGCACACTCTGTGTAGCCTGGATTCAAATCCAAACCCAGCCTAAAATGTCCTCCCGGTGTTTCACAGGCCGGGTGATTCTCACTGTGTGTATCATCTCTCAGATGGACGATAAACTGGTGTCATATCTGCCGGAATCCCTCACACTCTCCTCCCAGCCCTATCCCTTCTTCTCTCCTCCTCTCCTCTCTCTCTCTCTCTCTCTTCTCTCTCTCTCTCCTCTCTCTCTCTCTCTCTCTCTCTCACCCTCCTCCTGTCCCCCTCTTTCCTCCATGTTGAGGGACTGTACCATGTACGAATCAATTTGGAGCCGACGAGTGGGGTGCAAAGGTCACTGTATGTATGAGCTTTTGGTTTTGAATGCTTCCGCCCCAGGTCTTAAAGTGTGTGTGTGTGTGTCGTTGATTGGTATCTACATTATGGGGTTTCAGAATGTGGAATGGAGTCCTCCATGGTGCTCAAAGTATGCACCTTAATTTCATAAGGGGTCACGATTCATGGACCAAGCTGTGAAGTCACTGATTGGCTCTCTTCAGGATCGTCACTGAGCCCCGGCCAGCTTCCAACTGTAGTTCATTTGTCATATTATTCCCAGGGATGGTTTTTAGCTCACCATTAAAGTAGTTCCGGGGAACATATAGGATGGCACGTCATCAGTCCACCCACAAATACTTGCAACTTCTTCTCAGAAACGACGCAAACAATTTCACTGCAGAACAACACATGGCCAACGAAGGCAAGTACCCTGAAAATTTGTTCAAGTCGATCTATATACAGTAATCAGTGACAGTGCGAATATTGTGGCTTAAGCACTCCAACGAAACGGTTGATAAGAAACGGCTCCCTTGGCACACAATTGGAACCGTCATATTAAACATACACCTCCCGGAGATGCCCAAAATGTCAAATATGTCCGAAATGGACAAATGAACACTTTTCTAGGAGTCGAAGCTGCTTGTAAGTTCTATTGTGGAGTTAAAATTTTGTAATTCTCCTTAATTTAAGAGATGCTTGTGGTGATCGTATGTGCGGAAATGAAATAAAGCCACAAACGGTGACGTCTCCGGATGTTTATAAGCATTGCAATGTATCCAGCGATTTCATAGCTATGATGAACAGGCATTCGATTATAATATGAGTGACGAAAGTGAAAAAAAAAACTTTATTGTTAAGAAATCGTTGCGACCTGTTCTAAGTCGAGGCATGGTTGAGAAGGCCAAAAAACATGGTGACTTCAGACCCTAGCGAGGTTACCCAGGAAACGCCTTAAGACCCCAGAGAGTGAGATGACCAAGGATCGCCTGATGAATGATAAGGCCGTTAATTATCTTCAAAAGGGGTGTTTTAATTAACCCAAAAACCCAATTTTCACTCATGCACTTCCTTGGAGTTTTCTTAGTATGCATGCAAAGTTTCAGGCTGTTAGGTTTTATCGTTTTGGAGTTATGGAGGAGACACACACAAACTGACACACTGACACTTATTTGTACATATATATATATATACATGTGTGTCAATGAGAAGCTTATTGTTTGATTCAGTTAGGGATAGCAGGTCTTTTTAAACAGTGCCAGCTTGGACTGAGTGGGTTCTGTTTGGTCTGGAATTCATGCATTGTGATGATTGCAAGCACCTTGGTAAGACCATGAGTAGTTTTGTCACATTCTGTCCATGGGTTTCCCAGCTGCACTATAGTGAAGTCCCTTTGGACTACAACTGTCTCAAAGAGCACCAGAATGTGTTCCGCAATGACAACACAAACCAGTCAGTTGTTCGACCAAGCATAGTCAGTTGTGCATTAGAAACCAAGCATAAGGAGTGGCAGCAAGACATTGTAAGCTATTGACAGAACATCGAAGAGGAAACCGAATATTTTTTTTTAGAAAAAAGTGTATTCAATGAGGGACACTTACTGATCAGGAAAGGTCATACATAGACCACTGCCAAGCAACCCTGTCATCAATATGAGCAATTGTGAGCATGTGGCATGTAATTGTGGAGCTAACGAATACAATAGTGGCATTGGGATGATGCATTGGAAATTAGTGCAGTGAGGAAAGTAGTATTTGCACACACTTTTCTCATTATTACTTTTTGTTACATGATGTCCGATTAAGTCAGGGTGGGCTGCTCAAAAGGCATCAATAGCTTTCAATAACAGACATGATTCACCAAGAGCTGGCTTCTCCTCCAGGGTATAATGCTCATGCAAGAGCTGTCACACACAAATCATGAAAAAAAAAACATGCAGAAGAAGTCATGAACTAACCGAGCTTTGACAATAAAAACAGGACCGCACTCCTCAAGCTCACTGGATCAGGAGCAACGGTCACTCAAACCCCCGCGAACCACACACACCATGATTTTTTTAATGCCTTGAACAAACTGGTACATCATGAGTGATGAAGATTGTGGTTAAGTTCATTGAAATTGTGTGTGTAGTTTCGGAGAAGAGAGAAAATGCTGATTTCTGAGGGTCACTCTCACCCCCCCCCCCACTGGACCCTTCACTGTAGACCTTTTTAATGAGCGCAGATTTTGATTTGGTCGATACGCTTTGGTACTTCAAGGGTGATGAAGGTTGTGGTCAAGTTTCTTCGAAATTGAGTGTTTGGTTCAAGCGATAATGACTAAAGTGTTTACAGACTCAATGACTGATTAATACCTGCAGACACTGCTCGATCGCATAAGCTCACCTGACTGAAGTCCAGGTGAGCTGAAAATGAGGCAACCAAAAAAGCCACAGACCCTCGGGAAAGTAACTTCCCAGAGTATTGTGGGAGACGGTGATGTCATCGAGTAGCGTCACTTTTATCTTTGTAATAAGCACGGCACTTTGAGGAGAAATCTCCTCCACTCCCCCACCTCCTTCCCCACCAACAATGGATCCAAATGTGAGGGGTTTACCTGGACTCTATCCTGCAAATGCTGAGCATTAAGCGAGGAAGCAGCATGTACCATTTTAAAAATCTTTACTTTGACTCTGACAAGGTCAGAATTAAGACACAGACCTACCAGACTCGAAGTGGATACTCGCACCACAATTTCACGAGTGGTAATTACCACTATCCAGTGACTAGTGAAGGAATTGGGAATTTAACCAGGGAACTCGTCTTCCTTTGGTCAACACACCATATGGTATTTCATGTCCGCCAACAGTCCATGCCAATACTCATGTCACCAGCTTTACATCCATCTGACAGTCAGCGCACTTTTTGATGCAACCGCCATACCTGTAAAGTACTGTTCCAACAGTTTATAGTCAAGTCAATAATTAAACCCAGAATTGACATCTCAATGGGAAGTAAACCATTTACTGCTATACATTGTCAGACATTATTTGTGTACTTGTATTATTCCTCGTGGTTTTCCCTATTGGTGTGGATTCCACAGGAAGGAAAAAAGTGTGGAAGGGAGGGTAGAGAGGATTAGTGGAGGGGGAGGGATGGTTCCAAATTGGGATGGTGCATGGACACCAGTTTCTATCTATGATTCTTCCATTTTTTTTTTTTGCGAAAGCAGGACACAGTGGCGGGGTAGTATCATTGGCTGGGGGCGTGGCTGTGCCACTGATGCAATTCCCTCTCTAGGTTAGGGCAGGAATATGGAATTTGGCCAGGTGCAGGCGATAGCTTGCCAATTCTTAGCAAAGGACACTGGGATCTTTAAAGTCCACCAACTAATGCCGGCAGACAGATCACCCAGTCCAAGGTGTATCTAATGGATGCCAAACACATCAATGAATCGCCCCGACTGCAAAACACCAGGCCGACAGTTTATGGCTGGGCCAAAATTTGAGCTCAGGCTCAACAGCTCAGAAGCAAGTATGTATATATCTATGCTAACCTGTCAGCCACTGCTTCACATTGGGAGATTCCAATTATTTTGAGAACTTAAGTCTCTAGGGTATCAAAATGGGAAAGGTGTAGGCACCAGTCCAAATGGAAGTACACCATCAAGGTGTGAAGAAGACCTTATAAGTTGTCCAAAGTTTGGATTTGGCAAGAAAAGACATGTCACGGTGGATGCCCAGTCAGCTGCTGACTTTGAAGGCCAACTCTGATATTTAGGTTACCCCAGAGATTGTGGTTGATGGTGAGGCCCAAAGGTTTGAGGGACTTAACCCCTTCAAGAAGTTTATCAAGGAAGTAGAAGGAAGGATTTGCCAGGTGGTTCTTCTGGAGAGACAGAGACAGAGTGAGAGTGTGAGATTAATCAGCATTTAAGTCATATTTTAAGCGTTGGACCAGCTCCTAATTCATCCATATCTGCAGAGAGGGCTTCTGTCTGGATTTCTGGAGGATGAAGGACGTGGCAGAGGATGCAGTTGTCAGTCAAAAGATAAGAAGTGATTTTCAGAAAATCAGAAAGATCGTTGATCAAGATGATGAACACGAACGGGCTCAGGACAATGCCACCTTGGGGCACTCCAGCCTTGACGGGGAGAGATGAGAGGAGAGGGTCCCATTGAGAGCCACTTAATGACTCTGCTAATGGAGGGAGTCAACAAAGCCATGAGATGAGGTGGCCATGAATTCAATAGGCTGAAAGTCTGGAGAGCAAGGCAGGATACAACACTGTGGCAAATGCATGAGATATTTTGAGAGATAGAAATAGGTCCAAAACATCTTCACCTTGTGGCAATTTGTCTGAAACATCTTCACATTTTGTTTGGATGATTTATTTTAATGGTTTGTAGGTTGGAATCCTTTTAGTCGTCCTTGTATCTGAATAGCCTTTGGGTATTCAAGATGTTCTCAGAACAGGATAAAAGTTCAAGAGATGCTCATGCATTTTTTCAATATACAGTATAAGGATGTATAATGAGAGCTGTCAAAACCAAGTGGATAAAAGCACAACATTTCAATGGCCTGTACAAACAAGCCTGAATATTCGGCTGCCTTCCTTAATAAGTGTCACTTTTCCAATGATCAGAGCACCATTTATATAAGAGATCAATTTGGAGCACTGCTTCACAATGAATCGCTCCCCAATCACTCGTACATGTGTTGATCAAATACATAAACACCATGACATCCAAGATCAAAACAGCAAGTCGAAATAACAAAATGAAACTGGAAGGGCACTCGGTGGAGCGCATATACCTCCACGAGGATGAACAGTTTTCTGTTTGCCTAATTTTTTATATCCATGGTCGAGGCTCGTGGAAGAGCGAGTACACTGAACGGATCATGGTTTTTGATTGGCGACGATCGGAGATGGTGGTGAACAGCTGTCATGAAGACCTGGAGGGAAGAATTAAATTGAAAAGGAGGTGGAAGTTGGTTCCACAGGCATGAAAAAGAAGAACAAATGAGTGGAGGTGAGCAGTGATCATGGATTTAGGTATTTTCACCAGAAGGGGGTTGATGGTGGACCATGTGAGCCCTGCAGAAACTTGGGGGAAACAAAGCATGGAAAGAGCAGAGTGTGCAAGACTAGAAATGAGGCTGAAGAAGACAGAGAGACCACCAACCTGTCTTTGATGCTGAAGTGATAGACCCACAGACTCATCTTCAGCGCAGGAGATTCCAATGATCTTGAAGGCCTTTGGTTCCATGTCATCAAGCTGAACAAGATGTGAGGCAGGGGAGCCAGCCCAAAGGGGATTTGCTGCGCTTCATCAAGCTGTGGATGAAGGCCTTGTAGGTGGATAGGAGTTCAGCTGTGCCAAGGAAGGAGTTTTTATGATAGAGGATACCCAATCGGCAGCTGGCTTTGGAGGCCAACTTTGAAATGTGCTTTTCCCAAGCAAAATTGACCCGTCGACGATGATGAAGTGATAGGCCTACAGACTCAGCTTCATTGCGGGAGACTCCAATGGTGCACACTTCAAATCAGGAGTTCCATAACCCTGCCATAAGTAACTATGTCCACACTATCACACAGAACCACATCATTATACAGAAGCCAATGGTGAGTTCACGTAGCTCATACATTACCTCAATTCCAGCAGCACATACCACTTAATCCACTGTGTTCCATCCGAGACACTGGGAATTATGGCAGCAAGCAAGATCCAGCACTTTCCTGCAGAGGCTGATCAACTACCCACTGATGTCAGCATGGAGAGTCATGAACCCGAGTGCTGGAACCAGGGCATAGGGGTATCCAATTGACTACAATGCTCACCACAAATGAAGGAACTATTCTTTAAGATTTTTTTGGAATAGTGGATCCTCATTTGAAGCATGCAAGACTGTACATATCTGTAATGTTCTGTGGCATGAGGACAAATGAAGGCAAAAATCCATGGTGTATTGGCTTTCTGCATGTAGAAGTCCTCAGTGAACGAACAGGATTCTTATTTCACAAAGTATCAGGAAAGCCAGCAGGCCCAGCACACAGGATCAGGAAAGATCCTCGCAAGCCAAAAATATAATGGATGTGAATACGGAATCAATTGCACCATGCGGAAGAGCGTTGAAGTTGCCGTGCCAAATGATTAATGTTTCTCCACTTCACACGATCAACACCTTGGTTGCACAGCAACACGAGGAAGAGATAGTTATTGAGCAGACGATCAACAATCCTGGTATGCTTATGGTTGAATCCTCCTTTCACGCATTGCTCCGGCATGTGACCAGAAGACAGTCGCGAAGAGGATAAAATCCAATCAAAGTTCCAGGGCGAGGACAAAAAGGCTAACGAAGTCTGTAAGCCCACAAATGAAATGTCATCCGAGACTAGGTGTGTTCCCTCCTGTTTGTTGCAAATTTGGTGGAACAGTAATTCATGCAATTTTTGGTTGGCTATGCTTTTACCTTTTCATCTCTAAATACTGGATCGCAACAGCTCTCAACTCACGTCCATCATTTACAGGTTATACTGTATTGAGTATTATGATGGGGAAGTTCATTTTGAAATTATTTTGCTAATGACATATTATTACGTTTTATATGAGTTTGCTGATAAATTAACCTTAACCATGAAAGTGCAAAACAATTCAAAATGAGACGGCAGACAAAGATAGACGACT
Organism: Eptatretus atami; assembly: GCA_035128595.1. Lineage (NCBI taxonomy): Eukaryota > Metazoa > Chordata > Myxini > Myxiniformes > Myxinidae > Eptatretus > Eptatretus atami. Next base: position 88,239,885 of record CM068966.1, read on the forward strand.
GGAAGAGCGGATGGACATCTTTGTGGCAGGTGAGGAAAAGACATGATGGTTATGATTAATTCAGCAAGTTGTTCACTGTAAACAATCTATTATTAAAGCAACGAGTCGAGGAGGGTATTGTTAAGGTGCAAGCCTTTAAGTGATGCCTTATTAAAAGTGTGCAATGTTGGCTACCAGTCAATCATGGGAGTATAATGAAGATAGAGGAACATGAAAATTTAGGAAATGCACGAGCCTTCTCCACACCGTAATTGGGTTCGAGAGAAAGTTGGGCATCATGGTCAAATCAGCCAAATCACTCCTCACAAAACAACATATAGATTTATTTTGAGTATTACACATATTTTTCCCTTAAAGCATCACGAGTGTTTCAGAGCAATTTAGGAATCCACACAGGGAAGATATGGCTGCAATTCAATAAATATTTTGGGGGAATTCAATAAATTTTTCGCCGAAGGAGAGGGGTATTGTATTTGGGTCCGTTTGTTTGTTTGTTTGTTTGTTTGTTTGTCCGCACAGAACTTTCGTGTTTTTCTCCGCAACCACTTGGAAGATTAAAGAGGAAATTTTCACCATCGGTGCGACTACTCATGGAGAATGATTTAATGATAATTATGACGTCATAGCTCACGAGGTGTGGCGGCCGTGTTGGAAAAACGGAAAACATTTGGACCTCTATCTCTGAAACCGCACCGAGGAAAAAATTTAAACTTGGCACGTGGCAAGTACTCCTCATGCGGAATAAGTGTGATGTTTTTTTATTATGACATCATAGGTGCCTTCATTATGATCAGGATGAAAGTTTTTGAGGGTCATCCAGGGATAAAATGGTCCACAGAAGAAGAAAAAATGATGACGTCATCAGTCACGTGATTTGGCAGCCATATTGTTTTCCAAAAAAAAATCTTCAAAAATCTTCTCTGAAGTGCGTGAACAGATCGAGGTGAGACTTTACACATATGACCACCTATCCACGAGGAACAAAGGTTCACACATACGACATCATAGGTCACATGGTTGGGCAGCCATCTTGGATTTACCCAAAACCAATTTTTTTTAATCTTCTTCCCCAGAACAGCTGGTCAGATCGAGGGGATACGTCACAGAAATGTTCCCCAAGCCTGTGTGTACAAGTTTGTTGAGGAATAATTGAGAGGTCACATTGTTTGGCAGCCATATTGGATTGAAGAAAAATATTAAATAATGTTTTCTCTGGAACCGCCGCAATCAATGTGAAACTTCACAATTATGATCTCGTATTGATGGGGGAAACATGTTTAAAGTTCAACTTGATCGAACAAATGGTCTGGCAGCCAGAGTTATTTTTTTGATCTGCGTTCTTTTTTTTTGTTTTTTTTTTTCCAAATAAGCACACTTGGCTGTGCCTGGATGTTTTGAGGAGAGAGGAGTAACAGCTGAAATGCGAATCCTATCTGGGTGACTCCTGATGACTTCTTCTTTTCTTTATGCTTGTTGGGTTCCTTCTCATTACCCAATGCAGGTCAGGTCAGATCAGGTATGAGAGCATGCGCCAGAGCAGCGGTCGCTGCGTCCACTTTCTGACGGTACTCCAGGGGCCTTCGTCTGGCGATCCCTCAGGCAGATGCCTGGCCATCCCATCTCCTTGAGATGCTGATCAACCTGCTGCAACCACGAGGCACGTGGTCAGCCCATTGGCCTCCTCCACTCAGAGGCCTCCCTCGCTGAGAGAATCTGGTGAGCAGGATCAGCGTAAGGAAAATGAGCCACATGTCCATACAGCTGCAGCTGACGCTCATGGTCAATGCAGGTAACAAATCTCATTTGAGTCTCTCTCATCAACCACTCGTTGGACACAAAGTCCGACCGGCGATCGCCAAGGATTCTCCGAAGAGACCTGGTTCCAAAGGAATTAAGTCTCCGTCTCAGATCCCTGGTCAGAGTTCAAGTCTGAACTCACAGGTACCGGCAGCACCACACCCCATGATCCAGTGAATACATGACTCCCCAAGCCCGACCCAGACATCTGTTGACCTCTGGCTCACAGCCAGCAGAGACATGAATATCACTGCCAAGGTAAGTAAATCTCTCCGTGACCACAACATCCTCGCCACAAACAGATACAGACAGGACAGCAGTATCCAAGATGTCATTGAAAGCCTGGATCTTAGTTTTCACCCAGGAAACCCCTAATCCCAACAGCTACGACCCCTCATTCAGCACCCAGAGGGCCCCAAAAAAGGATATCCAGAGTCTCTGCAAAGATGACTGCATCATCTGCAAAATCAAAGTCAGAGATCTTGACATTCCCAAACAATGCACCACAGCTTGATCTCTCTGACATCTTCCCCAGAATCCAGTCCATACAAGTGCTGAAAAGTGTGGAGGCCAGTACACACTCCTGCCAAACTCCAGTAACAACTGAAAATAAGTCAGAGATGGTACCACCACATCTCACAGCACTCTCAGTACAAGAGTATAGTTCAGACATCAAATTGGTTAGCTTTCGTGGCACCCCAGGAAGACCAAGAATGCTCCAGAGGGCATCCCAATTCAATAAATCAAACGCTTTACCGAGATGAACATAGGCTGCAAGCAGCCCCTGCTGAAACTCATGACTGCGTTTGGTGAGGACCGGAAGAACAAGGATACGGCAATTGTTGACCTCTTTGGTGTAAAGCCTGACTGCTCTGGATGCTAATGCTCAAGCAGATGGTGGTGAACCCTTTCAAGAATTATCTGAGTCTTGGCGATCACCCTTCCCTTTCCAGAGAGGGACAACAAGGCCCCTCTTCCAGTCAGTTGGGATGATACCTGTGTCCCAGGCAGAGCACAGAACTGCATGGAACGACACGAGTGCAGCATTTCCACCAGCCTTGAGAAGTTCAGCATGGATGCCACGGATCCCACAAGCTTTACTCCATTTCAACCGGTTCACCGCAGCCAGTGTTTCCACAAACGAAGGTGAACCACAATTGATTGGAGGGTCAGCAATCGGGATTGTAACACCCCTGACGTCCAACTTGACAGCTGGTGGATCAGCCTGGTACAACCGCTCAAAGTAACCAGCCCAGCGGGCCTTCACTTCGGACTCCTCAGTCAAGAGCCTTCCACCCGCTGCTCTAACTGCAGTACACCAAGGGATGGGCTTGGATGAACGCAATGTGCGAATTCCCCTGTAAGCAGGATGAGAATCACCTGACTACAGGTGATGCTCTATCCCCTCACAGATTCCTCGCACATAGGCCTCCTTGTCTACCATAAGTGCACGTTCAGTTTTATGCCTCAGCTCCCTGAGCAGCTCAGCTCTGCCATTCAGCCTGGCCCTGCGACTCTGGTCAATGGTATCCCGTGTCCCTTGAGAAACAAAATTCTTATTTGCTCTTTGGTGAGTTCCAAGGCCTCTCCTGGCAACATCAAGGACGGTGGTCTTGAAGGCACTCCACAACTCTTCAGGATCCCCGAAAGCACCCCGACCCCCCAAATCTCCACTCAGCCTGTTTGCAAAATCCTCAGCTATCCTCTCATCCTTGAGCTTGACAACATCCAGCCTAGGCTGGGATGGTACCATTCTCCTGGATATCAGCTGCAACCTCAGAGTTGCTACAACATGCCTCTGGTCAGTATTGAGGAACTGAGCACTCCAGTAGACCCTGCAGTTCTGGATAATCCTCCAGCGACCATCAACGAGCACATGGTCAATCTCCTATGCCACACCACCAGCGTTGGAATACCAAGTCCAGCGATGAGCTTGTGGGCGCTGAAACCATGAACCAGCCACCCTAAGTCCATGACTTCTTGAAAGTCAAGGAACTTAGTGCTATTCTGGTTCATAGTTCCAGACCCATGGGGACCAACACACGTCTCATAACCATCCCTATCAGTTTCAGTCGATGCATTGAAATCCCCCAAGATGGGAAGAGTATCTCGCCTGGGGCACTGATCAACCACAGACTCGAGCGTGGCGTAGAATGTGTCCTTCATGGTGAGATCACTCGCCTCAGTCGTAGCAGAAACAGAGACAGGGAAATGACACCAAAGGAGTGAGCAATCCTTAGTCTCATAATTCACTTGTTGACCGGTGTTACCTTAATTATCAATGGAGTCTCTGATTGCTCTTTCTAGTTTTTCATACAATGATTTATTCATATAATGTGAAAAATTTTGAAAATGTTCATAATATTGAAATGTCGAAGTTTTGAAATGTAAGTCAAATTTCACTATAAGGAAAACCATGACACAAATTTGCATAAAGAAGAAGTGAGATGGAGCAGAAGCAATACACACTGATAGCTAAATAGACAAACATAAATAATTTACAAGACGAAAAATTGTCAAAACAACCAAAACAAGAATGGCATTCGGTCGAGCACAAACCTCCGCTGCGCTGAACAGTTTACATTTTGCATCCCACTGATAGGCTGGATCTGCATCTGCACTTTGTTATCGTTTGTTATGCATAAATTTGTTATCGTCAAACGCCCAAACCTATCCAACAAATTTCTCCAAATCCGTCCCTAACTTTTGAGATATCCTCCTCACACAGGCAAACAGACAGACAGGGGGGGGGGGGAACATAACCTCCGTCCACCTTCGGTGGCAGAGGTAATAACTGAAACAGTAGTCCGGCAACATTCAAATGAAATTTGGCCTCGATATATGTGCCAAGTGCACATTCGTACAAGATAAACCAACATACAGTCGAGGTACAACATAAAAAGACCCAAACACACCAATACAGTACCTAGAAAACGAAGCATCACACAAACGCCTTGGAGTAGAAGAGGGCCACCAAATATGTCACAAACAAATGCGCAAAATAATTACCAAATAATATCTTCGTAGAACGAGGCTAATCTTGAAAACACACCTTTCTCCAAGGAACAAAAGCAAAGCTATAAACAAACTCGCAATACCAGTATTTCAATGCAGTTGTGGAATAATAAACTGGCCACAAATGGAAATCAACAAAATTGATATCAGAACAAGGAAACTCTTCACTGTCCACAAAATGTTCTGCAAAAAAAACATCAGTGCAACCTGAGAATGTACCTGTCAAGTCAAAAACGAGATAGCAGCCTGCTGGAACTCAACCACGAGCACAGAATGACTACTGTATGACTGGCTGAATACGTATCCCTAACCCACCTCATAAAACATTTGAAAAGACAGGTGCTAATGGGAGTGCCAAATAAAACTGAAACGGCAATGAATACAGCCCCGATTGCAAAAATGACAAAAGAAAACCAGAAAGCAAAATATCAACAGATAAAACCAAACACTGGGATAACGATAAAAGAGCAGTAAAGATGTAAAAAAAAAAATAAAAGAGAGAAAAAAATTGTTGGACAGATTGGGCATGAACAAACAAGGCTCTTTGGAATGGCTAAGAAGAGGTCAGCTCAACTGCAATTTTGAAGAAATTACTATTATAAAGGCCGAAGACCAGGGACACTAGGCAAATGGCTTAAAGAAAATGCCAGAACTGAGCCAATCGGACAGGTGTCGGTTCTGCAAGGTAGAAACAGAAAGCACGAGTCACCTCCTCTCGGGATGTAAAAAAACTCATCTCAGAACAGCCGTATACACAAAGGCACAACAGAGTTTGTTGAGTACTCCACTGGCACATCTGCAACCATTTCAATATCAGAGTCCCAGAAAACTCATGGAAACATGAACCAAAAGTGATCACTGAAAATAACAAAGTAATGCTCACACTTGACCTGATGATCCCATTGAATGTGAACAAAAAATATAAAAGAAGGCATTACTAATTGAGGTGTCAGTACCCAGCAATTTGGCCTAAACAATGCAGAAATCATGAAACTACCAAATACCAGGATCTCGAAAATGATTGGAAAGATTTCGGAAGCTGAAGAGCGCCGAGATTGTACCGGTGATCATTGGAACAACTTAGGTGATAAAGAAGAACCGTACGAAGGCCTTAAAAACAATCCCTGGCAATATTATTCGACGACAGTTGGAATCTGTCTGGGGATCAGTAACGATCCTGAAAATAACCTTCATAAGAAAACTTTGAGAACAAGAAAACGTCACATCGTGGTCCATCAATCATGATCCCTTACCGAAACGGAGGTAGATACTTCAAGCCCTGGGAGGACTCCGTTCTACCTTATTAAACCAGCATACGGAGATCACAACCAACGACACACACACAAACACACACACACACACACACACACCTCCCTTTAGCAATACATTATAAGCATGACTATTTTGCATTTTAGCGGCACAATAGTTATGGAAGTAATCAATAAGCAGTCCAAGATTAGAGTACAACACAACAGAAATCTTTAAACCAGGCTGGATGCAGAATAATAGTTAACGAAGTACTTGTGTTTACCATCTCCTGGGAGTACTGAGATTGAAGGGTTAAAAATCAAATCATTAAATTGTGCTTACTGGCTGAAACGGTGTTTGCTTATTTGACGAAATTAGTCTTTGTCATGATCATTTCTTGCTCCATCAGTCTATTCACGTGTACAACCTAAAGGGCATGGTGAAGATACTTATACATGTTGGGATCGATACTTGGATATGCATGTGATGTGAAATGGTAGAGTTTTCTCGAGCTCTGTCAGCACAGCAGGAATTGAAGAAACTGCAGTTCTCGCCATCCTTGCATCCATGTAATCTTATTATTATTATTTTTTTTTTTTACAGAAAATCCCTTTAATCAAAACATAAATGTAGAAATTAAACCGAACCAAGTTTTGAATAAGACGTGTACACATGATTGTCCTAAGATTAACCCTAACATTAACTCCAGCCAAGTGATATTCCTGCAGCACTTCCAAAGGTGAACCAAACTCTGCCATCCCTTGTGTTAAAAGCCTTGGAAGATTAGTGGTAAATCAGGAGGTGGACTTTTCTGCCTTGGAACACAAGCCCCAGCATCTGCTGGGACAGATGTAGAGGGTTGTTTGATCTGTATCGTGGCTCAGTGCCTAGTTGGCACAGTCATCTCCACATTATGGCATTGTAAATCGGAGCACCCCATAAATAACCCTTTACTCCATCCGGCACATAGCTCAATATTTCATGGCCTAAAGATCAAAACAGTTACCACAAAATAGCAAATGTGGTGTAAATGTGGCCCAAATTTTATTTGACCATTCATTCTCAATTTGTCTGTTAACTCACAATTGGCTCAATGAATTGAATACATATCCAAGCCGTGACTTGGGCCTGAGCCATTGTGTGATGAATTTTCACTTGGATTGTTGGACTTATAATCGCCAATATTTTAGATGAGAAACTGGCTTAGCATCCCATATGTATGACAAGAATCCCACAAGGCAATGCTATTCTTACAAGGGTTTGGGGGGGAAAAAAACATCAATCAGGTGTGGTTAAGCCCACTCAATTTTGTTAAAATGGCACACCAATTGAAACGCTGCATCCGGTTTGAATCATGCTGAACCAAACTAGGAGTGAACATGACTTTATTTTACCAGCACAAGTGCAGTCAATAAGTAAGTGATAGCAACTAATTCCAAGATGTCTACCAAGAACAAACTACCTTCATTAAAATATGGCATCATTTATATATTCTCCATGACATTATATATATATATATATATATATATATATATATATATATATATATATATATATATGTGGAATAGAAGTATTATATGGAATACAGGACTTGGCATGCATGAGCAGAACCCCTTAGCAGAATGTTGATCAGGGCATACTTCTATATATTGTGCATGGGAGACAAAGACTGTTATCTCAAATGATATATCTCAAATGCACAACCAAAGTGTTGGAGAACTTTCTCAGCTCACCAAAAGGGCAGAGATCTTGCAGCTGCCTGTATTGCAAAACCTCCCAATGATGTGGGCCAGTGCAAGGGCCGAAAGATCGTACACAGGTGCATTCTAACCAAACCCCCAATCATCCATGCTGGTGAGTGGACTTTAAACCTTGCAGGAGTGCTACATGTGGACATGGAAGGCTTGATGATTTATTTAATGGACATCTGAAATTGGGAAGATGATGCCGTGCATCATTACCAAAGTAATGCCAACCAATTATTTCACAGAGGACATTTTCACGATGTGAAAATACTCATCTTGTGCCAGCTCTCCAGGGTGTACATTAATGAATAGTGGGATTTTACAAGTTGATCGATTAAAAAAAAAAATAACAAACAACATACTCACTGTGCATTGCACTTGTTTATTTGTTTAACCAACTCAAAACATTTTTTGTACATTGCAGTTTTATACATTTCAAAAAGGTTTTTGAAATGGTAGTGCACAACTTCAATGTGTGCAGCATGAACAGCGTGGCACAGCGTGGCACACATCATAATCGATATTCAATTTCTTCACGTTGACTTTTCTTGATCGGTACTCATTACAACACAACCGTGCAACACAAAACACTACTGTTAAGAAAACTATATGAGTGTATAAATAAGTCGACATGAGTATAAAGCTGGGTATTATAGTCGTGACTCAATGGCAATGTCATGAAACCTCACCATCCAATTGTGGACACCCTGCATTTACGTGGGAGCAAGATGTACCAGGCAGACTTCCCTGATGTTCCAGGGAGACACTGAATTTGGTTTGGGGTGCTTAATAGCAGTGAGGAAAGGTCATATCTGGAGCTTGTGAATGCACAGGGTAAGTTTAAAATAAACTTCTAAATACATGATATTGCGACGATCACCAGATTTGGACCGGTGCCCCAATACCAATCCTGAAGAACCAATGTTACGGTACACCACCGGGTGGACTCGAGGTAAAATCCTCCATCCGCACAATCACTGATTTAGCGACGGATCGTCAAAAGAGACCATACGCCGTCCGCAAGGAAATCCGAAGAGATCTCCACTTCGGTTTTCAGTTTACAGATAGCTCTAACGAGAATCTGACACTTCATCCGGGTCATCCTATAAACAGGATGAGAGTCAGAGCAGTGGCTTGGACGATCCGGCAGTGATTTTATAAAGCCTCCTGTGAGATCATGACCCTAATCTCCTGCGGTCGTGCTTTTTAACCACGCTGGCGTTCACAGCCAAATGATGAAGCATGAACCAGCCGACACCAGTTAATGGAATTAATCAGATTTAACAAGAGCAAGATTTGCTTTGCAATGCATGTCCCTTAAAGGTCCAAATGAATGTTCAGGAGATAAAAATTTTGTTTGTGTTTAGCACACACTCCAGCCGATACCGGAACCAAAATGAAGAAGAAGAAACTCTCCACCCAAACCCTGTTTTGTTTGTTTCTAGGCTTTGCCTATTTCATATTAAAAATAATCCGATGTGCATACAGAAGGCGACATGGGTACGGCTGATGTGCATATATAATACATCATGATTATAACCTGGTTATCATTCCAATTGCAATGGGACATGGACTAACACCCAGGCCTAAGAAAGGCCTGAGGCCTGCCAATCTGTGTTGCTTCATGTAATGGTGGTGCATGATTTTACTGGGGAGGTGTCAGCCATGTCTGCGGGCATTCTCCAGCTCTTTATCATCTGCCCATCTAAAGCTCTTTTCACTCGAACGTTAGATAATGGTTCCAGCACATGACAAACGAAGCCACGTGAACAAGAGCAAAATTCATGAGCCGGAACGGTTTTTCCATCTTCTGCGGTGATGCTAATTGCTGGCTTAACAGCCTCAAGATGTATGACTTCAAAAGAAACATTTAACAAAGAGATAACAGAGGATGGAAGGATCACAATTAAATATATCTGGAAATACCTCAACACATTGTGATCCTTGTGCACAAATAGTATACTCTGATGCTGAGCATTTAATCATGAAATAACGATACTACGTTACCCCTTTTAACTTCTATTACATCCCGCAACACTGCACCGTCCTTTCTCCGAAGTCCGGCAGGTCAACCTGGGGTCAGCTCCTCATGACACATACACATTCCCAACTATTCTAATCCAACATGTATACATTGTTTCCCTACTCTACATGTCGAGAACCTTTCCTACAGGTTATACCACTATGCACATACGAGGTCTGTCTAAAAAGTAACGGGACTGAGCCTGCTGTGTGCTCCACTTACACAACTTGAATGAACGGGTTTCGTCACAGTCTTTCGCAACATTCCAGCAATATATATGATTGGTGACGGTTGACTGCGCTCATTGTGTGATTTTTTTTTTACAGGTCGTGCTTTACACATTGTCTAGTCTGAGTTGGCGCACTCTGAGTCGTGAGCAGAGAGCCAATTTGAAATGTCTTGCCAAGTTTGGCAAAACACCTTCCGAATCCTTCGCAATGCTGCGGCAAGTCTACAGGGAAGAAACGATGTCACATATACACATGCATTTGAATGGCACAAGAGGTGCAAAGAGGG
>CM068966.1:88250238-88260254 GCA_035128595.1 Eptatretus atami
AGGAGGTTGAAGACGATCCACGGTCTGGAAGACCTTCAACGAGCCGAACGGCGGAAAAAATTGAGCGTGTGAAGCAGATGGTGCGCGTAGATCTTCGACTCACGGTGCGGATGATTGCTGAGGGACTTTCCATCAACAAGGACATTGTCTGGAACATCATCACTGAAAATCTCGAAATGCGCAAGGTGTGCGCAAAGATGGTCCCCAAGATGTTGTCCGAGGACCAGAAACAGCAAAGAGTCACTGTCTGTCAAGATATTATCGAACGCCTCGAGGACGATCCAGACCTGCTTGGGAGAGTCATTATGGCAATGAATTGTGGATATTTGAATACGATCCCGAGACGAAACGGCAGAGTCGTCAGTGGAAAAGTCCGGCATCACCAAGACCAAAGAAAGCAAGGATGTCTAAGTCGAAGGTCAAGGTGATGCTCATCGCGTTCTCTAACATCAAGGGCATCGTCCACTTCGAGTTTCTAACACAGGGTGAAACAGTGAATCAATACATGTACAAGGAGATCCTCCGGTGCCTCATGAGATCAGTCTGGGACAAGAGGAAGGGATCTGTGGGAGAACAACACCTGGGTGCTCCACCATGACAATGCCCCTGCTCACAGTGCCCTGAGCATCCGACAGTTTCTGGTGGAGAGGAACGTGCAAACTCTGGAGCAACCCCCGTATTCTCCAGACTTGGCCCCTTGTGATTTTTCCTCAAGCTCAAGGGGGTGATCAAGGGGACCCGATTTCTTGATGTGGAGGCCATCAAAAGGGCCGTGACAACGGAGCTCCGGAGGATTTCAGAAGAAGCCTTCCAGGGGTGCATCAAAGCGTGGAACGAAAGGATGGACGTGTTTGAGACTGGAGGGGAACTTTTTTGAAGGGGACAAGCTGTGATTTCAATATATTTTTTGGAATAAAATTTCTGTGGTCAGTCCCGTTACTTTTTACACGACCCGGTACTTAACAATTTATCGTCCAGCATCTATTACTAATAAACGTGAGTGTGTGTGTGTGTGTGTGTCTCCTCTGTAACTCTGAAACCATGAAACCTAGCAGCCTGAAACTGTGCATGCATACAAAGGAAACTCCAAAGGGAACTAACAGCATGAATGAAAATTGGGTGTTTGGGTTCATTTAAACACCCCTTTTGAAGATAATTAACGGAATTATTTAATTATCTTTTCACAAGGCCCTCATCCTTGGCCCTCTATCAGCTTGCTGGGGTCTTAATTCGCCATTTTGTTTGGCCTATTCAAACATGCTTTGATTTGGAAACACAATTTACTCTCACAGACTAATTCAAGTACATCATCGAAATATTACATCTGATTTGAGAAACGGATCTCATGGTCTAAATAAGTGTTGAAATTTGGAGTGAAATCTGAAAATAGCAACAAATTAGTAATTTTTTTTAACCAAGTGTATTTATTGAAGAAAAGCATTAAACTTTTTTTTCTTTCTCTTATTCGGATGATTATATTCAGTGAAGTAAATATTAAGGAATGTGCAGAAAGTGTACCTTAATTGAGCGCAAAGTCGTGCTCGATAACCTGCTCTTGCAAGCCGTGGTGACACAGTCCACAGAAGTCCTTTTTTCGGCAATTACGTATGCAGTTTACTTTTTACCATTTTGTGTGATCTGCTTTCATGACAAAATATTAATACAAATATACTAATCATTGCTGCAATATATTAATAGTCGGTAGTTGCTGAAAAAATAGAGGTACGGAGACAGCACACACGGATGTGGTACAAATGGGTGCAAATGACTCTCCATGGACTGTGTGTGTGCTTGCATACTTGGTTACATGTGTGCGGTGCACAGGTTTCACGAATGCGTGATCTGAACTCGAACTCGCACCCGGGCCCGTGACGCTGTGGAGGAGGTTATGCGGCCGTCTCGCAAATCATGTGCTTCTGCATGTAGACTGCAGACGTGCTGCAGTGCCGAAGCCTCATGGGGAGTGGGGACATGCTGTGGCACCAAAGGAAAGATTTTGCAAGGTAGATAGCCAAGGTTTTATTTTTTAAATGCTCCAGCCTGGTTTTATATAGCGCACGGTGTTTAAAAAGAAAACGTTGCTGTTTGGGAATGTTTTATCACCCTGGTAATGCCCTGGTATTGGTGCTTACCCTCCCTTTACGCTGCCTTCCATCCCCCTCATCTTCACGCTTCCTTCCCTTGCCCTTACGCTTCCTTCCCTTGCCCTCACGCTTCCTTCCCTGCCCTCATGCTTCCTTCCCTTTCCCTCACACTTCCTTCCCTTGCCCTCACGCTTCCTTCCCTTGCCCTCACACTTCCTTCCCTTGCCCTTACGCTTCCTTCCCTTGCCCTCACACTTCCTTCCCTTGCCCTTACGCTTCCTTCCCTTACCCTTACGCTACCTTTCCCTCCACTGCCCTCACACTGCCCCCCCCCCATGCTGGCTCCCCAAACCCCTTCCATCACCATACAACTCTCGGAGGTCAAGGAGAGGAAGGGGTGTCAAAGAATGTGCAAATTGGACAAATTAAAGTTTTTTGTTGTTTTTTAGCAGTCGGAACTGCTGCTCGGATCAATTCAGCAATTCGGCCTTTCACTCACCTTGGAAGTGCGCCAGTCCCGAAACAGGAAGAAAATGAGGAAGAAGAAGTGAAATGCAAGTGAGAGCAGCATGTGTAATGCAAGCATTAGAGGAAGCATGAGAGTGTGAATGTAAACCTCCCCAGGTTGGTCAAGAGGTCCATTGTTGATGACTCTTCCAACGCTTATGCTCTTGATGACTCTTATGCTCTTGTGGGTCGAGTAGATGAATAGGGGTTCATAGAAGACAGCAAGAGACAGATAGTGTGCGTCAGTGGTGGAGCTATCTTCCCATGCTAGGGACCTCATGGCTCTGTTGCTCTCGTGCCTCTGCCTAGTGCACGCCTGGTCACAACGCCGCCTACCCAGCGCTACTTTGCCCAGCACAAAGGTCGTGGCTTTCCCTTTGACACACGACAGTGCATCCTCATTGGTGTGCTCACCAGCCAATGTCTCGTTGCTGTCAATCATCGTTGAGACTTAGTCTCCCCCCCCCGCCCCCCCCGAGTCGATTCGACTTCCTCCTTAACGGGTTGTTATCTCTTCCGTCATCTGAAATGTGGTTGTACATGGTGCTGTATGAGAGGGTTAATAAAATAAATAAAGGGAAACCAAATATGTACTTGATGAATGATCAATTGTAATTTGGGAAAGAGAAGGAACCAAATTGTACTGTGTGGTGTATGAAATGGCAACCACCTGATGTGAGCCGTGGATTTGGCAGGTGAATAAAGTAAGAACAGGAGGGGTATATATAATCTGAAGAAGACCTATTTAAACCCACACAATGCATTTGTCCTGCTCCCCTCTACACAACGGGTGGGGACCTATCTGGGCACACATATTAACAATATAACTGACTATGGAACTCTACGTGTCATGGGCGTTCTTCACCTGGGGGTTTCACAACGATCACAATTTTATTGTAATGCTCTTTGGTAAACAATATTGAATGTTTTTAGATCAAGGGCCAGAACATATAAATTGTTTGGTATTCCAACTCTAGAGCAGCTGACATATCGTTGAAGAAAACATGAAGTTGAAGTTCATATAGTTGACCAAGTGAAAAACATGAAGACAGATGTAAGCCACTGCCTCACACATGCTGTAACGACTCCAAAACTCAGTTTTTCACCCCTCTGACTTGGATAATTGAATGCGTGGCTGTTCTGGCTTTAATCTAATGAATGTTTAATCTGTACGACTTGTAATTTTCAAACTACAGCCTGCGGGAAGTTATAACGGCCTTCATTAAAAACGTTATACCAATTGTCCAGATCACCCTACGTCATTGAGACTTAAATGTTCAAAATATATTTTGTTTCCAGACAATTGGAACGCACTCTCAACTATATAGGGAAACTGATCAAAATCGCTTGTTTTAAAATTTCCGCAGTGTGCATATTTGGAAAAGTTGTCGAAGGTAGTAACCTTTTTTCTACAAACTGTTCTTTTGCCCATGAGAATTATCTCGTTATATGAGCAGTAAAATTTCCTTTAAATCTATGTCCAGGTTGTGTTTGTACTATTTTCAATTTTTGAATAATTAGCGATTAGTGCATTTGAGAGGTCACGTGACTCCTTCGCTGATCTTATCGATCGATTGATAGTTATTTTTCCACATCTGATACCATATGTGACGATCGTAGCTCACCATCTCACCAATTATATTGGTATCTGAGTTGAAATCCGGTTTATAAGTTATGAATTGTGAGAAAATGACTTTTTAAAACTCCTATTTAGGTGCAACGTGGTTTAAAAAAAATGATCCTTTTAAGTTTTGTGGAGAGGAGTAAGGTCACAAACAAAAACAAACAAGAAAAAGACATCGTGCAGAGCAAGATACTTGCAAAATCCACCCCCTCTCCAAAGGTTGCCATGGATACATCAAATTGTCCATTTCATCAAATTTTAAAATGACAATTTTTCAGATTGAAATTGATGATTTTAGAGGTTTGACCTTGAGTTCACCTTTGACCTAAAAAAAAAAAAGTTGGTTTCTAAATTCGGTGATGGACGATGCAATTGCTGCTAAATGTTCATGTTAATCGGATGAAAATTGGCGATTTTTCGGATTAAATTTGATGATTTTTAGAAGTTTGACCTTGAATTGATCTTTGACCTCAAAAATAGTTTCCAAATTCAGTGATGGACTTTGCAAATCCTGCTCAAATTTCAAGTTAATAGGATGTAAATCGACGATTTTTCAGTTGAAAATTGATGATTTTAGATGTTATGAGACGTTCAGTTGACCTTTAATATTATGACCTTAAATAGTTGGTTTTCCATTTCAGTGACAGAATATGCAAATCTTGTGCAACTTTCAAGTCAATCGGATGAACAATGACAATTTTAGAAATATGACCCCAATATGACCATTGACTGTGACCTCAAAATCAACAGGCTTCTCAGTTGAGACTACCTCTACAACTTGGTAAGTTTCATGACGATTGGTTGAGAATTGTGACCTGTAGATGATTGACAAACAGACAGACAGACAGACAAACAAAATCGACTGACCAATATACTTGAAAAATCTTCGATTTTGCAAGTAACAAACAGACAAATGCCTCGTTTGCTTTTATATAGTTGACAATCTATACTAATAAATGTCAACGTGTGTGTGTCTCCTCCATAACTCCAAAACCATGACACCTTGCTCTCTGAAACTTTGCCTGCATATTAAGGGAACTCCAAGCGAGTGCAGGAGTGAAAATTGGGTGTTTGGGTTAATTAAAACACCCCTTTTGAAGATAATTAACAGAATTATTTAATTATATCCTTTATCAGATGCATCCTCAGCCACCTTGCTTTCAATGGAGTCGTCAGGCAATTTGTGTATTACCTCGCTGGGGGCTGAAGCCACCATGTTTTTTTGGCCTGCTCAACCATGACTTGACTTGGGAACAGGCTGCAATGACTTTTTTAATGATAAAGTTTTTGTTTTTTTTTCACTCTCCTCACTCATAATATCAGTACCTATGAATCACTGCATACATTGCAATGCTTATAAACACCGGGAAATGCCAGCGTTTGTGGCCTTATTTCATTTTCACATGTGCCATCACCTCAAAATCTCTTAAACTAAGTCGAATTAAAAATTGAAGCTCCAGAGTTGAACTTAGCAGCAGTTCTGATGCTAAAAGAGTGTTCATTTGTCCAATTTGGACATTGCTTGAGCGTTTCCGGATGCAAGGGTTTATCGACAGCAATAAGTAATTACTTGCCAAGCCTGGCATTCTGTTGGAGTGCTTGCTTGAGTGCTTAAGCCACTTGCCGAGCACCCTCCAGGTTGTGTCCCGATCAGGATGTACAGTCGGCAGTTGCTATACAAGGTAGAGGTACATATAGAGCACACACGGACGTGGTACATATGGGTAGATTTGGATCTATAGGGACTCTCCGCAGGTGGGTGGACATGCCATGCCTGTTACTTGCACCATGGTGGCAAAGTTTCATCCCGTATCTTATCCCGTTCAGAAAGCATAACATAGTCATCTTCTGTCTCTGCCTTTCTGTCTGTCTGTCCCATTCCTCACTCTGCCCCCTCCTAATACAGTGCAGCACCCTCCCACACATCTCTCTCTCTCTCTCTCTCTCTCTCTCTCTCTCTCTCTCTCTCTCTGTGTCTCTCTGTCTCCCTGTCTCCAGACGTGTCAGGGCAGTGATTATGTCCAGGTGGTATTTGTCTCCAGACGTGTCCAGGTGATATTTATATCCAGACAGTGATCGTCTTCATATGTTGCCGTGTTTGTTTCCAGACGGTGTTCGTCTCCGGACGGTATTTGTCTCCGGACGTGTCCGGGCAGTGGTTGTAGTATGACCGGCAGAAAATGGATTTCAGACATTATTTTGTTTCCATCTTCACTGTTATTCCATACAGAATCATTATTATGAGACGGTATGAATCGTAATTAACGCTCCACCACACGTCTGCCTTCCCTTCCTCTCACCTCATGCTGCCTTCCCCACCCCTCTCACTCTCCTCCTCCTCACCCCCTCCTCCCTCAACCTCCTCACTCTCCTCTCTCTCTCCCCCCTCCCCTTCATTTTCTCCCCCCTTTGGTATTCCATCAGCGAAGCGACGGGTGGTACTTGCTCGTATATAATACAATTTGAAAGTATCTGAAAACGCAAAGCCTGTCCACTTTGTATACAGACTTCTTCTTCTTCCGTATGCTAAATTATATCTTTGACCTTTTGACCAAATTCTTAAGTTGTCTTCTCTTTTTTCTCATAATAAAGCTTTGTTGAAAATTTGACGTCAAAAGCTCAAATGGTAAAAAAAAACAAGCTCAAATGAGCTAAGATCCTCATCCTCTTAATGATGACGTCATAAAAACGAGCAATATGACATCATTGTGATGTATCAGGTTTGCGAATAAATTATTATCTGTGCTAATGCCCGGCTTGATCCGCAAACAAATTCAAACAGCTTGCCTAGTTTCGGAGATAATGGTATAGGCGATTTCCATTAGCGGCGATATAATGACGTCAACTTTTTTTCTAGTAAGAATTTCCAAAATCGGAGATGGTTACTGCCTGCGCGTGGCTTTCTGCATATACATGGCAAGTTTCACGAAGATCCGATGAAAACTCTGGGTTGTGAAACAAAAAATGTCAAAAAATAGGAACGACGTCATAAAAATTGATATGACGTCATAGTGATGTATCATATGTGCGGTAATTCATCTCTGCTAATGCCCTGTTCGATTCCGCAAACAGAATTCAAAAAGCTTGCCTAGTTTCGGAGATAATTTTTTAGGAGATTTCCATTAGCGGAGATATTTTGACGTCAAACTTTTTTTTCTAGAGAGAATTTTTCAAAATCGGAGATGGTTACTGTCTGCGCAGGGTATTTTTACATATATATGGCAAGTTTCAGGAAGTTTCGATGAAAACTGTAGGCTGTGAAACATAAAAGTCCACAACGACAACACGTGAGTAAGATTAGAGATCCTCCACGAGGATCTAAAAAGTTACAGCCCATAATGGCAACCAAATGGTTAAAAACAAAACAAACAAAAAAAAACAGACACAGACACACGTGATTGCAAAACCCCCTCCCCCGCTGTGTGGGGGACAGACTAATAATAATCTACATGATAAGAGCGCCGTTTTTGTGTATTGCCATTTTTCTCAGGTATGGCTGAACGATCCTCGTCAAACTTTCAGACGTTCGTGGTTGAGCACCGGGGAGTGTTTTAGGCAAAAAGAAAATTTTAAAATTTTAAAAAAGAGAAGATAGATTATTTTTTCAATTAATCGCTCAATCGTGCCGAAGCCTTTGTAGCTCTGTGAAAGGTAATGTTAAATGATCCCAAACCCCATTTTTTGTGGGTTTGGGTAGGTGTTTTCGGCCCCTAAAGAAAATAGACCAGGCAAAGGTGGGTATCCCTGCTCGTATAGAATAAACATAACAACATCAATAGGGCGTAAGGCTTGGTACCTTAATAATGATGTATTCCTGATAAAATGTATACAAAAGATAAATGGTTCGAAGAACAGGGACAATGAGACTATTCTGTATTATTGGCTTGAAAACCATGCATTGCAGCATTACATGATCATTAAAAATGTGTTTGAATTGAAACTGACAAGACAATCTGAGAGAGGTAGCATTTGGATGGTGGGTAATCCAAACACGAAGAAGCCAGCATCGGGATAGGTCAACAAGAAGGATTTGAAAGATTCAGTGTTTACAATAAATCTCACGAAACCAAAAACAACCTGGCCTGCATATTGCAGTATACCTGACACCACAAACAGGGTTCACCAAGAGCCTAAATGGCACCAAATCCAGGGAGATCATTTCAAAATCAGTTTGACTTGAGGTGTACACAGACTGAAGATGCCCACACATGTGCACTCATGGGGAGATCCAAATGTCTGCAAATGAAAAACCTCAGACTGAAAAAGCAGCATGATGAAAAATATATACACCAGTATATATATATATATATATACATACATACATATGCGAGAACATACTATACACAACTTCAGAACAAGAAAGACTTGACCAAGAAAATGGAATCAAGTAACAGAAAATAAAATTGAATCGCATGATCTTGCAGTATGTCCAGCAACAGGTGGCAATGTTTGAAAATGTAATATCGCAGCAAATTCAACAGCAAAGAAATGAGTTGATGGTTGAAGCAAAGAACAGCAAAGAAAGCAAATAATTCCAAGGCTCTCAGCAAAAACAGCAATGTTATATATTGCTAGAATTGTTGACAAAGTTAGGTGTCAGAGAAAGCAAAGATAAAGAGAAGGATTCAGCATGGACAAAGAGTCAATGAATATGACTTGGCATTATTGCTTGATATAATCACATGTTGGAAACAAATCTAAGATGGCTTACACCCTATCATAAATTGACTCGGCCTCACATAAATATTGAACATGTTGCATGTCGACAATACGACAATACTGAAAACAGATCACATCTTCGTTGAACGCAAATCATGTGACAGCACACCGGAAGGCAGTTCATTCACTGCACTTATCCAATGGTAGATCGAGCATTGTTTTAAGTCCTACTTCACGACCAGTTTTGTGGATGCCTTGGAGGATTCTAAGGTAATTTATGTAGCTAATATCATGGGCAACGGCTACTGCCCATAGCAGCCATTCATTCCTTCATTCCCAAAGTGAGCTCTGCATTCCGAACACATTCATCCAGGGTGAACATTGGCACACGGCATCATGACGTCACCCAGGATCTGAGCATTGGCATCAACTTCACCTGGTTATCACCAAAAGAGGTGACCTACCCCCCAGTGTCATCTACACATGCACCTACCCATAGTGCAGATTGCAATACCAACCACTCTTTGGTCATTAGTAGAGTGAAGGTGCAACCTAAAAAGCCCTGCCATGTTAAATATGAATGCTTGCAATGCATCAACATGCAAAGACCGCTACTTCGATAACTGAGGCATATCTTCACAAGGCCCATGACGCCTATCGGCTCAACATCCTTTTAACTGTACTTTGGATGTTTTGCACTGAAAGGAAAATTACAGAGGACATGGAGGTTGTGGATATGACAGCTCCGAAGATGTCTGACTTCGCAAAGGAGCAAGCACCAACATGGCAGCCGTATGATTATTCAGATTAAAATTGTGGTTGGAGTCAGGCCACCTGCCCAACCAATGGGTGATATGGAATGTTGCACACAGACTGACGGACAAACAAGTGTCTTATTAGATAGATTAATTGCCTCATCATTGCTCATTGAAATAGTGGAATATTTAGGTCTTTATGCCATTAACTTCAAACCTTCAAACCCCCTCTCCACCCATCACGGTCGCCTGTCCATCTCACAATCCTACGAATATGTGGAAATAATTTGTGACAATAAACGACCAAAAACAATTAATTTCTTCCTGATGCATATATCTATACACACACACACACACACACACACCACACACACGCACGCACGCAAC
>CM068966.1:88260279-88281475 GCA_035128595.1 Eptatretus atami
CGTGGATGCCTTGGAGATTCTAAGGTAATTTATGTAGCTAATATCATGGGCAACGGCTACTGCCCATAGCAGCCATTCATTCCTTCATTCCCAAAGTGAGCTCTGCATTCCGAACACATTCATCCAGGGTGAACATTGGCACACGGCATCATGACGTCCACCAGGATCTGAGCATTGGCATCAACTTCACCTGGTTATCACCAAAAGAGGTGACCTACCCCCAGTGTCATCTACACATGCACCTACCATAGTGCAGATTGCAATACCAACCACTCTTTGGTCATTAGTAGAGTGAAGGTGCAACCTAAAAAGCCCTGCCATGTTAAATATGAATGCTTGCAATGCATCAACATGCAAAGACCGCTACTTCGATAACTGAGCCTATCTTCACAAGGCCCATGACGCCTATCGGCTCAACATCCTTTTAACTGTACTTTGGATGTTTTGCACTGAAAGGAAAATTACAGAGGACATGGAGGTTGTGATATGACAGCTCCGAAGATGTCTGACTTCGCAAAGGAGCAAGCACCAACATGGCAGCCGTATGATTATTCAGATTAAAATTGTGGTTGGAGTCAGGCCACCTGCCCAACCAATGGGTGATATGGAATGTTGCACACAGACTGACGGACAAACAAGTTCTTATTAGATAGATTAATTGCCTCATTAAATAGTGGAATATTTAGGTCTTATGCATTAACTTCAAACCTTCAAACCCCCTCTCCACCCATCACGTCGCCTGTCCATCTCACAATCCTATAGAATATGTGGAAATAATTTGTGACAATAACGACCCAAAAACAATTAATTCTTCCTGATGCATATATCTATACACACACACACACACACACGCACGCACGCACGCACGCAGCACACACATTGTTAACCCGCATATGTCGGCTCATCGTGTCAAAAAATTACTGCTTATACCTTTCCAGTCCTGGCGTCCGGAGACCCGGCAAAATGAAGTGTAAATTTTTAAAAATTGTTTTGCTATTTTTATTTTATTCTGTAATGAAAGTCAACGCTCATGATGAATATTTGCTCAAAAAAGTGATGAATTGATACTTTTATTTGGAAGATATCTCCCCAACTTTGTCAAAAACTTTACACCTTTCCAAGTGTCGGTCTGGAAACCCAAGATGAACAGTAAGACCCATAAACTTGCAAAGCTCGTGAAACTCGTAAAATCATGAGAATAAAAGAATAAGCTTACCTTTACCAAAGGTATCGAAGCAAACTCCAATCTCAAAGATGCTAAAACTACCAAAGAGAAGTCGATGCGATCGGTCGATTCGAACAGGAAAATCTCACGGGAGGAAACTAGAAGAGTACTCGGTAGAGCGCATACCTCCGCCCCATAATGCCTGATCCACGAGAACATATCGGGCCCAATACATTTTTGAAATTTCATTCTATATAGACCGTTTTTGGCCCTATCGCTCAATGGTGAAGAATCACTTAAAAAAATTAAATAATTCTCGTTTCCAGATCCGGATTCAGATATTCCACCAAAATTGAATCAATTCGTCCTTGTCACACACCCAACGTGTCCACCAAGTTTTGTCCGAATCCGTCCAAAAGTTTTTGAGATATAGTGCAATGTATCATTTTTGGCTCCACCTGTCAATGGTGGAGAATCAGTTAAAAAATGATGGGAGTCGGATCCGGATCCGGATCATCACCAAAATCTAATCAGTTCGTCCATGTCACACACCGAACCTGTCCACAAAATTTAATCTGTACCTGTCCACAACTTTTTGAGATATCCTGCACACAAAGACAGACAGACAGACAGAGACAGAGAGGGATGAAAACATAACCTCTTTCACCTTCGGTGGCGGAGGTAATACAATGCAGAAGCACATTTATACATGGCGGTGGAATGGAATGACGTAAGGAATGATTCAGCTCGATTCGCTTCCCCCTCCCAACTTCAAAATTTGGAATTCGTCACAAGGCCCTATTGTCATGCTAATGAAGTAATTAGGCAAACCCGAGGAATGGAAAGGGAAGTGGAATGGAAAGAAGCTTTTCCCTCGAACCTGAATGAAATATTTCTATATTTATGCCATGGAATTATTTCTAACAAAATTAGAGGAGCACACAAGTAGGCTTACACAGATGAAATAATTATCTTCCAACATAGTTATACGGGCGAACAACAACCTTGCCGGGTCACCGAGACCCCTGCCCTGCATCTCAAGGTCAAAAGTAAATAATGGCATTGGATAAATTTCAAACGACATGGGTGTGATGTCATGAAGTACAAACAATCAGACCGACCACGATGCAATCAACTTCACGAAGGTTTTATTCACAGCACTCAACTCCATTGCTCGTCCCGTGTGCCGTGCATGCGCACACAGCACTCACGTCAAACCCGAGGAAGGGCGATACATCACAACATGTCCCCCTTTAATTACAAATACAACCGGTCTGGATGTTTAGATACACGGGAGGACCTACGCAAAGGAGACGTTACAGGTACAGATTGAGGTGACATGGACGAACGCACCGGACTGCCAGGGGGTACAGGTACGGAAACTCCTGGTGGAGACGCATCACTGACACCTTCAGATGCAGGCTCGGACACAACAGTTGTATTCTCGTACAACAGAACAATAACTGGATGAATCGCAGAATGTTCATCATCCTCCAACTCAATATAACGGCAGCTGATCTGATCCACATGTTTCCTCACTGTTCGCCCATCCTTCAGCTCGACACAAAAAACAGGTTCCTTCCTTGCTAAGACAACACCTGGCAGCCATTTTGCTCCAAGGCCGTGTTCAGTACATCAACAGGATGTTTACGGCAAGGTCACGCAATGCAGCCGTGCGATCATGATCGTATTTCTGATCCTGACGCTTGTTATCAACAGTTTCACCGAGTCAGGATAAACAAGAGAAAGTGTGGTTTTGAGTTCTCGCTCCATAAGCAATTCAACTGGAGGCACTCCAGTTACGGTGTGTGTGGTCTGGATCTGTAACCTAGCACACGCGTCAACAAACGCGTTTGAAGCGAACCTTGAGTAACACACCTTAACCCTTGCTTGATAATCTGTACAGTACGCTCTGGCCTGACCATGACAAGCGGGTTTAAACGGAGCAAAGGACATTTTGATACCATTTTAATCTCATGAATTCTGAAATCCTGACATGTAAAACATGAGCCATTATCCTACCAATGCATCAGGTAGACAGTGAGTTGCAAAATGACACGTAGATTCTCCTCAATGGTGGTGGCAGAATGTGGTAGACATGACAGAGCCACTCAATCCACTTGGAAAGTGCATCAAAGACAACAAGGAAATTTTCCCAAAGAACGACCTGCAAGCAACAGAATCCTGGACAAGGATTGGAAGCACGACCAAAGACTCAGCGGTGATTCCGCTGGGACTTACTGGGCTTCAGACACGTATCACAACAATGAACCAAGATTAAAGTCAGAATCAATACCAGGCCACCAAACATGAGACTTCGGTAGCTTTCATCGTAACAATACCAGGGTAGGTACTTGTAGTCAGAAACCAACTTCTCTCTCCTGCTTGGCATGATGACACGTCGGCCCAAAATAAGCATTCCGACTGAACAGATAACTCATCTCTACGACGTAAATCTGGTTGTACTCTTCTGAGTCTGGTATACGGACCAATCACCAGTCAAACACAACGCTGAACTAACGACAACACAGGATCTCTGTTTGACAACAACCTCACTTGAGCAGCAGTGACTGGAGAATTGTCACTCTCAAACTCATTCATAGCTAATACAAGGTCAGCAGTTGAGGGGTATTTGTTACAATCAGTGATAGGTACCGGCGAATCGACTCCATGCATCAGCACAATTCCCAGTGCCAGGCCTGTAAAGAATAGATATAGTGTAACCAGACAGTGTCAAGGCCACTGCTGAACACCTGATGAACGATTGGTGTTGATTCCCTTGTTCTCTGAAACAAGTAGTTGAGAGGTTTGTGATCAGTTTCAAGCTCAAATTTATGACAAACAATACTGATGGATCTTGGTACCCAAACACACAGCCTAAGCTTCTTTATCAAGCATACAATGGCTTTTCAGCTTTCGTCAAGCTTCTGGAAGCATACGCACAGGTTGTACAGTAACTTGCCCGACTCATTGCTTGTTTGTAACACACAGCCTTCCCACAGGCACTGGCATCACATGACAATACAAGATGCTCACATGGATCAATATGAACAAGCAACTTGCTAGAACACATAGACTTTCGCTTCCTTGAAGGCATCATCCTGGCCTTGCCCCAACCCAAGTTTTCCGTTTCCAAAGATAACTGATACAGGGGTTCTTGCACTGTGCTCACCCACGGCAGAAACTGCCAAATGGTGAACAACCCAATAAGGAAGCGCAATGGTGACACATTTTCTGGTTTGGGTGCGCTCTTGATTGTTTCGATTTGGAATCACATGGCACGATCCAGCGGCAGTGACTCTTCTGCCTCAGAATACAACTTCGGGCACCATAACAACATTTCTCACGTTTCAGTCTGAGTCCTACTTTGTCCAAGTACGCAGGATTCCTCCAGTACTCAGGTGTTCTGCAGTGTTGGCAGCCGCGTGAGCAAGATGTCATCCTGGAACACGACAGTTTTTTGGCAAAGATTTCAATAGACTCTGCATGTTTCTCTGAAAGATGGCAGCTGCTGAACGTATTCCAAAAGGCAACGATTGCGGTTTTTTAAAAAGAAATTTTAAGAAGGAAAGAATTATAAGAGAGAAAAAGAAAAAGGAAAAAGAAGTAGAAAAAACAAGGAAGAAAAGAAAAAGGAAAGAAAAAGAAAAGAGGATTAGGAAAAATTAGAAAAGAGAAAAGTAAAAAGGGTTAAGAAACTAGGAAAGGCAGAAGAAAAGAAAAGGGTAGAGATAGGGAAGAAAGAAGAAGAATAAGGAAATAATAAAAAATAAAAGAAGAGGAAATAAGAAGAAAAAAGAGAGAAGGAAGAGAAGAGATAGAAAAATATAGAAAAAGAAAGAAAAATAAGATAGGGAGGAAAGAAGAAAAAATATAGAAAGATTTTAAAAATATTTAAGAAGTTTAGAAAAAAAGACGGAAAAAAAGTATAAAGAATTAAGAAATATTTTTAAGAGTTAATAAAAGGGAAGGGATTAGAGATTAGAAAGAAAAAAAGAAATTTGTAAGGGAGAATATTAATAATAGGATAGGGGGATTAGAAAATAGTTGTAAGAATAAAGGACACGAGCAATGAAGGAGAAGAAAAAACAAAGAGATAGAAAAAAAAGGAAGGAAAAAGAAAGATTAAAGAAGGAAAAGAAAGAAAGAAACGAATTATTTAAAGGATAGAAAAGAAAGAAATATTTTTAGAAAAGAAAGAAAAAGAAAGCAGAATAGGAAGAGAAAAAAAGACTAGAAAAGAAAGGAAAAAGAAAAGAAAGAGCCTTAAATTTAGTAGGAGAGAAAGAAAAAAACCGAAAGGAAGAAGGTAGATAGAAAAAAAATTTTTAGAAGGAATTCTAGAGAGAGACTAGAGAAAGAAGGAAAAAAGAAAAAAAGAAAGAGATAAGGGAATAGAGAATTTATAAGGAAATAGAGAAGAAAAAGAAGAGAAGGAATTTTTAAAGAAGAGAGAAAAAAAAGGAAAATTAAAGAAGAAGAGAAGAAGAATAAAAGGATTTTTAGAGGAAGAAAAAATTTAAGAAGAAAGATGTAAGAAGGATTAGAGAGGAAAAAAAAAAGGTAGAAAAAAATAAGGATAGAGAGTATAAATTTTAGGAGATTAGGAAGAATAAGAAAAAGAGATGAAAAATAATAATTATTAGAAAGGAGGAATTAAAGAAGAAGAAAAGAGAAAAAAAGAAGAGAAAAGATGTATTAGTAAAGGAGAGAAAAAGGATAAAGAGTTTAAAGAAAAGGTATGTAAGGGATTTAGAAAGAAAAGATTTAGAAAGAGAAAAGAGGAAGACTAAGAGAAAGAATAGAGAAAAATTTAATTTAAGAATAGATAAAAAAAAAGAAAAAAAAAAATTAGGAAAAAAAAATTTAGAAGGAAAAAGAAAAAGGTTTAAAAGAAAGAGAGAAAGTTAATAAGACAAGGAAAAAAAATATTAGAAAGAAAGAAAAGAAATTTATTTAATATAGAGGTTAGAAAATAGAAAGAAATTTTTATTTTTATTTTTTTTAGTTAGAAAAGAGAGAGAGAAGTTAGAGAAAAGGGAAAAAAAGATAAGGAAATATTAGAGATGAGAATTATTAATAGAGAGAAAAAAAGGAAAAAAAGAAATTAAGGAAAAGAGAAGATTTTAGGAAAAGGAGAAAAAAAAGAAAAAATAAAAGGAGAAAAGAAAATTAAGAAAAGAAAAAGAATTAAATGTAAAGAAAGGAAGGAAGGAGATAGAGAAAGATATTTTTAATAGAAAAGAAAAAATAATAGGAGAAAAGAGAAAAAAAGGGAAAGATAGAAGAGGGATGTAGAGAAGCGAGGATTTTAAGAAAATTTAAATTAGAAAAGAAGAAAGGAGAATTATAAAGAATTTAAAGAAGATAGAAAGAAGAAAAGAGGAAATAAATACCGGAAGAGGAATAGAACGAGAAGAAAAAAAAAGAAAAGGAAAAAAAATAGGTAATAAAAAAAGAAGAAAGGAATAGATTATAGAAACAAAATAATAAAAGAAAGAAGTAGAGATAAGAAAGAAAAAAAGAAATAATAGAAAAAGAGAAGAAAAAAATAGAAAGAAGTTAGGAAATTATGTAGAATAGAGATAAAGAAAGAAAAGGAAAATGGGTAAAAAAGAAGAAAAGAAAAATAAAATTAAGAAGGGAAAAAGAAATAAGGAAGGAAAGAGAAGAGAAAAGAATAAAAAAAAAAAGAACAATTTATATAAGATAGAAAAAAAATTTTATTAAGAATTAATATTAATAATTTTCACTAAACAGCAGGAAAAAAAAAAAGGGATGGTTAAAGAAAAGTTAAAATAGGAGAAAAAGAAGAAAGAAAAGAAAAAGGAAAGAAAAAGAAAAAATTAGAAGAAGGAAAGAAAATAATGAAAATAAATTAAAAATAGGAAAGCAGGGGAAAGTATAGAAGAAAAGGAAAAATAATAGAAGGAAAAAAGAAGGTAAAAGAAAAATAGGAAAAAAAGAGAGTTTAGAATAAAAGAAAAAAAAAACAGAGTAAAAAAAGGGGATACGAAAGATAAATAGAGGTATAGAAATTTTATAGGAAAATTAGTATTTTAGAAAAAATTAGAAAAAGAGAGAACTAAAATATTAGAGAAAAAAAAATAATAGTAGTATTTTATAAGATTTTAAGAAATAAAGGAATATTTTTAAGGAGAAGAAGATGACAGCCCCTTGTGAGTGTTGAATGCGGTGAGTTTCCATTGACTCCTCATCCAGTCTTGTGCATGTAGGCAGAACGTAGAATCCACTTTGGTGAATGGGAAAACTTTCCACCAGCATATGTCGAAAACAGGTCATGCCACTTTGGGTAGTGGATGCTGATCCTGCATGGAGTGGTGATTTATAGTCACCCTGTAGTCCCCGCAGACTCTCACTGCTCACTCACCTTTCAGGACAGGAACAATTGGACTAGCACATTCATTGAACTCAACAGGAGAGATGACCCCCTCACTCTGAAGTCTCTCAAGTTCACACTCAATCTTTTCCCCTCATCAACTAGGGAACAGACCTAGCTTTACAGTAGATGGGGCTTTGCTTCCGAGTCCAGGTGAATATTAACTTTCATCCCCATTAAGGAACAAATTCCTGGCTCAAACAGAGATGGAAACTTATCCAGCATTTGAGCATAACTGGAAGCCTCCACTGAAGAGAGCGCTTTGATCTCATGCCAGTTCAGCTTTTTGCTCTCAAGCCTGTTCTGAACGAGTGATGTAGGGCCATTGACTAGTACAACCCACATAGGCAGTGCCAGTTCAGCTTTTTGCTCTCAAGCTTGTTCCGACCAAGTAATGTGGGGCCATTGACTAGTACAACCCACATAGGCAGTTCATAAGCCACACCGTCATAACACACACTGACATTTTTGCTGCCAATCACCAGAACAATTTCCTTGGTGTACGTACGAAGTTTGGCCTTCACTGGACTCAATTTGAGCTTCACAGTCCCACAGTTTGTCAAATGCCTCCTGGCTTATAATTGACTGACTCATCCCTGTATCCACTTCCATTGACACCTGCTTGCCATTCAGTTGAAGATCAACAGTTATCGGTGTGGTGCTGCCATGGATTGTGTACAACTCATACTCCTCACCATGCAGTGACGACTCATCAGCTCCAGCAACATGCTCACCATCAACCACATGGTGAGTGGTGCCAGTACTATCACCACTGCTGGATTGGGAACACATCTTTTGAAGATGCCCGATCTTGCCACATCTGTTACATGTGTACCGCTTGTAACGGCACTGGTGAGCCAAATGATTTGCACCACAATGCCAACACAAGTTCTTGGGGCCTCTTGCTAGCGATGAAGCAGGTTTCAAACACACAAGTGTCTTCGGTGTAGCCTTACACGAAGATTGAGCAATCTTATTTACAGTATCCGCACTTGAACAGTTCTGGCTTTACGAGGAGATCTCCTTCAGGATATTGTGAATATCGCAGGTATTCACAAGGCCGTAACACCGATCGGCTCAAAATCCTTTTAACTGTCACTTTGGCAATTTTACAATGAAGGGAACACGTAGAGGGAGTGAATAGCCATTGTGAATATGACAGCTTGTGGCATCTTTGCCTTCACATAGCAGTAATAACCAACAAGGCAGCTGTAAGGCAGTTAAAACCAACATGGCGCTGTAGAGCAGTAATAACCAACATGGTGGCTGTAAGAGCAGTAATAACCAACATGGTCGCTGTAAGAGCAGTTAAAACCAACATGGTGGCTGTAAGAGCAGTAATAACCAACATGGCGGCTGTAAGAGTAGTTAAAACCAACATGGTGGCTGTAAGAGTAGTAATAACCAACATGGCGGCTGTAAGAGTAGTTAAAACCAACATGGTGGCTGTAAGAGCAGTAATAACCAACATGGCGGCTGTAAGAGTAGTTAAAACCAACATGGTGGCTGTAAGAGCAGTAATAACCAACATGGCGGCTGTAAGAGCAGTAATAACCAACATGGCGGCTGTAAGAGCAGTAATAACCAACATGGTGGCTGTAAGAGCAGTAATAACCAACATGGTGGCTGTAAGAGCAGTAATAACCAACATGGCGGCTGTAAGAGCAGTAATAACCAACATGGCGGCTTAAGAGTAGTTAAAACCAACATGGTGGCTGTAAGAGCAGTAATACCAACATGGCGGCTGTAAGAGTAGTTAAAACCAACATGGTGGCTGTAAGAGCAGTAATAACCAACATGGCGGCTGTAAGAGCAGTAATAACCAAAATGGCGGCTGTAAGAGCAGTAATAACCAACACTGGTGGCTGTAAGAGCAGTAATAACCAACATGGCGCTGTAAGAGTCGTTAAAACCAACATGGCGGCTGTAAGAGCAGTAATAACCAACATGGCGGCTGTTAGAGCAGTTAAAACCAACATGGCGGCTGTAGAGCAGTAATAACCAACATGGTGGCTGTAAGAGCAGTAATAACCAACATGGTGGCTGTAAGAGCAGTAATAACCAACATGGTGCTGTAAGAGCAGTAATAACCAACATGGTGGCTGTAAGAGCAGTAATAACCAACATGGCGGCTGTAAGAGCAGTAATAACCAACATGGTGGCTGTAAGAGCAGTAATAACCAACATGGCGGCTGTAAGAGCAGTAATACCAACATGGTCGCTGTAAGAGCAGTTAAAACCAACATGGTGGCTGTAAGAGCAGTAATAACCAACATGGCGGCTGTAAGAGTAGTTAAAACCAACATGGTGGCTGTAAGAGCAGTAATAACCAACATGGTGGCTGTAAGAGCAGTAATAACCAACATGGCGGCTGTAAGAGCAGTAATAACCAACATGGTGGCTGTAAGAGCAGTAATAACCAACATGGCGGCTGTAAGAGCAGTTATAACCAACATGGAGCTGTTAGAGCAGTAATAACCAACATGGCGGCTGTAAGAGCAGTAATAACCAACATGGCGGCTGTAAGAGCAGTTAAAACCAACATGGTGGCTGTAAGAGCAGTAATAACCAACATGGCGGCTGTAAGAGCAGTAATAACCAACATGGCAGCTGTAAGAGCAGTTAAAACCAACATGGTGCTGTAAGAGCAGTAATAACAAACATGGCGGCTGTAAGAGCAGTAATAACCAACATGGCGGCTGTAAGAGCAGTTAAAACCAACATGGCGGCTGTAAGAGCAGTAATAACAAACATGGTGGCTGTAAGAGCTGTAATAACAAACATGGCGGCTGTAAGAGCTGTAATAAAAACATGGGGCTGTAAGAGCTGTAATAACAAACATGGCGGCTGTAAGAGCTGTAATAACAAACATGGCGGCTGTAAGAGCAGTAATAACAACATGGCGGCTGTAAGAGCTGTAAATAACCAACATGGTGGCTGTAAGAGCAGTTAAAACCAACATGGCAGCTGTAAGAGCAGTAATAACAAACATGGCGGCTGTAAGAGCAGTAATAACAAACATGGCGGCTGTAAGAGCAGTAATAACCAACATGGTGGCTGTAAGAGCAGTTAAAACCAACATGGCAGCTGTAAGAGCAGTTAAAACCAACATGGTGGCTGTAAGAGCAGTAATAACCAACATGGTGGCTGTAAGAGCAGTTAAAACCAACATGGCAGCTGTAAGAGCAGTTAAAACCCAACATGGTGGCTGTAAGATTGAAATCTGTCTTCAAGCCACCTCACCACCCAAAGTCCTCAACCACACATAACACCCTCCTCTCCCTTTATTCCCGTTCTTCAAAGCAAAAGGGCAAATGGTTACATTGTCATTACATGTTAATTCATCACCTCATTGAAATAGTGGAATATTTAGCTGTTCATGCCATTAACTCCATTCACGGAAAGCGCAATCTTAACAGGAAGCGGATGTCCGACGGGTCACGGTTTATTACGGTCGGTCGTTTGTCTTTCTGTGTAATTTTTTAATAATTGATTTTATGAAGAGCCTAATTGTGTTCATAAATTATTGTAAATTAATTATATTCTTCGTGAAGCATCTTAAATACGCATCGAAGTTACAACTGTGTGTGGCGTCAGGGCAACTGTCCAACCAATCAGTGGGAAGGATTGGTGTAGATAGGCCAAGCGTGTTATCATTTAAGAATATATAACATTGCGGCACAGTGAGAATGTAATCGGTGGCAAGGTGGCCAGTTACTTGTCTTTGCCAAGTGACAACACCATGATTGGAGATAATCAACTGATCACACTCAGATGGACATGGGTAGATGGGAAAAGGAGTGGCAGCCATCATGCGAAACATTACTGAGGCCAAAACCAAGGCAATGATGTTAGAGGAGCTGGAAGGCCCGTATGTTTGAAAACACAGCCTACTCACACCACGAAGGTAATGATCCAGCAGAAAATAGCGACAGTTTATGACACGATGTGGAGAGGAGCTAAAGAGGGGGATCTTCAGAACTGCATTATTCAGGGAACGTCCAGAGTGGAGAAGGTGATGTTTCATAAGTGACAGCTTAAATGTCACCACCACATAAACATTCGGGATTAGAGCTCTTCAATATGCATTGCGACTTTTAGTGTGTGTGTGTGTGTGTGTGTGTGTGTGTGTGTGTGTGTGTGTGTCCAGAGATCCAGCAGGAAAGCCATTGCAGGCCTCATTTATCATTGTCTTCCACGTGGGCAGGCAACAGCCTAACCAAGAAGC
This sequence comes from Eptatretus atami, assembly GCA_035128595.1. Taxonomy (NCBI): domain Eukaryota; kingdom Metazoa; phylum Chordata; class Myxini; order Myxiniformes; family Myxinidae; genus Eptatretus; species Eptatretus atami. Next base: position 88,272,073 of record CM068966.1, read on the forward strand.
ATTAATACCTGTGTACATCATCGCTCACTCATTAACCTCAACCTTGCTCACTCAACACCTCGTTCTTCACTCCCACATGACACCACACTTGTTCTGAAAGCAAGGTGAACACAAATGAGCAGAAAAAACCTCAAGCTTGCTTATTACAATGAAAAGCTCCAAAGCTGTTTGAGCAATGCTCTGTTGGGAGGGCAACCATTAGGGTGCAAGATCTTTTCACGTGATCTCAGATCTCTTGCCCCCATCAGCTTCTGAAATAAGAAGTTAATTTTGGTGTAAAAGAACATTCGTAATTTGAAAAAAAAGTACATTCCTAATTAATTGGTGACAATTTGAATATAATGGGTTTAAAAAAAAAAAAAAACACAGAACGCTATGTCCATTGTTCACTTTCATCACAGGTGTTATTACAAAATGTTCTTTGAGAGTGTTAGACAATATTTGACTTTTTGTAGTTTTAGTTCATGAAGGAACTGCTGCACTATCTATTCATTCAATCATATGAGAACTCTATCTGACTTTGTTTTATAATTACAGTTAACAAAAACCATAACCCTATGTGTGTGCCCCAAAGTGTAGAAATGAGCAAAAAAAATTTTTTTAAATTATTATTGTTATTGTTATTAATATTCTGTAAGCAGCACAGCCCTGCAAGTAGCATCATTAGCTGGGGGGTCCGGTGGGGTTTTGGGGGGCGCAGTGACACCACACGTATCCTGGCAACGAATGACGCTACCCGACAAGCCTGCAGCTGCCATCGAGCTACGTACCAATGCGCTACGATAGAGATAGTGCTGTGCAGTATACCATCACGAATTGATAATTATTGGTATCACCATTAAGTAAAACAATCTGAGTGCACGTGGGCGCTTTCACTTTTTGGGATTCTTTTCGTGCATCATTTCGGTGCATAATTAACCACAGTGAACTACCTGCCCAGGTGATATGGGGTTATAATTACTCCCTTTACAAGCACCGCAAATGAATTGATTGATAATTTATCTCAGAAATGTAAGGCCTGTGCGTGTTTTACAAAAAGTATTCAAACTTTGCTGGAAATGATTCCTGCGAAGTGAAACACCCTGCAACCCACGCCTGCAGAAAATGGATGTTGTTTTTGAACGTAGGCCACATTTTCCATCCGATCACCATGTAACTTTGTACGAAGCTAGCTTTAACTATTGCACACACTTTCTTATTGAGTCAACTCGGTTGTGGGATGGCTTTGAAGGTTATAAAATACAAGTTGATAAGTCTTTCCTTTGTGTTGGGAAAGGAGGTGCATGGAGCACACCGCTCTGCCTGTGAGACACCATGATGACCAGTTGTAGCTGGGCAGACATTCGCACCCAGGCTAGACGGCTCAGAGATGAGGGAGTGTGCGTACCTTTTGGCCATCCTACCAGCCTCACGGAAATATCGTCTTTGCATTACTAGTTGCCTTTCAATAATTTCATTTCTGCAGGTTTAAAATGTAAAATTCGATTAGTGATATGATTTCATTGTGTTCATTTCATTTAATTCATCCAATGTATTATGATTTGTAAAATATGATTCTGAGATTGAATTAAATATATTTGCTTCATCACACCCATGTCTCGTTATTTAATTTAAATTACGGTATCATGTGTATTGGTGTAAATGACGTGTATTCATCCGAATGTGAAAACTGTTCAACAATCCAGTTAAAGTCAAACTGAAGGAAATGACAAAATCTGATTTGTTAGATTTGAATGTGATTGATTGTTCCTCTCACCCATCAACAACCCTGTCCGTTTGTTTGTGTTGTGTGTGTGTGTGTGTGTGTGTGTGTGTGTGTGTGTGTGTGTGTGTGTGTGTGTGTGTGTGCGTGCGTGCGTGCGTGTGTGTCTCCACTTCTATATATTTTCACTTTTAAAATAGTTTTCTCTGCAACTGCTTGTCCGATCGATACAAAACTTTAAATGGGAGGGACTCCACCATGGAGAATATTTTATTGCTAACTCTGACATCATAGGTCACGTGGTATGGCAGTAATATTGGATTTAAAGGAAAAAATTGGATATCATTTTCTTCGAAACCGCTCAACAAAAAAAAATTGAAACAGCATGTTTCATCAATTCCCCATGGGGTATACATGTTGATTACGATGATGTCATCGGTGAAGTGGTATTCGAGCCAAAATTAGTTGAATCAACATCCTTGTCTGAAAAAAAATCTGAAATGACTCGATGTGAGTGAATAATTAAATATATATGGCATCAGCAGTCACATGATCTGGAAGCCATATTGGATTGAAAATAAAAATGTGAAAAATCTTCTCCAGAACCACTTAACAGATCGATGCAAAACTCCATACATATGATCGACCAGCCATGGGGAATATCGTTTGAAATATATTTTAAATATTCACCTTCAATGACGCAATTTACCTTAATACGCACAAAAATTGTTAAATATCCGAATAATAAATCAATATAATCAATAAAGCTACGGACAATGGCGATGTATGTAATATATTATGGTGCATGGATGATCCGGGTATACGGGCCACAATAGCATTGGACCATAATAGTAGTATGTATGTTCAGTTAACAATGGTATTTTTGTTCAGAATGAGCGTGCGATGTGAGACTCTGCAATCTACCGAGCGCCGTTCCTTTTTGGTTTTTTTTGTTTGCATTATTATATGAAAATGTAACATTAAATATTAGATTTTATCGTTAATGAATTTTCTTACAATACACTGTCAAGTTAAAAATGCAACATTCAGCTCCAAATGCAACTTAATTTGAACTTCTCAGTAACTTCTGTGAAGTTTTCTTGCAATCACTGCTTTACTTTGTTTATCTTAACAAAGTTGTTTATATCCTGTACATGAACAGGGCAATTTGGCCTCAAATGTGGCTGTCATATCTCCATAATCACGTGCTTTGTCTATTTACTTACTGGTACATTTAATTAATCACAATGAATTGTACAATCACTTTGCTAGCACTTGCTTGTGTTAAAATAATATCCCATGTTGCTTTTAGAAAAGATGAGGTATATAGTGTGCCAACACCTTGCACAGATTCGAACTCTCTGCCCCAATCTACGAAGAGCACGTATCCACAAATAAGTAGGCAGGTTATACGTAAACAGAGATGAACCAATCAATTTAACCAACTAAAACGCTTACTATCTACACACTCTTTACTAATCCACATTTAGAATCCACATCCCATTACAAATGCCTGGTGGTGGCTTAATGGTTCGGGTGGTGGGCTTGAGATCCCGGGATCCTGAGTTCAAATCCTGCTCGACTGTTGAATTCATACTAGATGGGGTTGACTCTGCCTGTCATCCTTCTGAGGTCGGCAAAATGAGTGCCAGCTTGCTGGTATCCTGTGTCGGAGTTGCGACCCATCCAGGATTATGCCCAATAGCCAAGGAGACTGTTTAGGCAGCACCAATGCTCTGCACAGAGTATGGTCCCGATGGATGGATGGATGGATCCCATTACATGCACAATCATGCAACGTTAAGGTGAGCATGGTACTGGCAAAAAAGGTCTTCTCTAACAAAAGATTATGTGTCATATATATATATATATTTTTTTTTCTGAATGGACATGGAATATCTGGCTTTATGTGCTTCATCCCCCTTCATCCTCCCAAATTCTGCATGTTTCAAGATGCAACCCACTGTAGGCACTGGATCACAGAGTTGTAGTCAGACTTGAGCAGGCCAAGGATCTAAACCAGGTTAGACAGCTATACATCTCATCACACACAGTATCTCATCACATCATTTTGTCTCCACATGTGTTCTTATTCCATTGTACACCCACCATCAGCGTGGCTATCTTGCAGGAGTCGAGTGTTGGAGCGCCGTGAATCAAGACCATGAGAACCTAGAAGCACTGAAGGAATGTAGTGGATCTCATCTCCAGCTTCAGCACTTGCACTTTTCTGTGGTGGCATTGGTGGACGGTGACGAGCACTTGCGGGTAGGCAGCAGCTCGAGCCTGCACCACCACGGCGGTTGTACAATGCCAACGTGAGCAGCAGCAGCAGTATTAAAAGAGCAATGAGACCACCCTGCAAGCCCCACAGAAATAATCCATGAGGTTAAACTGCAACATCATCCCCACAAACACAAGAGATAAATATCCAGAGAGCATATTCAATGAAAATAATATACATTCACACCAACAAATATTTTCAACAAAGCATCCTTCTCTCATCCTTCAGACAGGCAGGCAGCAGCCTATTCCCTCTCTGCAGACCTTGATAGAATCACGAGCTGGTCTACCATTTGGAATATGTCTTTCGATCCAGACAAATCTCACACACTCACCCTGGTTCTCCGAAAGGACCGTCTGACAAACCCTCCCATCTAATTCCTAAACAAACCACTTGAAGAGGTGAAATCATTCAAACCTTCAGGTCCCACCATCAGCAATGATGTTTCATGGGCAAACCATATTTCCAAGATGGCCTCCAAAGCCAGCCACTGACTGGGCATCCACCAATCATCATGCGCGGTCCTTCCTTGACCAATCTGAACTTTTGGCAACCTACGTCGTCTTCATCCGCAGATAGATGGAGTATTACTCTCAGCTTTAAGCTGTGGCCCCTGCCTCACACCTTGCCCTACTTGATGCCGTGGAAAGGAAGGCCCTGAAAATCATTGGGATCTCCAATGACAAAGCTGAATGTCTTTGACTGTTACTTTCGAATAGCAATCCTGTGATGGTCTCTCTGTTTTCTGCCTCTTCTTTTGGTCTTGCATCACCCTCTATGCCTGGTGTTAGCTTAATGGTTAGGGTGGTGGGCTTGGGATCCTTGGATCCTGAGTTCAAATCACCCTCCGTTGTTGAATTAATACCAGGTGGGGTTGACTCTTCCTGTCATCCTTCCGAGGTCGGAAAAAAGAGTGCCAGCATGTGGTACACTGTGTCGGAGTGGCGACCCGTCCAGGATTGTGCCCAATAGCCAAGGAGACTGCTTAAGCAGCACCAACGCTCTGCACAGAGTATGCGTCCCAATGGATGGATGCACCCGCTGCCCTCTCTTGGCTCTGTCCCTCCCAGGTTTCTGTGGGGTGTACATGATCAACCAGTAACCCTCTTGTTTACCTCCCAAAATCCAGGCTCAATGCTCACCTCCACTCATTTGTTCTTTTTTTTCACCTGTACAATGAACTTCCCCATTCTGTTCATCCCATTCTTCCCTCCAGGGCTTCCAGACAGCTGTTCATGATTACCACAGCTCATCCACCATCCACATTCATGATCTCTTCTTCCCCAAATGACCCCATTCCCAAGCACTCCTTTCCTAGGTTATTGGGATTTCCCCTCCACCTCCCTCACCTCTTTTCGTGTGTTCGTTGTCAATTGATTTCTTCCTTTTCTGTTTCATCCCCACTTTCCCATTCTTCGTGCTTTGTTTGAGCTTGTGTGCAGCTTGGTCACCCTCACGTGTCCTTTTCCCCTCCCCTTGATCTCACCTTCACTCTTATCTCCACTCTGCTGTTGGTATTTCCTCCCTTCCGTTTTGCTCTTGCTCTTCCATGAGCATTGACCATATACCGTATGCAAAAAATCAGCTCTCTCTAACCTGTACAACATCAAAGCAGACTCGGTGGTGTAATGGTTAGAACGTTCACCCTGCATCTTGGTTGGTGGCTTGAGTCCTGGCAGAGTCATACCAAAGGCTTTAAAAATGGTACGTGCTGCTTCTTTGCTTGAAATTCAGCATATGTAAAGGGATAGAAGTTGGCAATACGAGTGCAGGCTTTCATGGGTCTACCATGGTGTCCTTTTGTGTCAAGGTTTCTTGGAAGGGAACTTGTAGTGGTATTATTATTATTATTATTAATTTAAGTCATCTTGTGGCTTGTCACATATTTGACAATGCATGTTTGTGTATAATGCACATCGTCGCTGAATCAAAAGGTTTTATCTGACAATTGAACCTTTGTTAGTTTGAAACTTTTGATTCTAAGGCGACGATATGTCATCCTATGGCCTCATCTGCTTCGTGTGAACACCTTGCAGTCAATGATCTCAACACGTTTTGTTCAGACAAAAGTCGAACAATAAACTCCAGGCTATTTGCAGTCTAATCACGTCCACCAGCAGTTTTGTGGTGCTACTAACCAAGCAAGCAGAGCTAATGGTCCCCGAAAACAGCCGCTCTGTTTGCATAACGTCAGCGGCCGAGACGAGTTTTGGCAGAACAACCATCCCGAAGGAGTCCTTGAGGAACAATGAGCTACTGTGATTTCCACACACAGCCTAAATAGCGGGTAGTTGATCAGCCGAGGCCGAGTCTTATACCAATGGTTTTCTGCAGTAGAACATAGCCTGAACACATAAAACTGCTGTTTCACTATCCACCTGCAAGTGAGGTGAAAATGAAGAATGGAAAATAAAAATTGGTTAGTGATGAAGACAAGACCAGGGGTGGAAGCTGTCAGATTGCCCATATCCAGACACATGGCAGCAAAAGTAAAGAGGTGAAGAACAACAGCTGTAATAAATCTACTATTCCCAAAACTTCCCTCCTGATACTTGACTCTCTGAGATCAATACTGTACATGAAACAACTAGAAGGGCACTCGGTAGAGCACGTATCTCCGCCACGTAATGCCTGATCCAGTAGAACATATCGGGCCAAATACGTTTTGGAAATATCATGCTATATATCGTTTTTGGCCTCATCTCTCAATCGTGAAGAATCACTTTAAAATTTATCAAATCTGGATTTGGATCTTCACCAAAATTGAATCAATTCTTGCTCATCACACACACCCAACATGCCCATCAAATTTCATCCAAATCCATCCAAATATTTTGAAAGATATCGTGCACACAAACAAACAAACAGACAAACTAACAAGCAGTCATACACTGGTACTTACGAAATCGTCAACTTGACCTCTCACCTTGTCTAATAAAAGCTGTCTCTAGAGAAGGTAGCGACGCAAACCAGAAGTTTGTACGATGATTCTGTACCAAACCATCAAAAATCGAATGTTTGACCTCACTGTGACCTTGACCTTTGACCGATTTTGACCAAAATCTAACCAGCACTAGCCATCACCCTCCTGAATCACTGGGTGTAATTTGACATTGGTAGCTTCTTCTGTTCTCGAGTTATCGTGCCTACAAACAAACAAACACACACACAAACAAACACACAAACAGATGACGGAAGTCATCAATATACTTACGAAATCTTTAGATTTCGTAAGTAACAAACAGACAAAAAGGGGTGAAAACATAACCTTGTTCCACCTTCAGTGATGGAGGTAATAAGTGCCAGACAGCACATACATGACCAGGAAAGAACATGCTCTTCACAGGTCTGGTAGTGATCTCAAACCAATTATCCAAACACAAAAAGATACCTGGGACAGGTTAAGGTGCATGTGTATGAGGAAGTGCTTTGGCACTGAATTTAAGGTGGAAAGCAGGTGGTGTTTGCTGCTAAATTGCACAAAGGATTATTACCCCCACCACCGATTTTTAAGTGATTCTTCACCATTGAGAGATAGGGCCAAAAACGATATAGTCCTGTATAGGATGATATTTTTAAAATGTATTGGGCCGGACATGTTCTCCTGGATCAGGTATTACGTGGCGGAGGTATACGCTCTACCGAGGGCCCTTCTAGTTATTACTATTTTCATTATTGTTATTATTACTAGCGTGGTTCGGCTCGCTCCGCTCACCTCTCCACACGTTGTTACAGAGAATGACGTCACAGATTTGCTGTGTTGTGATGATTTACACCGATCATAATACAAACATTTCTTTTGAACAAATTTATTTGTAATATTGGTGATATTACATTTATTTGTAATATTGGTGATATTACATTTATTTGTAACTTATTTGTAATATAAAAAGGTCCAAGTGTTCTAAAGCTCTAAATGGTCAAGGGTCAATGCTGTCTAATCTGTCTGAATGGTGTTAAGGTCTAAGGTGTCGAAAAGGACTTGAACGGCTGTAAAGGTCTAAACTCTAGAGTATAAAAGGTCTAAACGGTGAAGGGATCGAAAGGTGTTAAGTGTCAAAAGGGTCTTAAAGGTAAAAGGGGGCTCAATGGATCTGAAATGGTTTTTTGTGGTCTTCTGGGTCTTTTGGGGTCTTCAGGGTATTTTGGGTCCTCTGGGTCTTTTGGGTCCTCTGGGTCTTTTGTGTCATTGGGGTCTTTTGGGTTCTCAGGGACTTTTGGGTCATCTGGGTCTTTTGGTTCTTGTGGTTTTTTTGGATATTTTGGGTCTTTGGGGTTTTTGAATCTTTTTGGTATTTTGGGTCTTCAGGGTCTTCAGTGTATTGGGAGTCTTAAAGGATCTTCAACAGTCGAAGGCGTCTCAGCAGTCTAAAGTGTCAAAAGGTACATTCCAATAGTACATTAATTAATAGACATATAGTCACAATAGCCATGTGACTATATGTCTATTTGTAATAAATAAACGTACATGCAGTCTGAAAGCAACGTTCAAACAGTATGTAATTAATAGACATATAGTCACACGACTTCACGGCTTCACGGACGGCTTCACCGTGCAAGGCACATTCCAATAGTACGTTAATTAATAGACATATATTCACAATAGCCATGTGACTATATGTCTATTTGTAATTAATAAACGTACATGCAGTCTGAAAGCAACGTTCAAACAGGATGTAATAAATAGACATATAGTCACACGGCTTCACGGCTTCACGGACGGCTTCACAGCTTCATGAACCGTGCTTTTTGTTTTTACATGTATATAGATTATAATTATCATGATTACATAAATAATTATATCGTGACCTGCAGAGTTTAATTATCCAATTATTATTTTAAAATTGTCAGGCATATCGTATTTGTCACGTACAAAACACAGGTGTAAATATGATCGATACTAACATGTTGAATGCTCTCGACTAGAGCATGCCCTGAACGTTCTGCTCATGGTTATGATACTTTATAGACTACAGACAATCCTTTTATTTCCTGGTTCATTGTATGCTCATGTCTTTGTCCTTCATGTATATAAGGCTGAGTCAGTGTATAAATGTTTGAAGGATAAGTTGCTTTTCCACTTATGAATGAAGACATTTGATTAAATCTGCAGTGCAATTACAACCAGGCAACATCCCCTCTCAGGGTAAATTTCTTCATCGTAATGGCCCAGATGGACAGCATGGACGAATGTAACTACACAGCAGGAGGTGAGAGCCTGATATTGCACACGGGAGGATGCTAGTATGTGGAATAACCAGCTTAACATCTGCCTAATTGGATGGTATCCCATCAAAATGTCATTCACGAGTGGCATGATGTTTACAGGCTCAGTAATGACCATTAGTTTTACAATCTGATCGAGTACTATCTGCCTCTGGCAAACATCACCGTGTGTGTGTGTGTGTGTGTGTGTG
>CM068966.1:88281485-88293615 GCA_035128595.1 Eptatretus atami
GTGTAAATGATTTCTGCCTTTTTATGTTTTAATCCATCATGGCTTTATGTGTTTATGGCTTCTTCCAATAAATAGTTTGAGTAAGATGTGTAAAGGTTTAAAATAACGTGGAAAGCAACTCGGATGCAACAACCACACTGTTGGACTCTAAATGTCCTTTTTGTGCCATTTTTCATTAATAATGCCATACACGGAAATATGAGCAAATGTATTGCACAACTATTATGATGGACACTGAAAATGTTCAAAACAAAATCTGGACAGCCACCTGAGAAGTTCCCCTCAAAGTGTTACAGACTGTTTACAATCCTGTGTTCAGTTTGATGATAAAGTTTCTGATCAAAATAATTAACACAAGACAAGGGCAGGACGTGAGTAATGAGGATTGCAAGATTATCAACTATTCAGTAAGTCAATAATCAATAGATCAGAGACATACATTTCAATAAGAACTAGAAAGCATCTCAAAAAGCAAAGCCCATTCGCGTCCACTTTGTACTCGAACTAAAGTCGATGAAGATGACAATTAAATAAGATTGTACATTTTATTCATTTCTGTTCTCAATGTTCTAATAATAAAGGTTTGTTGAAGATTTGATGAAGATTCAGTTGGTAAAAATGTTATGGCCTGGACAGACACCACTGAAGCTCAATGGTAAATAAATAAATTAACACGAAAGCGATTTAAAACAAACGGCCGTCTCATGCTTGACACGCTGTGGCTGGCTAGTCAGGGCTATTCATAGTTACTATGATGTTGTGCTTTGACATTTTGACCCAATTTTTTTTTTATTTTCTCCATATTCTCAAAATAAAGGTTTCTTGAAAATTTTATGACAAAACCTCAAATGATAAAATGTTATATGGCCGACACACACACACACACACACACACACACACACACACACACACACACACACACACCTTTTTGACTAAGTCACCGGAGGCATTATGTTTTCCCGTGGTCTGTCTGGCCTCCGTGCATCCGTCATAGGTTTGCGTTTCCGCAATAACTTAAGAATGGCTGAAGGGATCCAAGTCAAACTTGGTACAAGTACGTATAATGATGCAAAGATGTAGTGATTACACTATGCGGTCAAGAGGTCAAACATCAGAGGTCCTGTTAGGTAAAAAAAAATTCTGTTACCGTGCTAACTTCTGAACCAGTGATGAGATTTTGACCAAGCTTGGTTACAAGTACGTATAATGATGCAAAGATGTAGTGATTACACTATGGGGTCAAGAGGTCAAACATCAGAGGTCCTGTTAGGTAAAAAAAATTCTGTTACCGTGCTAACTTCTGAACCAGTGATGAGATTTTGACCAAGCTTGGTACAAGTACGTATAATGATGTAAAGATGTAGTGATTACACTATGGGGTCAAGAGGTCAAACATCAGAGGTCCTGTTAGGTAAAAAAAAATTCTGTTACCGTGCTAACTTCTGAACCAGTGATGAGATTTTGACCAAACTTGGTACAAGTACGTATAATGATGCAAAGATGTGTGATTACACTATGGGGTCAAGAGGTCAAACATCAGAGGTCCGGTTAGGTAAAAAAAATTCTGTTACCTGCGCTAACTTCTGAACCAGTGATGAGATTTTGACCAAACTGGTAACAAGTATGTATTTTGAAGCAGAGATGAACTGATTAGATTTCAGAATGAAGAGGTCGAAGGTGATGGCAGGTAAAAATGCAATGGTTGAGAACAGCTGAAAGGATTTAAATCTAGCAAGGTCAACATAAATTGTGTCCAATTACAGCCACTGCTGCACGACTTGTGATGAAGTGCCTTCTGACACGCAAATGCATTTATTGCCTTACTTTAGCACCGTTAGGAGAACACGATTTTGCATTTGGTAATAAAGACGAAAATAATCAGTTCTTCCACCTTCAACAACACCGTGACGTCACTGTCATGTTGCACTATACTGCGACCTCAAGGGGAACCTTACTAGAGCACCGAGAATGGATACTGGAGGGACCGCCTTCAGATAGTAGAGGTGAAATAGGGGCTAGGAAGTTTTGAAAATTAGGCATGGCACATTGGTAGTTTGACTTGATAGTGGGAGTGTAAACGTGTGTTTTTGGGCTGGAAGCATGGCCCGAGTGTTAGAAGGAGGGTTACTATTAAAGGCACTGAGGCGTGGGGACTCATAAACGGCTTCGAGTTGCCAGAGATGCCAGAAGGGTGAGTAGTTTCAAAGTCCAGAGTTTTACGCCAAGGAACCCAAGAGAGGGCCCTCTTGTGATTAGCAAGAAGGCATGGTGGGTGCCAAGAAGGATCCTTGGTGGAAGCCATTGAGGGCCCCAATAATAGTTAGGGAGTGTGCGGTATATGCCCCAGGTTTGCCCCATGGTCTCAGTTGCCATAGCAGGATAGAGCTAGGCAAGGAGTCCTGAATCGGAGCCACACTACCCAGCCAGCTAATTGTGCCAGATCTCAGACTTAGAGGAGTCATGAGGGACATGTCCAAATTCATAGAATGAGACTAGCAAGCCAAGCAGTGGGTAAATTGGTCATCCAGAACACTGTACTGAGGAATTAAGGTACAGTGAAACAAGTGTTTTGATTAGTAAATATGGTCTCGAATACATGCTCTCGTGCACACCAGACAATGCATGCTGACCGTTGGTGAGGGCAGAACAGGTAATTGGCGTTTGAGAGGACACATTTAGTGCTAGATGAGGGTAGGTACCTCTCAGTTACCTACTTGTCCACCGATGAGCCAGGTAAGGCGCTGGCACACAAGCCTGTTTGGTCTCCAGGCACACCATAATTTCCTCCCCAGAGGGGAGAGAATAGGTTAGAGCTGGCCATCCTCCCACTTACTGCCAAACCAGACGCCAACAACTCATGCAGCCAGCCATCACCATCGCTGCTACCGACTGCAAGGAAAATCATTGCTGGCAAGCCTGCTGGAAGAACAACTTCCTGCCTTTGCCTCAAAATAAACTTTTGCTGTCTCACTTTCACTGTGGCCCCGTGGTCAATGAATTGTTTTTATTTGATGCCACAACCAATGACTTGTGCTCCAAGGACCATTATCATTGTGCAATGCAGTGCTCCCGCAGGAGTTCGTGAGCAGGAAAATATTTGCACAACGACTTAAATACATCAAAACAACACCAAATCACACCAGTTGCAAGATACAGGACATGAAAGAGCAGACTTCCAATGGTGATGGTCTGGCTTTAAATTGACACTCACAGAAAGCACTTCACCGCAAACGAGTTATGATTTGGATATAAAATGGCCACCGTGTGCTGTTGCTGGAAAGTAGTTTGTGCATCGTGAAGGAAACATTGCCTGAAGCTAAGTCCGCTCTTTCCGCTTTAATTTAAAATGGAAGGTGTAGTGCTTCGTGAGACTTATTGGTTGTTTGTGCCTTTCTATGACATCATACACACAAACACACACACACACACACACACACGTCTTCTATTGAGGAATTTTTTCACACCTACTTTTTTCACAGTTATCATTTCAGTGCCCATGCATTAAAATCAGCCATAATGTGGGAAGGCATCGCATGTCAACCAGATCACAAGAGCCTTGAGGTAGGCAGTTTACCCCTCCCTCACCATCCCTCACCATCAGTAGCCAACCTGGGCACACATATATATTGGTGTGTTTAGTGTTCTCATCTCAACCGATAGTTCAGGATGCTCAGAATCCAGGTACAAAATCCCACATATTACATGTATTTGTCCATTGTTTGCTTATGCCTTTGTAATTTATATAAAGGTATACACTGATTTACCAATGTTTCAGTCCTGCATGTGATCTGTGCATACAAGCTTCACTTTGAGCTTTAGATCACCACATCAAAATACTCAGTGACATCAATTCTGCAACTAGTTTGGTTTCCAGAATCTCTGAAATATATATTATGTACAGTACAGTACAATACAGTGTGTATAAATATATATATATATATATAGATATATTATATATATATATATTATAATTATATAAAAGTGTGTTTCGCTGAATTTTAACCAACAAACAGACCAGTCGCATGTCCTAACCATGAGACCAGTCCTATGTCCTAACTCGGAGACCAGTCCCATGCCCTAACCAGGAGACCAGTCCCATGTCCTAACCATGAGACCAGTCCCATGCCCTAACCAGGAAAACAGTCGCATGTCCTAACCAGGAGACCAGTCCCATGTCCTAACCAGGAGACCAGTCCCATGTCCTAACCATGAGGACCAGTCCCATGCCCTAACCAGGAAAACAGTCGCATGTCCTAACCAGGAGACCAGTCCCATGTCCTAACTCGGAGACCAGTCCCATGCCCTAACCAGGAGACCAGTTGCATCTCCTAACCAGGAGACCAGTCCTATGCCCTAACCAGGAGACTAGTCCCATGTCCTAACCAGGAGACCAGTCGCATCTCCTAACTATGAGACCAGTCCCATGTCCTAACCAGGACACCAGTCCCATGCCCTAACCAAGAGACCAGTCGCATGTCCTAACCAGGAAACCAGTCAGATTTTCTTTTTGGGACAATCTTCAAAGGGCTCTTCCAGCCTATCACAAAAATGATAATTAAAATAAGCTAAAATTATTTTATAATTTCACAAGATCATAATTCCTCATCGACAAACAAATTCATGTTTTGGTTTATTAACGTTGAGAGATTTGATATGAAGCCCAGATATCAAGGGGTTATGACTTCATTCTCAGGTGTCTCATCGTTATGTCTGTCGCACATCTGCTGATGGTGTTGTACTCCTCTGAGTTTAAAAGCAGTGTCTACCAGTGACCACACCAACTGTGTATGACTGCTTCATAACTCTTCATGCTACATGTACAACCCCGGCCGGCCTCGTCTCTGTTAAATAAAGAAACCAACAAAATGAAAAATGTTTGCAGGAAGTTCCAGCATCGATTCCGTTTCATTTTTCATCTCAGTGTCACCAAGTATGGGCTCCTGGTTCAACATAGATCTTGAAATGAACACCGAGGAGAAACAAAAGGTTCATGGGGTCATGGCACCTGGTGAGTATCATTCCTTCTGGGTCCCAGCATATGCATTTATGACAGGTAAGTTGAACTTTTCACTGTTTTCTTCATCTCTCACTTTGTCCAATCAGTCATTCTACATTCACAAAAACCCAAACCCGTCCCTTCTCATCACTACCATTTTCATTCTCCACCTGATTCACCTTTGTTATTTCTCCGAGATATTGGCCACCCGATTTAGTCTGAATAGTCCCCTAATATGGATCCTGCAAATAGAAGTGTCTCACGTGATGTCACAAGGTCACGTGCCTTTGTATATCCACCATCTTGGAGGTCAAACTTGACCAGCACATTGAATTATTTTTATTGCCCAAATCACAACTGCGATTTACAATGCCTGAGACTTGTTCGGTCCGACAGCAGGAACGCTTTAGAAATATAGCGTGACAGACACAGAAGGAGCACACAAAATTATATATAGTAATACTTGTCGAAGCAAAAGAAACCTATATATAATGTAGCAAGTGTTTTATGTACGTGTGTGTATGGATGTACAGAATGTATGTATGTATGTATGCACAGTATGTGTGTGTATGTGGATGTGTATGTATGTATGTGTATGTACATTATGTATATGTGTATGTATGTATGTACAGGATGTATGCACGTGTATATGTATCCATCCATCAGGACCATACTCTGTGTAGAGCGTTGGTGCTGCCGAAATAGTCTACTTGGCTATTGGGCACAATCCTGGACGGGTCGCCACTCCGACACAGTATACCAGCATGCTGGCACACATTTTGCCGACCTCAGAAGGATGACAGGCCGAGTTAACCCCACCTGGAATTAATTCAAGACCCAAGCAGGACTTAAAGTTATACTGGTTCACAGTTCCAGAACTATGGGGACCAGCACATGTCTCATAACCATCCTGATCAGTTCCAGACGATGCATTGAAATCCCCCAAGACTAGAAGAGTATCTTGTCTGGGGCACTGATCAACCACAGACTCGAGCGTGGCATAGAATGCGTCCTTCGTGGTGAGATCACTCGCTTCAGTCAGAGCATGTCCAGAGACACCAGGGAAACGACACCCAAGGAGTGAAGAATCCTTAGTCTTATTATATGCTTGTTGACCGGTGTTACCTCAATTATCATTGGAGTCAGCTTATTGGACACCAGCGACAGCAACTCCTTGGGCATGGTATCCATCAGAGTGACCAGACCAATAACCCAGGAAGCTTACCCAGTGTTTTTCCTCCTATCAAAGAATGGGGTCCCGAAGGCTTTGCCCCCAATCTGATAATCTGGTGAGTTGCCCTGCAAAGGGTAGCAGCACAGGAGGTACTCACACGGAGTGAGTTTTCCGTTTTCTTTACATTTATGTTTTTTGTGGAATGAAGTGTTTTATTCAGGCTGGAGTGCAAATCCTGCCACCAACCTCCTTAAACAAGAAAGAAAAAGAAAAAAAGGAAGCAAGAAGGAAGCCATTACTCATAAAAGCCCACCTTGAGTCCCATTTGAGATATGCAAAAAACTAAACACTCAGGAGATTCTGGTGCCATGTGCTAAAAAGTTTTGTGGTCTGACGAAACCAAGATGGAACTTTTTGGCCTAAATGTAAACGATACATTTGGCACAAAACCAACACAGCACATCACCCAAAGAACACCATCCCTACTGTGAAGCATGGTGGCGGCAGCATCATGTTATGGGGATGTTTCTCATCAGCAGGGACTTGTCGGAATAGAAGGGAAAATGGATGGAGCAAAATACAAAAAAATCCGAGAGGAAAACCTGCTGTGCCCTCTGCAAGAAAGCTGAAATTGGGATGGAAGTTCACCTTTCAGCACGACAACAACCAAAAGCACACAGCCAAAGCTACACTGGAGTGGCAAAGGAACAAAAAGGTAAATGTCCTTGTGTGGTCCAGTCAGAGTCCCGACCTAAATACATCTCTAAAATCTGTGGCACGACCTGAAGATTTCTGTCCATCAATTCTCCCCCATGCAACATGATGAGCTTGAACAGTTTTGTGCAGAAGAATGGGCCAATATTACCCAATCGAGGTGTGCACAGTTGGTAGAGACCCATCCAACAGACTCACAGCTGTAATTGCTGTCAAAGGTGATTCCACCAAGTATTACTCAGGGGGGTGGACACTTATCCATCCAAGATATTCTAGTTTTGTATTTTTAATTAATTTTCTTAAATTTGAAGAATTTGTTTTTCACTTGGAAGTTGTGGGTTACGGTGTGTAAATAAAGGTGGGAAAGTCTGATTTAATGGAATTTAATTCCAGGGTATAAGGCAACAAATGATGAACATTTTGAAAGGGGGTGTGGACGTTCTACACGCAGGTATGTATGTATGTGTGTGTGTATGTGTGTGTGTATGTGTGTGTATGTGTGTATGTAGTGTATGTGTGTATGTATGTGTAGTGTGTGTATGTGTGTATGTGTGTATGTATGTGTATGTATGTATGTGTGTGTATGTATGTATGTATGTATATGTTGTATGTATGTGTGTATGTATGTGTGTACGTATGTATATGTGTATGTATGTATGTATGTGTGTGTATATATGTGTGTATGTATGTATGTATGTGTGTTATATATATATATATATATATATATATATATATATATATTATATATATATACATATATATATAATTACATATACATAATATGTGCTACCCTAACCATAACCACATACATATGTGCTACCCTAACCATACATATGTGCTACCATACGTATGTGTACCCTACCCTAACATACATACATACATATGTGATCCCAAGCCACTACCCTAACCACTACGCAAACACCAGGATATATATATATATATATATAATATATATATATATATATATATATATATATATATAATATATACACATACCACTATATGGTAAGAGCACACGAACAACAATGACCAAAGCCAAGACAGCAGCAGCAGGAAACAACTACATGTCATAAACAGATCCTTTTTTTGAGTGTTTAACTTCATTTTATATCCTCATTAAGACTCAGATAGACTTGCAATATGTTTGTGAAGTGCAACATGCTGTCCTTTGATTAAATATGTCAGCGAAGCGACGGGTGGCACGGCTCGTTATTATAAATTATAAAGAATTCCGGTACACATGATCTCCATTCGTTTGTGAGGGTATAGTCTTTAAAAACAACGCTAATCTGGAGCATTACGTGATTAGGGTTTGCTCGATTGTGGTTGTTGAAGAGCTGGGACTCCATTGAGTAACCAATTGATAGAAGCTTCCCTATTCAAGCATGAATCAAGGAAGTGTCACAATCGTCCATCAGCCTCCCAGGATCTGTGACTCAGCAATTGATCATTTCCGGATATACCCTCAGTCCATCCATGATCAATGTCTGCTCCGCTTATCTAAATGCATAAACAACGTCACATAAGTTAGAGCCACTTCCACTTGCAGATTTTCATAAAGAGATTTTGAGTGATCTCGATCCACATCTGGATAGTTCACCATGTGGACGAGCGACAAAATGGCGCATCACCGGTCGGTGACATCACCGAGAAACGTCCACGTGAGCTCATCCGTCACATCATCATTGTCATGACAGTGCAGTCCACGGGTGATGATCTACATCAAGTCATCTGTTCTCGAGTTTACTTCATTCTCGTCCTGCTGTCGAGGAAGCCCAAATGGTGGGAAGTATTTAAAAATGGTGAATCTACACAGTCACGATGATAATGTACGTAGCACAGTGAATTTGGTATTGCAAATACCAATTATAGTGATCAGTCAAGTGGTGACAACCAGTTAACACTTTATTCAACGAACAGCAAACTAATTAAAAATACTTAAATGATCAAGCAACCATCACGGAGAGAATGAAAAATTCCTGGGGGGGGGGTTCCATAGTCGAAAATTAAATAAATTCCTGAATCAAACATACACGTACAGGGAGAAGTGAGTAGTTCCCCGACATCCAGGTGTGTCGCAAAGCCAATACAAAATTATATAATTATATAATTCTCAGGTGTCAAACCAGCATCGAGAGCTTCCTTGCCGCCAAAGGAATGTTTCCACTGAACTGAAAGTTAAACGATGGCAGCCTGGCTTCAGGTAGGATTCTCTTCATACCTTTGATCAGGGTGCCACCAAGAGCTCAACTTCTCCTCCTGAAGGACACAGTAGGGACATTAAAGTCCACCAACTCATGGTGGCAGATGTGACGCCGGTTTTACGTCCATCCGAGGAATGGCACACACATTGACGAATCACCCTGCATGTGAAACACCAGGATGATAGTTTATAGCCGGGTCAGGATTCAAACCCAGGCGAGACATTTCAGAGGAGAGTGTGCATCATTCGAGGTCATCCTGCTAGCCTCAGTGTTAATATTATTATCACCATGCCATTATCGTTGGACGTAATTAACCGACTAATTTGTGGTTATAATAATTTTGATGAAAAATCCAACTTGGATGACATAGAGGCTGGAGTCGGGATTGGAGGAAGATGTATCAACAACCTCAGGTATGCTGATGATACCACTCTGTTGGCAGAAAGTAAAGAAGTCTTGATGAAACTGCGAACAGACAGTGAAGGAGGAAAGTGAAAAAGGCTTGTCTTTATTTAAACCGAAAAAAAAGAGTAAATTCTTGTCAACTGAGAAAATCGACATGTTCACATTTGGAGACGATCGTGTGAAAAGTTTCATCTTCCAGGGTTCGAAGATTGAAGTGAGTGGAGAATGTGGAGCAGAAATTAATAGATGGCTACTGTTGGGGAGAACAGCAATGTAAGGGTTGACAAAGATCTGGAAAGACAAAGACATGACAATCCAAACTGGTATTTCCAGTGACAATGTATGGATGTGAGTCATGGTCAGTGAAAAAGGAAGAAAGGATATTGATAGTTTTTAAATGTGGTGATGGAGATGAATTTTAATTCCATGGAATGCAAGAAGAACAAACAAATCAGCGCTTGAAGAAATTAGAGCACCATGTATATTAGAAGTGCTGATGTTAAAACAGAAACTGTCGCTCTGGACACATCATGCGTGCAGAAAATGAAAGTCTGGAGAAGTCAACCATGCAGGTATGATGGAGGGAAGAGGAGGAAGAGGCAATCCTTGTATATGCCTGGGGTGTGTTCCATTACCAATCAGCTTCTAGAGCGCTCGCCAAGTGGCTCACTTGATTTTAAGCACTCAAGCAAGCACTCAAATGAAACGGTTGATAAGGAACGGCTGGCTTGGCAAGCGATAGCAAGTTGATTGGTAGTGGAACACACTGCTAATGGATGGGGTGAAGGCTGCAACCAAGCTGTCGCTGCCAGAACTTCGGAAAGCAGTGCAGGGTCGGGATGTTTGGACACATCTGATCATGAATGTCAACAGAAGTCGGCCACGACTTGACGGAACTGGATAACTGGTGATAATATTTTTTACTTCCGATCGGTGTGTGGATCAGCGACTGTTAATCGATACACCGCCCATGCGTAAGTACATCCAATTTTCACCAAATTTCCTGCAGGCAAGTGTTAAACAATGCCAACGAACCTTCGGAATAGGTTATACATCAAATAATGGTCACAATTGGGCCGCAATTGTGGCCATGGCAACTTGAAACAGCCTTCACGTCACACTTGAAACCATGGCCCGAAGAAATCACATATGAGGCCCCAAGATATAAGTTATAAACTATCCATATACAGTGCACATATAATCTGATGGCGCAAAGAATCGGACAGGCAATGGGATTCATCAATCATGTGTAAAGACTCATTTAAGCGGCTTTGTTAGTGAAAGATCATTGCATCTTACCTAGGCCTTACAAGCCGAGACGGCTCTGATCCATTTGTTTGCGGGGGATGCGATAAGTATAGAATGCCTTAAGCACGTCAGGTTTCCTTCAAACTTCTTCCAGTTTATAGTGGCGACTGTTTAAAAATGTAACTGTACGTTGAACAGAATTGACTGAATCGTTTGTGGTTCTAATTTTTTTTTTTACATCCGGTAGGTGTGCTCCAATAAACGTCACACTGAGCTATTTATATACCTTAACAAGGAGTTTGTTCAAGGCAGAAGTCCCCTTTGGGAAAGGGGGGCAAGTTAAGTCACTACATCTTCTGCAATGTGACCTTTAGTACCCGTGGCTTTGATTTGGTTGAGATTGGACAAGCAACAACCGAATGTATCACGGTCAAAAAACATAGATAGACAGACAAACAGACGGCCAGACACCAAATCGTGTATTTTAGTATGATACCCCTCCAGGTTAAAGTTCAACCCCTAGGCAGGACTAAACCAACATTTAGGGGTTTTCTCCCTTTTTTCTGCCAAATTCCGAGCTGTATTTCAGAGCTGTCTGGGACATTCGGAATGAAAATTTGCATCAATCATGGGAATAAAAAATTTGCGGGATTGACATAATTTTTTGACGTTGACCTATTTTTAAGGTCATGACCCAATTATAGACATTTTAACATTTTTAATCATAACTCGACAAGTTTGTCCGATCGGAATGAAATTGCTCTTTCTAGATAGCCTAGAACAAGTGGCATTGATGCTTAATTTATATCATACCCTTCCGAGTTAAAGGTCAAGGTCAAATGTTGGTCAGAAAGAAAAAAAAAACCTATTTTTTTGCCATCGCTCAATTTTGCCAATGTGGAATCTCAAAGACCACTTGGCCTTCCAACATGTCCTTGCATCATAATCGTGTATCTGCACTGAAGTTGTGCAGCTGATATTTGATTTGTGTGGTTGACCTACTTTTTTTGGATTGTGACCAAATTAACAAAAAACACCTTTTTGATTCGAACTTGAATAATTTTTCTCTGATTTTCATGATGTTGAGTTTTATGGATAGATTGTAGATGGGGACACATTTCCTTTATTTACACTCTGAAGTTAAATGTTGAAGGTCAAGGTCATATGGTTGTCCGAACAAAATATGGCCACCATTGGATCACGGGCCAAGGGTAATTCACGGGTGATCCCCAAGGGTAAGCCTCCCACGAACGGGGGAGGCTTACCCTTGGTGATCACTGTGTGATCACAAATACCTAGTTTTCCTCATTGAGGTTGTGACTTTTCAATCCCAGAATCTTTCTGAACAGTGGGTCAATAACCTTTGTGCATCCAGTTATCCAATCAGGC
>CM068966.1:88298149-88312278 GCA_035128595.1 Eptatretus atami
ATGAACAGGTTCATCGGCAACAACGGCGGCGAGCAAATGAGACTGAGGAAGAGTGTGATTCAAGACTTGAGGCAATGCGTCACCGCACTGCAGAAGCACGAGCACTGGCCCGGGAACAAGAGCACAACAATGCCAACAGGGTGGCATTCACGTATGACCCGGCTGACCCAACAACTCATGCAGACAATCGGCCGATGGACCAAGTCTGACCACTGCCTCTGCTTACAAGTTCAAGGGAGAGACCAAGGGTGTGTGCTGCAGCGATGGCAAGGTCGACCTTGAGCCCCCTCTCCTGCCCTTCCTCCCTTGCTGAAGGAACTTCTTTCAGGTGAAAGTCCCCTCAGCAAGCACTTCCTTGACAACATTCGGACGTATAATGGCAGCTTTGCAATGACGAGCTTCGGGCACAAGGAAGCTGAAGTCCAGGGCTGGAACCCAAGCTTCTGGATCCAAGGTCAAGTGTTCTACTGCATTGGCAGCTTGCTCCCACCTGAAGAGGGCCAGCCAAAATTCCTTCAGGTCTACTTCCTGGACTCACACGCCAAGGATCTGGCTGCCAGGAACCACAGCGGCCTCAAACCACACATCCTTGAGATGCTCACAAAGTCGTTTCATGAGAATATCCATCTGGTCCGTGAGCTCAAGACTGCAAGAGATGTACTTGCAGAAGGAGGTAACTCTGAAGAGCACCAGATCATCATCAGAGAGAACAAGCGACCGCAAGGAGAGCACACACGCCGCTACAACGCCCAGTCTGCACCAGAAGTCGCCATGCTAATGGACAATGAGCCAACAGAACCCAGAGACATTGTCCTCAGACTTCGCGATGGGGCATCACTGAGCTGCATGCATCTTGTGATGCACTCCAGTATCCCATAGTGTTCCCATATGGAACAGATGGCTACAGCATCCATCTGGTGGCCAGGACTGCTACTGGACAGGATGGACAAAAACTCACACAGCTGCAGTACTACAGCTACCACGTCATGGTGAGACAGGGCAACCACACACTGCAGATGCGACGACTCTTTCAGCAGTTTGTGGTCGATGTCTACTGCAAGATCGAGACAGAGCGACTGAGCTTTATCCGCCGGGAGCAAAAAAACCTTGCTTGCTGATAACTACGACAACCTCCATGACAGCCTCATGAGAACTGATGACGAACGCTGACAACGACAAAGAAATGTGATATATAAATGTGATATATATTAAGCACCACAATTTACCCCTTTTTATTCCTATTTTTTTCCCTGGGCAATGCCTGGTACTCCATCTAGTATATGTATATATTTTTATATTTTTTTATATATATGAATAAATATATATATATATATATATGAGAGAGATGTGATCATTTCCTCAAAACTAGCATATATGTGCACAAGACGTGGCCAAAATCATGTGCTGTCCATCATAACAGTACAAAGACCAAGATCATCAATGACTGACCAATGGTAGACTTCCTTTTCATTAATCAACAGTAACTTGATGAAAACCCAAATTCCAGAGGATATAAAAGAGTTTGGTATCCAGCCAATCATGATCCCTGGAAAAAGGAGGCCTGCTGCGTATCCAACAGGATGGTGCGGAGGTTTGAAATGTTCGATTCCCAACCCGACTATAGACTATTGGATTAGTGCTTCACAGGCAGGGAATTGCACCACAAAGTGTACCGTCCCTCTGATGGGCATTAAGCTGCGTGTCCCATCTGCGAGCATTAGTCGTTGGACATTAAAGATCCCGTGGTGTGTTTTGATGAAGTGGAGGTGATTATTGCCAGCACCACGAGCAAATTCTAAATTCCTGCACAAATCCCCTTCAGTCGAACGTCAGGGTTTCCCTGGACTTGGCCAAACATGTTCCCTGGCTGACCACACAAGGTGGGAGTAATTGCGGCCATAAATGAAGCACAATAGATATTTTAGCCTCAGTGGGCTAAAATCATACATCCTTGTCATCATCATGCATTCTGATGTAAACGACTAACAATGCAAGTACTTTTTTAATGGACTGCAGGCAGTGATGAATCATAGACAAGAGATTGAAAAAAGAAAGTCTTCAAAGCAGAGAGCATCACATTAAAAAGGCAGCGAGAAATTAGAATCAACCTTCAGAAAACCTTAACAAGGTCCTCCCGGGCCACCTTACGAGCAGAAAATCTATTTGAGGTGATTATCATAACAAAGTGAAAAATGTTTTTGTTGAATTGAAGCAAATTGGATCTAAAGAAGGTTAAATAATATTGCACGATGACCTCAGCTATGAGCATTTTGTGACATCGAGGCCTCATAAGGCCTGAGAGAGGTACAGTATTTCTGAGTGGTCCAAGTTTTCTTGAAATAATAATAATAATATAAATTATTATTATTATTATCATGGTGTGCAAAGGTTCACATTAAACGTCTGAAACAATTCTTCCGATGAATGTTTTCTTTTGTCGACTTTTGCAATTGAAAAATCACGAAAACATTGCGTATTCACGAGGCACCGAGAACAATTTAAAATCTTTGAAATATTCAAATTATGCAACCTGTAAGCAAACCATCTCCACTATCAGGCATTTCAAGAAAAAATGTCAGGCAGTTTGGCAGAAAAGTAATCGAATAATTTTACAACTCAAGTCTGTCGGCAGTGACGAGCTCGTATCGGTAGTTACTCTTGCTAAACTTTAACCGTGGCAAACTAATTGTGACTTTCCAAATCGAGCAGAAAAACGTCGCCAATAACAATGAAAACAGTCATCTGTATCAACAACAACATAACTCTTTCACCGATTCAAGCATCTCAAAAAAATAAATAAAACTTCAGCAACAAAAAAACCTCCGGATATCTGGCTGTCCATCTCCGCTCATTCATGCCTCTTCTGCCATCTCAGCAACACGCCGTCAAGCTTCACAAGTGCTGTTCAAACTTTCAAAATGACAGCACAAAACAGCTTATGGCTCGTTCCATGTCTATTTATGATTTCAGATATTTTGTATGATTCCAACAACTGTGGGTGAAGTAGTCATGACGGAAATCATGAATAAATAGAACACCTGCACCTGTGAAGTTGATAGTTGACATATAAACAGAATGGATGACATTTACTGTCAAATTTTAACAGCTCGTCATAAAACATGTCCAGAAGTAAAATTTCTGAAGCAGTTGTTTCTATATTTTCTGTGACGAAGAAAACAAAGTGTGCACAAACTATTAAACAATGCCTCCCTCTTAGCACGTGACTTGACGAGTAATGTTTCCTTGTTAATCTTCAAAACACACAACAGTCAAGGCGCTGTCACACCTTGACGTTTTAGCCAGCAATGGCAACGTATAAAAATGTATGTAAAACGTTGGGTACGTGAAACATGTTTTTGAGGTTTTTTTTTTAAAGTTTTGGTCGTATTCATAACGTGTTGGTCGTATGCATAACATTTAGTAACGGGCACAGAACGTTTCGTTGTGTTATAGATAACTTATACCAACGAATGCTTAGCCTGTTGTCGGCGTTCAAAACCTATGCCCAACGATAGTTTAACTTAGGAATAGGCGCTGCACGTATTGCCGAGAACTCGTGGCGTAGCCTGTTAAAAGGCTGTCGCACGCCGATTTAAATAATAACGCCTGAAAATTGGAAGTGTCAACATCGCAGTCACACCTTGACGATTTAGCCAGCGTATGCCGACCTATGAAAAATGTGTGTAAAACGCTGGACACGTCGAATACAGTATGCGTAAGTTGTGTATACGTTAGGAGCACGCTGAAAAACGGAAGTGCGCCGTCATATTCCGTGGTACGTCTAGTACGTCGTGAAATTTCAAGCATGCTGAAAATTTTACGACGTACTCGACGTATGGCTCCCAAGTTCGCATACGCTGGCATAAGTTCTCTGCACGCTCGCGATCGTTGACACACGTCGGACACACGTTACTTGTAAGTTACTCATAAGTCGAAACACGTCGAGGTAATGTTTAGCATACCCGAAACTTAATTTTTAACCTATGAGTAACGTGCTTTGAACCTATGAGTAGCGTGTTTGAACCTATGAGTAACGTGCTTTGAACCTATGAGTAGCGTGCTTTGAACCTATGAGTAACGTGCTTTGAACCTATGTGTAACGTATCTCAAACGCACATTGTCGTATGTAGACGAATTTGATTGACGTCTTCCGGACGACCACAGAACTTACTGAACGTGTTTCTAACTTACATCTACTGTAAATGGCGATTTGGCAGCGTTTAGGGGAATTGGTATATACAAATGGGCTTCACAAGAGGAACCCGTCAGTGTTCCAGACTCATGTTGAGTAGATGTCAATGTCAGTAGTATAGTAGTAGTAGTCGTAGTAGTAAGTAGGTAGCGTGTCAGTAGTAAGTAGTAGTATAGGTGAGCGTGCAGTAGCAGTATAGTAGTATGGTAGTAGTAGTATAGTAGTAGTAGGTGAGCGTGTCAGTAGTAGTAGTAGTATTGGTGTAGTAGTAGTAGTGTAGGTGAGGTGTAGTAGTAGTAGTAGTAGTATTGGTAGTAGTAGTAGTAGTAGTAGTAGTAGCAGGTGAGCGTGTCAGTATAGAGTAGTAGTATTGGTAGTATAGTAGTCATGTCAGTAGTAGGGTGAGCGTGATGGGAGGGTGTGGGTGATGATGGATCCTCGTTGCGTCCACGAATAGGAGCTACTTTGCACCATTGTTCGATATTCTTTTCGGCTAATTTTTTTTCTCATTCCCACGATGAACTATTTTTTTGTTTCAGTTTTAAAAGTATTCAAAACGACTTGGACAAATGCATAATGTACTAGTAATGAACACAGAACGCTTCGATAACTTATACATAAGTTATACCAACGATTGATTAGCGTGTTTAGGCGTTCACAACCTATGCCCAACGTAGTCTAACGTATGCATAGCGTGGCAGCGTATCGTCGACGATTACGTGAGGTTTTCTATTCATAGGCTGCAACTTCACTTTAATAATGGCTGTCACTCGCCTATTGTTTTTGGACGCTGGTGCTCGGCAATTGAAATCGTTTCCATTGAACGAGTTAAATCGCTTCCACTTGTCTATTGAAATGATTTAATAATAATGCTTGGTTATCCTTGGACCCACTCTGGCTAGCAGCTCGTTGAACATCATCGGGGGCATTCGCAGGAAGTTGATGAAGGATGCATGGTCCTCGTTCCGGAGTTCCCATGAGCTGGTCATATATTCGTATGGCGTCGCCTCCCGATCCATGGTCTGACCCAGTTCCTTCTCCTCCGTTACAGTCTTCTTCTCCGGCTCTATTGGCACGCAACTGGTGCAGTGTCAATCGATGAGGTCATGTTGATGTTCGAGGACAGGTAGGTATTGTCGTCTCAGCCTTGCCGTATCTGCATCTCTCGGAATGACATGGACATGTACTCACCACGAAGTCTAAAAAAAGACGGGTTCCTCCTGCGAAGCCCCTTGTTATATACCAATTCTCCTAATCGCTGGCAATACGCCATTATACGGTATCTGTAAGTTAGAAACGCGTTCATTAAGTTCTGTTGTCGTCCTGAAGCGTCAAATATGTCTACGTCTTTTTTCAAGTAAAGTGTTGCGAAGTGTGGAACAACGTTCGTGTAGGTGCTTACAAAACGTTACTCATAGGTTAGAAATAAGTTTCGGTACGCTAAACATAACCTCGACGTGTTTCGACTTATGAGTAACTTACAAGTAACGTGTGTCGACTGTGTCAACGATCGCATAACGTGCCTACAACTTATGGCCAGCGTAGCGGAACGTGTGAGTCATACGCCGGCATACGTCGTAAAATTTCAAGCATGCAAAAATTTGAGGTCAACCCAAAAGTACAACGTTTAAAGCCAGCATACTACGACTTATGGCAGTGTTTTTCAGCGTGCTCTTAACGTATACAAAACGTCCAATAACGTATTCGACGTGTGCCAGCGTTTTAGACAAATTTTTCATAAATCGGCATACGCTGGCTAAATCGTCAAGGTGTGACAGCGGCTTCAGGATCTCCATTCATGTTCATCTCATTTCCATCCATCCATCCATTGGCACCATACTCTGTGCAGAGCGTTGGTGCTGCTTATGCAGTCTCCTTGGCTATTGGGCACAATCCTGGATGAGTCGCCATTTCGACACAATATACCAGCATGCTGGCACTCATTTTGCCGACCTCGGAAGGATGACAGGCCGAGTTAACCCCACCTGGTATTAATTCAACAGCTGAGCAGGATTTGAACTCAGGACCCCAGGATCCCAAGCCCATCACCCTAACCATTAAGCCAACACCAGGCATATCTCATCTCACAACACATGGAAATGTATTTCAACAGAAGTCCACACACTTTTGATTGGTAATTTAGGGGGTGCCAGGCTGTCTGTAAGCTTAAATAACACAAGACAAGTAGACATGGCATTTTGTAACTATTTTCGAAATGAAAATCAAAAGGTCTGTTTAAAAACACCTTTTGGATGAAGGAGTTGACTGATGGCAACCAAAATTGGATAGCATTGCAACAATCGGCTGTTATAGGGAGAGTTCATCAGAGCAACTGCGTTGATCCCAGGCCTAACAAGACTAAGCTCTGAGGAGTGGCTGAAAGAAGAAGGACTTTTTACATTAGACAGGAGACGATCGCGAGAGGATCTGATGGAGATGTTCAAGATAATGAAGGGTATCGACAAAATAATTGTGGAAGAGTTTTTCAGCAGAATAAACACTGACAGGACAAGGGAGCACAATTTGTGAGTAAAGAAGAGGAGAATTAGGATGGTAACTAGAAGGGCACTCGGTAGAGCGCATACCTCTGCCACATAATGCCTGATCCACAAGAAAATATCGGGCCCAATACATTTTTGAGACATCATGCTACATATCGTTTTTGGCCCTCTCTCTCAATGGTGAAGAATCACTTTAAAAATTATCGGATCCAGATCCGGATTTCTTCCTTGTCACACACCCAACGTGTCCACCAAGTTTCATACAAATCCGTCCACAGCTCTTTGAGATATCATGTTATATTTCGGTTTTGCCCAATCTCTCAATGGGGAAGAATCACTTAAAAAATTATCAGATCCAGATATGGATTCAGAGCTTCACCAATATTGAATCAATTCTTCCTCATCCAACACCCATGTTCACGAAGTTTCACCTGAATCCATCCACAACTTTTTGAGATATTGTGCTCTTTATCATTTTTGGACCTATCTCTCAATAGTGAAGAAGCACTTTTAAAATTCTAGTAGTCAGATCCGGATCTTCACCAAAATCTAATCGGTTTGTCCTAGTCAAACACCCAACCTGTCCACAAAATTTCATCCGAATCCGTCCACAACTTTTTGAAATATCCTGCACAGACAGACAAACAAACAGACAGACAGAAAGGGGTGAAAACATACCCTCCTTCATATTCGTTGGCAGAGGTAATAAGGCAGGGGTCTTTCACTCAGAGAGTGGTGAATGCATGGAATGGTATTCTTGCAAGGGTAGTGATAGTAGAGTCAGTGGATAGTATATAAATTGAGTTGGATGGGTATCTGGAAGTAGTGGGGATTACCAAGACGTCGGCATGATTGCATCGGCTTGATGGGCCGAATGGCCTCCTCCAGAATTAAAGTTCCTTATATTTCCTTGTCTTATTTAAGTTAAGGCTGACATTGCATGCATGAAGGTCAATCAAAGTTAGCCAATACTTTTGTAAAATAGAAACGTTAGCCTGTCCTTTAAGTTAAATAAAAAGGTTAGCCGATACTTTTTGTTACATAAAAACGTTAGCCAGTACTTTTTGTTAAATAAAAGGTTAGCCAATACTTTTTGAAAATAAAACGGTTAGCCTGTACTTTTTGTTAAATAAAAAGGTTAGCCGATACTTTTTGTTACAGAAAAACGTTAGCCAATACTTTTTGTTAAATAAAAAGGTTAGCCTGTACTTTTTGTTGAATAAAAAGGTTAACCAATACTTTTTGTTGCATAAAAACGTTAGCCAATACTTTTTGATAAATAAAAAGGTTAGCCAATACTTTTTGTTAAATAAAAGGTTAGCCAATACTTTTTGATAAATAAAAAGGTTAGCCAATACTTTTTGTTAAATAAAAGGTTAGCCAATACTTTTTGATAAATAAAAAGGTTAGCCTGTACTTTTTGTTAAATAAAAACTTTAGCTGATACTTTTTGTTACATAAAAACGTTAGCCAATACTTTTTGATAAATAGAAAGGTTAGCCAATACATTTTGATAAATAAAAAGGTTAGCCGATACTTTTTGTTACATAAAAACGTTAGCCAATACTTTTTGTTAAATAAAAAGGTTAGCCTGTACTTTTTGTTGAATAAAAAGGTTAGCCAATACTTTTTGTTACAGAAAAACGTTAGCCAATACTTTTTGATAAATAAAAAGGTTAGCCTGTACTTTTTGTTAAATAAAAAGTTTAGCCGATACTTTTTGTTACATAAAAAACGTTAGCCAATACTTTTTGATAAATAGAAACGTTAGCCAATACTTTTTGATAAATACAAAGGTTAGCCAATACCTTTTGATAAATAGAAAGTTTAGCCAATACTTTTTGATAAATAGAAAGGTTAGCCAATACTTTTTGATAAATAGAAAGGTTAGCCAATACTTTTTGATAAATAGAAAGGTTAGCCAATACTTTTTGATAAATAGAAAGGTTAGCCAATACTTTTTGATAAATAGAAAGGTTAGCCAATACTTTTTGATAAATAGAAAGGTTAGCCAATACTTTTTGATAAATAGAAAGGTTAGCCAATACTTTTTGATAAATAGAAAGATTAGCCAATACTTTGTGATAAATAGAAAGATTAGCCAATACTTTTTGATAAATAGAAAGGTTAGCCAATACGTTTTGATAAATAGAAAGGTTAGCCAATACTTTTTGATAAATAGAAAGGTTAGCCAATACTTTTTGATAAATAGAAAGGTTAACCAATACTTTTAAAAAAAGAGTTAGCAATACTTTTTGATAAATAGAAAGTTAGCCAATACTTTTTGATAAATAGAAAGGTTAGCCAATACTTTTTGATAAATAGAAAGGTTATCCAATACTTTTTGATAAATAGAAAGGTTAGCCAATACTTTTTTATAAATAGAAAGGTTAGCCAATACTTTTTGATAAATAGAAAGGTTAGCCAATACTTTTTGATAAATAGAAAGGTTAGCCATACTTTTTTGATAAATAGAAAGATTAGCCAATACTTTTTGATAAATAGAAAAGGTTAGCCAATACTTTTTGATAAATAGAAAGATTAGCCAATACTTTTGATTCAATACAAAAAGGTTACCCTGTCCTTTAAGTAAAATAAAACGGTTATCCAATACTTTTTGTTACATAAAAACGTTAGCCAATACTTTTTGATCAATAAAAAGGTTAGCCGATACTTTTTGTTGCATGAAAAGTTTAGCTCATACTTTTTGTTAAATAAAAACGTTAGCCTGTACTTTTTGTGACATGAAAAGTTTAGCGGATACTTTTTGTTTTATAAAAAGTTTCGCCGATACTTTATTTTATTTTGTATACATTGTCGAGGCTCGTATGAGAGCTAACACATAACACACAACAAGGGGGGCAGGAGACAAGAGGGGTGGGAGAGGGAACGAAAAACAGTGGGGAACAGAGACATTAGGAGATGTGTGGAAAGGAGAGGGATGGGGCGGGGAACACGAGGTATACAAGATGGACACTACAGGGACTTTCAGGACCTTACACAACAGGGAGTTTCAGGAAGGAAAGCAGGGAATTTGAAGGAGGTGGGTTTGGTGTGGATTAACGGGGGTAGAAAAGATCATGGTTTTGGATGGGGGAAGATAAGAGGTGGTGAACAGCTGTTTTGAAGACCTTTGGGAAGACCTTTGGATTAACCTTCCACGAGGGCAGCAAACCCAACTGAGGGTAATCTCAGTTCCTTCCACAAAGCTCAGAACAAGTGTGTATCTACCCTCAGGAGAGCCAGAAAACAACATCTTTCTAATCTCAAGCCTGAACTCTCAAACCTCTCTTTGTGTTAAATAAAACGTTTAGCCGATACTTCTTGTTACATAAAAAGGTTAGCGTGTACTTTTTGTTCATGACAATCATAATGACTGTCAATAGTTTTTGGAGTATTGTTCCAGGAACAACTCACAACCTCAATGACAAATGATGTTAAATCTGCACAAAGTATTTTAAGTGCTGTAGTTCCACGGAGGATGTGAAGTGTATTCTTCTTCATTCATATGCATCACAATACTGTGGGGTCGCATTATTGGCTGAGTGCACAGCTGTGTCACTGATGGCAATGCCCTCTGCAAGTTTGGACAAGAATTTGTAAATTTTTCAGGGTGCCGGCAATTACTCACCCACTCTTTGTGAAGAACACCATGAGATCTTTTAACATCCACTAACTAATGGCAGCAGAACAGATGGGATGCCTAGTTTAACATCCATCCAAGGTACAGCACACACATCGATGAATGTCCCTGCCTGTGAAACACCTGGATGACGGTTTATAGCTGGGTCGGGATTCAAACCCATGCTTGACAGCTTAGAGTGAGTGTGTGTACCTCCAGGTCATCCTGTCTGCCCAATAATGTATTAGGTTGAATGTAATAGTGTTATGTGATGAAGTTTCTGCTGAAGTGAAATGTCCAAAAAGTTTGCTGTAGAATTGCGTTGATAAATATATCTCGTGCAGGTTCAGAAAATGGAGGAAAAGGTTTGGAAATGGACAGGAATTAGTAAACGATGATGAACAAGCTTGTGAGAAATGAAGTTTTGTGCTATTGAAAACATCATCGAGGGTTTAAGATATTTTGGGGTTCATCACCACATCAATGTCTGTGCTATTTCAGCAGAACCATGTCAACATAACGGAAGTGTTAAAGCAACCAATCATTGGCAACCACAAATGTAATAAAGTAAGCATCAGGTGTTGTTCAAAACGAACTGATGTTTGATCAGAATGGAGTTTTAACGAGAATAAAGTTTTATCAAACAAAATTAGCAGGTCAACTTTGAAAGGCCCTCATATGACAATGGTTTTTGAAAACATTATTTAACAATTCATTTTACCACCTCTTCTCCAATATTGTTCCCTCTGCTCTCTCAGTCCTCCGACCCACGCTATCAACTCCAGGACACACACCTTCTTCCAGTGACCCCCTCCTGGTTAAACTTTCCGAATCCAGACTGACTGTACACCTCATCTCCTTTGTTCCTCTCTTCTCCAGGCGATGGATTGCCTTCCAGAGGCCGTTATTTCCCACTCTCCCTCAAGGGCTTCAAGTAGGCAGTGCACCACCACCTCGTGTCACCCTCCATCCTGACCAATGATCTTTATTACCCCCATAACCCTGACTCACCCAACCCCCTTACTTCGTGGTTTCAGTATTTCCTCCACTTCTCTCTTTCTTCCTTTCGTGTTGTTACCCTCGCCGAAGGGAAGGGTGTTGTAATTGGGTCCGTTTGTTACCTCCGCCACCGAAGGTGGATGGAGGTTATGTTTTCACCTCTGTCTGTCTCTCCGCTTGTTTGTTGGTGAAGAAAAATCTCATAAAGTTGCAGACGGATTTGGACGAAATTTTGCGGAGAGCTTGGGTATGTGACAAGGATGAAATGTTGAGATTTTTGTGAAGATCCGAATCCGGTTCTGGATCTGAGAATTTATTACGTGATTCTTCACCATTTGGGAGATGGGGCCAAAAACTACATACTCGTATAGTAGGATATCTCAAAAAGTTGTGGACGGATCTCGGCCGAAACTCGGTCGGCAGGTTGGGTATGCAACGACAAATCATTGATTCGACTTTGGTGAAGATCCAGATGTGGATCCGAGAATTTTTTCAGTGATTCTTCACCATTCAGTGACAAGGCTAAAACGATATGTAGCACGATACTTCAAAAGGTTATGGACGGATTCAGAGGAAACTTGGTGGGTGAGTTGGTTAAGTGACAAGAACAAGACAATTACATATTATTTCAGGTCCAAATCCAGATCCAGCCTTTCAGTGGGATACAAAACATAAACTAATCAGCCTGGCAGAGGTATGCTGCACTCCGACCGAGTGCTCTTCTCATTGTTTACTTGGCAAATCGAAGATTTTTCAAGTATATTGGTCAGTCGATTTTGTTATTCTGTTTGTCTGTCTGTCTGTCTGTCTGTCTGTTTGTCTGTCTGTTTGTTGGCTGCAGGTCACAATTCCAAACCGATAATCATGAAACTTTACCAAGTTGCAGAGGTAGTCTCAACAGAGAAGCCTATTGATTTTGAAGTCAAAGGTCAAAGATCATCATGAGGTCAAATTTCTGAAATCGTCATTTTTCATCCGATTGACTTGAAATGTTAACAAGATTTGCATATTGCTTCGCTGAATTCGGAATCAAACTATTTTTGAGGCCAGAAGGTCAAAGGTCAACTCAAGGTTAAACTTCTAAAACCATCAAATTTTTATTTGAAAAATCATCAATTTTCATCTGATTGACTTGAAATTTGAATAGGATTTGAATATTGTGTCACTGAATTGGGAAACCAACTATTTTCAAGGTCAAAGTTCTGAAATCATCAATTTTAAACTGAAAAATCGTCAATTTACATCCTATTAACTTGAAAGTTGAACAGGATTTGCATAGTCCATCACTCAATTGGGAAAGCAACTATTTTCGAGGTCAAAGTTCTGAAATCATCAATTTTAAACTGAAAAATCGTCAATTTACATCCTATTAACTTGAAAGTTGAACAGGATTTGCATAGTCCATCACTCAATTGAGAAAGCAACTATTTTTGTGGTCAAAAGGTCAAAGGTCAACTCAAGGTCAAACTGCTAAAATCATCAATTTCAATCTGAAAAATAATCAATTTTCATTCGATTGACCTGAACTTTGATTACGATAGTGAATTTTAATCTCAAGGAAATGGACAATTTGATGTATCCATGGCAACCTTTGGAGAGGGGGGTGGATTTTGCAAGTATTGTGCTCTGCACGACGTCTTTTTCTTGTTTGTTTGTCCATTTGGTTGTTTGTTTGTCGCTACAGAACTTTCATGTTTTTCTCTCCGCAACCGCTTCTCGGATTGGGACAAAATTTTCAACATAGGTGCCACGACTCATGTAGAATGCTGTAATGATAATTATGATGTCAAAGGTCACGTAGTGTGGCAGCCATATTGGAAAAACGGAAAAGATTTGGACCTCTGTATCTCTGAAACTGCACTAAGGTAAAAATTGAAACTTGGCAAACGTCAAGTACTCCTCATGGAGAATAAGTGTGATTTTTATGACATCATAAGTGCCTTCTTTATGATGTCATAATTGCATATGTAGAATGCGACATCTGATCAGTATGAATAATTTTGAGGGTCATCTAAGGATAAAATGGTCCACAGAAAAAAAAAAAATTGATGACGTCATCGGTCAAGTGATTCGGCAACCATATTGTTAAAAAAAAAAAAAAAAAACCTTCAAAAATCTTCTCTGAAGTGGCTAAACAGATCGAGGTGAAACTTTACATGTATGATCGCCTATCCATGTGGAACAAAAGTTTCACACATATACAAGGAAATACAAGAAAAACGACACAGGTGGAGGCCACTCAGCCCATCATACCTACGTGAACACCACACTAGTTCATCAACACAAGATCCAAAGAAGAAATTGCCCAATTTTATTTTTTTTTTAATCTATTCATTTTAAGTTTTTGTATTTTTTTCCCTTCCACGCAGGGGAGGGGGCATGGACTTGGTTAAAAACACACATCAACCACACAACACCCCTTGACGAGACCCCCACCAACAGCACTCCGTACACATGCACATAATCACCCATCAATGCTCAAACTACCTAAAAGTCCTGCCAACATCCCTATACTCCTCTATCTCCATAATTTCCAGGTACCTATCTAATTCCAATTTAAACTTATCTACTTTTTCTGCTGCCACGACCTTTCCAGGGAGACCATTCCATGCATTAACTACTCTCTGGGTAGAAGAACCCGACCTAACGACCATCTTAACTCTCTTCTTTACTCTCAGGCTATGGCCCCTGGTTCTATCACTGTCTACTCTGTTGAATAATTCATCTGCACTTATTTTATCTTTACCTTTCATTATCTTAAATATATCTATCATATCTCCTCGTAACCGCCTCCTTTCTAGTGTATAAAGCCCTG
>CM068966.1:88327516-88365440 GCA_035128595.1 Eptatretus atami
GTAATCAGCAAAGAGATAAAGAGGATTTTCCTCAGAGTTGGAGGATTATTGATGAAAACCAGAAAAAGAACAGGGCCCAGAATGCTGCCTTCAGGATCTCCAGCCTGGACAGGAAGAGGGGATGAGAGAACTCCATTTATGGCCATACGTTGGCTGCGACAGGAGTTATGACAAAACTAGGTGAATGAGTTGGTTCGGTGACAAGAACAAGCTGATTGGATTTTGGTTCAGATCCAGCCTATTAGTGAGATACAAAACGTGAACTGTTCTATTCAGTCTGGTGGAGGTATGTGCTGTTCTGAGTGCCATTCGACTTTGTTCTGTTTTGCCAAGTGTCACGTTACGAGTGATTTTTCATCTGTCTGTTTATCTGTCTGTTTGTCTGCACAGAACATGAGTGTTTTTTGCAACAGCTTGTCGGATTGAGACAAAATTTTCACCACAGGAGCGACGACTCATGTGGAATGTTTTAATGATAATTATGACATCATCGGTCATGTGGTGTGGCAGCCATATTGGATTTACCCTAAAACCTATTTAAAAAAGTCTTCTTCTCCAGAATGGCAAGACAGATTGAGAGGAAAGTTCACACAAATGTTCCTCAAGCCTTGGGATACCAGGGTATTCATGAATAATTGATATGTCATATGGTCTGGCAGCCATATTGGATTGAGAGAAAATCTTTAAAAAAAGTTATTTCTCTTGAACCGTTTCATCGAACAACATGAAACTTCACAGTTATGATCTAGAAGTGATGGTGAATACATGTTTTAAATTTCAACCCGATCGGATGCATGATCTGACACCCAGAATTTATTTTTTTAATCTGGGTTCTTTTTATTATTTTATATTTTTGAATAAGACTCACTTAGCTGTGCCTGATGGATTTGAAGGTAAAGGAGGAGCACCTGAAACCAGAATCCTATCCAGGTTCCTCATGATGACTTCATCTTTGCTTTTTGCTTGTTCGGGTTCCTTCTATTAATGGTTCGGTTGGTGGGCTTGGGATCCTAGGATCCTGAGTTCAAATCCTCTTCGGCTGTTGAATTAATACCAGGTGTGGTTGACTCTGCCTGTCATCCTTCTGAGGTCAGTAAAATGAATGCGAGCTTTCTGGTATCCTGTGTCGGAATGGCGACCCGTCCAGGATTGTGCCCAATAGCCAAAGAGACTGCTAAGGCAGCACCAACGCTCTACACAGAGTATGGTCCCGATGGATGTATGGATGGATGGGTTCCTTCTGATGACCTCAATGCAGGGCTGTACCTATTTGGTCTTCAATTTGATTTGAATTTAATTTATTTTAATCCCATTCTGAAATTAATTGAATAATAATAAACATCATGGGTCACGGTAAGGTGTCCGTTGAAAGCGGGGTTGCATCAAAGCGGATATCTTGGTACCCGGTCATCACTGGCAGCAGTTATAAAGAGGCAGTTCTAGTTATGTCTGTTATTAATTACGGAAGACAGCAGTACATAAATACCACACAAAATACACCACACAAAACTACACAAACACCACACAAAACAAGTCCTGGCGAGGGTCTGCAATCTCTGATTGCTCTTTTTCTTGTTAGCTTTTCACAATATTTTTAAAGTTCTATATTTGATTTTGCATTTGTTGTGTCGCAAAGACAACCCACATGTAGGTTTTTCAGCTCAACCATTTTTAATGGAGTCTCCTGCTCCACTCACTCCACATCTCTCTGACGTCACTCCCTGTTCTGCCTCGTCAGTTCCGGTTCATCGTGCATTCATTAATATTCATGTAACTCCCAATACCACATATTCCTTTTTCGTGAAAATAACAACGACTGGTAATGAAAATCCCCCCAAAAATAGTAAGCATGCAATGCAACGTAACATGTCACATGACAGAGTCCTTGGTTCATTCAGGGGCTCGACCATATCTTGTCTCACGACGAACACCTGGGGTAAAAACTTGTGTAGGCATTTGTTGGACAGGACGATGTGCCCTATAGTCCTCAGAACCTGTCTTACTTCCAGAAGCAAGTCCATTTGAGGTCTGAATTGCAAGTGAGAGATGAATTGCATTCCACACTTTCCCATCAGAGAGTCTGAAGGTAGCAGGACCTCTCTGTTCACTGATCTTGAGGAGGTTGGGTAAACTTGTTTTGTCCTTTCTGGTGAAGTCCAGGTTTCCGAACTCGCATGAAAGAACCACATTGGAAGGTGGAAGGTTTCGCTCCCCGACGCTCGTCTGTGTATCGTTTAGACTTCTCTTGTTTCTGTTGAACACAGCGTCTCACATCCTCGAGCCTTGCAGCAGGTACACTGATTTGACGATCCCAAATTTGCAACTTGGTGTGCAATGTACGTCCATGTAGAAGTTCAGCAGGGGTATGATGAGTTGTTGCATGTCTTGTAGCTCGATATGTTTGCAAAAAGTTGGGTACGAATGATTTCCAAGGCTTCCCTTCGAGATTTGCAGTATGTAAACAGTCCTTAAACACTCTGTTGAATCGTTCTATCTCCCCGTTGGCTTGTGGGTAATATATAGAACTACGGCAGTGTTTGATGATTCTTTCCTGCAGGAATGTTTCAAACTCAGTCGAAGCAAACTGAGATCCATTGTCAGAGATAAGTTCCCGCGGATTTCCTATATGACTGAATACTGAAGTCAGGAACTTGATAACTGAAACAGATGTTACTTGGGATGTAAAGGCTACTTCTGGCCATTTGCTGAAATAATCAATTAAGGTAATGGCATAGGGACAGTCCATTTGGTCGTTATCAAGTGGTCTCACTCTATCGATGGCAAGCTTTTCCCAAGCAGCATTAGGGAGAGGATCTGGTTGCAAAGGTGGAACC
The DNA here is from genome assembly GCA_035128595.1 of Eptatretus atami. Lineage (NCBI taxonomy): Eukaryota > Metazoa > Chordata > Myxini > Myxiniformes > Myxinidae > Eptatretus > Eptatretus atami. The sequence goes on from CM068966.1 coordinate 88,330,351, forward strand.
CGAGTGACAGCTGTTTTATCATGCATTTGGCAAGTAATACACGACTTAATGGCAACTTCCACTTGGGAGTTCATCCCTGGCCACCAATGGAGGTCAGGCAGCCTTTGTTTAGTCCTTAGAATACCTTGATGTGTCTCATGGGCAAGCTGCATTAACTTGGGTTGAAGTTCCATTGACACTATCACACGGTGAGTGCCCCGAATCAAGTAATTCTCCTGCACAGGCAGTTCATTCTGAGTGCGAAAGTAGGGAAGTACATTTGTGTCAATGCCCTTCGCATTACAAGGCCATCCTCTGGAAACTTATCCTAGCACCTTCTGTGGAGTATGGCTGTTAGGGTTAGGGTTAGTTTCCTTGAATTGTTCCATAGGTACAGGAGTGCAGCGCAGATTCATCAATGTGTGCCATTTCTTGGATGGATGTAAAGCTGGCCTTCCATCTGCCAGAATGAGTTGGTGGACTTTGAATATCCCCCGGTGTCCTTCACAAAGAGTAGGTGAGCTATCGGTGGCACCCTGAACAAATTACAAATTCCTGCCTTAACTTTAGTCGAATGTCAGTTCTGGCCAGGCGGTTCGTGAAAGACTTGGGCCAAGTTTCCCCCAGCCAACCCCACAATAATGTGGGAATAATTGTGGCTCTTAAACAATAAGGATATTACCAGTAAACTGTCCACATGGTGCGCACGTACATGTGATACCCTCCCCCCCACCCACCCACCCACTCCCAGTTGCTCCCATTGGGGGTGGGTGTACTAGTATAATAAACCCTCCACTTGTCTCCCTTAATGAATATTTCTTCAACATAGGTTTTGCCATTTTTATTTTATGCGAACCATTATCATTTTGGGTTTTCACCTGTTCTCTCATGAGCAAAACATCAATTCTTACACCACCTTTTCTTTGAATAGTATTAACGTTAATCATACAAAGCTTTTGATTTTGAACACTTAATTTTGGTTTATTAAGATTGATTCGTTTAACATATAATCCTGTTCGCACTTCACTACTCATCTTATTTATTCGAAAAAAAATGCATTAACGACAAGGCACTCGAAGGGTTTAAATTCCGTAAGCATATCAAGTGTCTATGTAAGATTAATCAAAACACCATTTTCTACATTAATCTGCAATTCCATTTCTTCCAAAAACAAGCAATACCCATTGACTTCTTCACTCTCTCCTCTGTCAATATATTGAGAAGTATCCACTTTGTTCTGTCAATAGAGAGAATAATCCACTCTGTTCGACTTTATTGTTTCCTTTTGAGCAGTCGGGTCAATTGCATAGATTGAATACAGACTTTTAAATGCAACTATATCCAAAATGCTTTCCTTATTACAATTGCTTTCACACACACCTTCTGATGAGACTTGTAAGTTTCCACATCATCGTTATATTCCCAATCAATTTCCAATCTGTCTCATGGGTAAAATGTTCCATCAAGAGAAGTTCCAAGTTGTTTCGCCTTGGCATTATCACTCAAGGCATTATTCTTATCAGTCGAAGTATCTCCATCTGTTTTCTTAAAATAAGCCATAAGTATCGTAGCTTTCCTTCAAGAACGCTCAAATTGCATGTGTAGATCGTTTGGTTTAGTCTCACATTCTGAAACCACCTTTTAAGGTACATTGCGTTGAGAGGTTTTTTTTTCGAGTCTCTTCAATCTTGCATTCAAAATCTCATGTTTTAAGATTAGGAGTGTATTCACTAATATACCAACTCATTTCATTAATAAATATATTCTGGGCAGTAAAAGCATTAGCAACACCAACAAGCAGTCTATTTTAATTATCATTCCTTTGTCGTTGAAATCTAATTTTAAGTCCATACAGAACTTTATCGTAATCACAAAATCCAAATATACCATTAAACTGAACTGCCACGGTAAAACTATTACCTGTTTTTGTATTATCGTTATACATTGCCTTTCTTTGACTATAACCAGGGTCTGCGTTTGTTCTCATTGCCATATCAGGAATAAAACCTTCGACAGCCCCCTTTCCCATTCTATCACGAAATGAATATTGTGTAAATTTCATCATTTCAGATACAGCAGAGACATAATCAACCGCTTCAACTTCTTGTGTTCCAATGTACAAACGAACACTATCAACCATTTTCCAGAAGAAATCATTTACGAGTGTAGCGTTTGTGTAATTCCCAGCCTTCGTGAATGTAAAATGACAAAACAAGAAACTTTCGGCAAGATTCAACTGAGTTTGTTGATTATTTATTTCAAAACTTTTTTTCCTGTTTGCATTCCAGTCTGTTCCGGTTGTCGCATTTACCTTGAAGTAGTCTTCCTTTTTAGTGGAGTTTCAGATGATAATAGTGTCATCCAAATCATAGATACTATCAATCGATTCCATACTTGTATTTATTTAGTTTTTAAAAAAAAATTACTTTTGAAGGCCCGATCCTAATATTTGGAATATCGTCTATTTTTCTTGGGTAGACGATTGAGTTTTACTTTCCTTAATTTCTTTGATTGCTTATAATTTATGGGATTCCTTTTGAGCATCTTTTCAACTTTTTATGGCACCAGCAACATTTCCCACAGCAGAAGTGGTTGAGCCTATTCGGTCTTTCTGGTTAAGAATTGTTGAACCTATACCCATTAGAGTATAGATTACCCCATCTTCTTTATTTCTAAATTGATGACCCACACCCAGTTGCCTTTTCGGTTTATAGTAACCTCTACCAAGATACATATACCTTCACCTCGCCTCTAATCCGGTAGTGAAAGTAACATCCCATTGCCAGCAGAGTGTTTAGTATATATTATATATTTGTTCAACTCATGCTTCCTTACAGAAAACATTGATATATTTATTTATTGAAACACTTCTCGCAAGTGAATGCTAATAGAAACTTGAAGGGCACTCGGGAGAGCGCATACCTCCACCACGCAATGCCTGATCCACGAGAACATATTGGGCCCAATACAATTTTGAACGAAGAGGGCACTTAGCAGAGTGTACACCTGTGCCACATAATGCCTGATCCATGAGAACATATCGGGCCCGATCAAAACATTTTTGAAATATCAGGCAATGTCTCATTTTTGCCCCAATCTCTCAATGGTGAAGAATCACTTTAAAAATTAAATAATTCTCGTATCCAGATCCGGATTTGGATCTTCACCAAAATCGAATCAATTCGTCCTTGCGACACACCCAACCTGTCCACCAAGTTTCGTCTGAGCTTTTTGAGATATCGTGCGAGATATTGTTTTCGCCCGTTCTCTCAATGGTGAAGAATCACTTCAAAAATTATCAGATCCAGATCCGGATTCGGATCTTTACCAAAATTGAAAGAATTCTTCCTTGTCACACACCCAACATGTCCACCAAGTTTCGTCGGAATCCGTCCACAACTTTTGGGGATATCGTGCTACACATAATTTTTGATCCGATCTCTAAATGGTGAAAAATCACTTACAAAATTCTAGGAGTCGGATCCGAAACCTGATCTTCACCAAAATCTAATGAGTTTGTCCTTGTCACACACCGAAATTTCATCCAGATTTCATCCAGATCCGTCCACAACTTTTTGAGATATCCTGTACAAAGATAAACAGACAGAAAGGGGTGAAAACATAACCTCGTTCACCTTCGGTGGTGGAGATAAATATAATGCTCTATATCGTTTTTGGCCCTATCTCTCAATGGTGAAGAATCACTTTGGAAATTAAATAATTCTCGTATCCAGATTCGGATTCGGATCTTCACCAAAATTGAATCAATTCTTCCTTGTTGCACACACAACATGTCCACCAAGTTTTATCCAAATCCATCTGCACTTTTTGAGATATCATGCTATATATAATTTTTTGGCCCTATCTCTCAATGGTGAAGAATCACTTAAAAATTCTAGTAGCTGGATCCAGATCTGGATCTTCAGCAAAATCTAATCAGTTCATCTTTATCACACACCCAACCTACCCACCAAATTTCATCAGAATCTGTGCACAACTTTTTGAGATATATCCTGCACACAAACAGACAAACAAACACAGACAGACAGGGGTGAAAACATAACCTCCTTCCACCTTCGGTGGTGGAGGTAATAATTTCTCCAATAAAAAGGAAATCATGTGATTATCTTGTCATTGATTCTAAATTTATTCTGTGTATGGTTTTTCCTGACATGGGTAGATATTCACAAAATGTTTTGGTTCCATTTTGAATTTGTACTCAATTGTGATCGAGTATGCGCTGAATGGAAATATTGCATTTCTTCTTATTCCGTCATTATAAGCACCATAAATCAAATCACATTGAATCAATACTGAATTATACCTAAAGATATTTGAATGCATTATCACTGTAAAACCCCCATTGGTTTCAATCTTTTTTGAGGAGAAGCCCAATAACTCTTGAAATGAATTACCAATTGTGAAATTTGAGATATCATGCTAACTTTATAATATTTTAAGCCTAACAGTTGATTTTGAACTATGTTTTTGAGTATCTATAATGATATTTTTTGGTTTATCATCTTGACTTTCAATAAGGAGTAATTTTGGAAGATATTTTGGAAATCTCTTCTGCTCAGGGTGGATTGTTATCGTTTTGTATCCACTTCCCAGATTATAACTAACACTTATCGTTTTCGTTTTGTGTATAAACAAGCTCGAATGAGCTAAGATCCTCGTCCTCTTAATGATGACGTCATAAAAACGAATATACGTCATTGTGATGTATCAGGTTTGCGATAAATCATCTGTGCTAATGCCCGGCTTGATTCCCGCAAACAAAATTCAAACAGCTTGCCTAGTTTCGGAGATAATGGTACAGGAGATTTCCATTAGCGGCGATATTATGACGTCAACTTTTTTTCTAAGAAGAATTTCCAAAATCGAGATGGTTACTGCCTGCGCGTGGGCTTTCTGCATATACATGGCAAGTTTCACGAAGATCCGATAAAAACTCTGGGTTGTGAAACAAAAAATGTCAAAAAATAGGAATGACGTCAAAAATTGATATGACATCATAGTGATGTATCATATGTGCAGTAATTCATCTCTGCTAATGCCCTGTTCGATTCCCGCAAACAGAATTCAAAAAGCTTGCCTAGTTTCGGAGATAATTTTTAGGCGATTTCATTAGCGGAGATATTTTGACATAACTTTTTTCTAGGAGAATTTTCAAATCGGAGATGGTTACTGTCTGGCAGGGTTTTTACATATATATCCAAGTTTCAGGAAGTTTTGATGAAAAAGTAGGCTGTGAAACAAACTATTTCGGAGATAATGGTATAGGCGATTTCCATTAGTGCGAATTATGACGTTACTTTTTTTCTAGGAAGAATTTCCAAATCGGAGATGGTAGTGCTGCGCGTGGCTTTCTGCATATACATGGCAATTTTCACGAAGATCCGATGAAAACTCTGGGTGTGAAACAAAAAATGTCAAAAAATAGGAATGACGTCATAAAAATTGATATGACGTCATAGTGATGTATCATGTGTGTGGTAATTCATCTCTGCTAATGCCCTGTTCGATTCCCGCAAACAGAATTCAAAAAGCTTTCCTAATTTCGGGGATAATTTTTAGGTGATTTCCATTAGCAGAGATATTTTGACGTCATAACTTTTTTTCTAGGAGGAATTTTCAAAATCGGAGATTGTTACTGTCTGCGCAGGGTATTTTTACATATATAAGCCAAGTTTCAGGAAGTTTCGATGAAAACTGTAGGCTGTGAAACAAAAAAGTCCACAAGAACAACAACGTGAGTAAGACTTAGAGATCCTCCATGAGGATCTAAAAAGGGTATTATAAGTTTCCATAGACAATAACGATTTTCATATTATTTTGTGGGTCAAGTTGTAGTGGGTATGGGAATGAGCCGTGTAATCACATGCCGTGAAATTAAAGCTCAGGATTGTGCTTCTGGTCTTATTTAATATGGTTTCAAATAGCTTTGTATTGACATTTATAATTATTTTATATTCATAACTGGTCTAAAATGAATGGCTGATGCTTCATTAAAACAATTGTTGTTTGCAGCCTTCTTACTTCCTAATCATAATAACAGTCTAATCACCAATTGTGATGTCATTTGGAAGAAAGCTAACAATGAGCCCATGTCCTTGCTTTCTTAAAGTCTGCATGATATGTTTTTTCCTTCACATTCCTCTTTCAAGTTTTAGAACCAAGAACACCTAGATAATCAAGCAAATTCAACAAATAAATATGTAGAGGACTCTATCATTCTCCTTTTTCATATCCAATGGATCATTAAAATAATTTGACCCTTGATGTCGATCTTTTGTTCAGAAGAAACATTAACCTGAGAGTTAGTTAAACTTTTGGTGGAGCAGAACTCAGGAGCATCAATTCATCATTAAATATCAATACCTTTTCATTAACGAGATACAACTGTTTTGATTCTTCTGTTGGTATGAGGCCACCTATGATTTTGGAATCTGTTGAATATTCATTGTTCTGAATTTCCTTCACTACATAAGCAAAAGGCTGATTTACATTTCCCAGTTGTTGAAATAAACGTTCATCATCATCTTCGAAGTCTCCTAATTATTGCTCCATCATCTGGATCAAATCTTTTAGCATTTGAAGTTTTCTTGGGGTATATTCTATCATGGGAATTGTAGAAACAGGGGCTTCTATCATCTTTTGTTGAGGAGTTTTTAAAAGTAATTAAAAAAAACATTGACTGGTTTTCATTCATACTCTTCTTCACCTGTTAATTTTTGTCTCCATTTCTCCTTTATGTCTTCCTGTTGTTAAGAAACTTTTGAAACTAATTTTTTTTATGTTCCGTAAATTTTCTTGCTCGTTCTTTTGAATCCATTTACTGTATTTATTTAATTTAAAATATATTTTGGTAGATCTCATCTTGTTTAACAATAATATATTTATATTTTCCAGTCGTGTTTTTCACAAATACTCAAATTCTCTTTTACTCCATCATGTTGAACAATTGTCTCTCCAAAAATTATTTGTATCCAATGAATTTCGCTTGAATAAAATAAAAGTATTAGCATTATTTCTTATCGAACGACGAGGGAGTTAAAAGTATAATTGACTCAGATAAATACAATTAGAAGAAGAATTTCTGATTATAAGGAGAAATGATTAATTCCAGGCTTTTTGGGGTTTTTTTGCTTGAGGCTGTGACGATACAGAAGTCCTGCAATGCATTAAATTTTTCAAATGGTGGAACCAGAACATGCACAAGTGTGCACTCTCCCACATGTTCAGGAGGCAGCAGCAGAATTTCTGATTGCAAAGAGAAATGCAAGGAGCAGAGTTTGAAAATTCCTTCAATTACACGTTATCAGTTGTCCATTAAAGTTATATGTTATTGTCATTTGTTACTGAAAGTGCTGAAAAGTTGATGATTAAACTGAAAAACAAATTATTTTATTAGTAGAAAATATTTTTACATTACCCTATGGGGCAGGACATTTGGGCCACCATGTACATGGATACTGACAGTTTCATACTTGAGATCAAAAATGAAGATGTTTATGAGGATATGCTTACAAACGGGAAAGGCATGACACAGGCGATCATCACGATAGAAGCCATTACAAATATCGTATATCACAAATAAGAAGGTTTTGGGGAAGATGAAAGATGAGTTGAAAGGATACCCAATGATTGAGCTTGTAGAATTGAGAGCAAAGGCATATACTTATAAACACTTAATTGATGGAAAGAAAGAAGTGATTGAAATGAAGTTGAAAGGGATTGAGAGTTATGTGATGAAATCAATGATAAACTTTGATCACTACTATGAGTGTTTGACTCAGAGGAAGAAAGAGTACAGAAAGATGAATAATATTAGAACCTATGCCAATCACCTGCATTCTGAGCAGGTGAATAAAAAGGCTTTAGATGCCTGTGATGATAAAAGATACATCTTGGAGGATGGAATCATCACCCTTTCTTATGGTTATAAGATTTAACAAATTAAACATCATAGATGTAAAGATACATTTATGTGTTAAGATAGGTTTAAGATAGATTATAAGTGTAAAAAGTGTGAATAAATATAAGTGCAAGGATAGATTTGAAGGAAAAGATAAATTTAAGTGCTAGGATAGATTTGAGTGTTAAGATAGGTTTAAATAGATTTAAGTGCTAAGGTAGATGTTAGCTTCAGTATAAGTGTTAATCCTTACTATGATTTATGGACCGGTGTTTGTTTGTGTGTGTGTGTGTGTTTGTTTGTCACGCTATTCCTCCTACAGTTCTAGGCCAATTACATCCAGACTTGCTGTATCAGTATGAAACGAGTTAATGTATTGGGGTGTTTTTATCTTCGCAACTGGTCTTGGGAGGGTGGTAAGGATGACGCAAATTCTCTATGTAAATGTGTATTGTGTTCGTGTAGCGCCACCTCCAGGTGGGGGGGAGGGGGGTATTACAAGTCTCCACCATTTACAGTGCAGTATTCCCGTCCCCACGTTTTCCAGTGCAGCGAGGTGTTTCGAATTATAAGCAGACAATATGTTTTTGCTTCATGCGCATAACCCGGATCATTTATTTTTGCATATGCAGAGCTGTCACTTGCCTATACATCGCCCAAATAAACGTATGCGTCAGAAGAACGTGTTGCATGTTTGGAACAAGATCGCCCATAGGGCAGGAACTCTGCAAGGTAAATGTTAATTGTTGGTTATTTTAATGTTTATATTGTGCTAAAAATAGGTTTTACGGTATGCTGATGCCTTTTAAAAATAATATAGAATAATATAAAAACAAAGAGCGAATACTTCGATATCGCGCGGCTGGGGCAGTAAAAGTCTAGGTTAAGAATGATGAAACAATTTTGCAGTTATAAAATTTAAATGTAGACACGGTGAATTAGCATGCATGATGGGAAGAGTTGTGACGTTGACAAATTTCTATTTATAGCCCTCAGATAAAGGGACGTACGCGGCCATAAGTGTGACAGAAGATACAGGACAGAATAGCCAATTATATAACAGCGCGATGTCGCGCGCTGTAATAACCACTTGTGTCACCAAAAAAGAGGAAAAAATCACCTCCACAGGACGTTAAAAACACTTCTGGTGAAAAACAATGAAGAACGAGAGTTACAACGCTGCGCGTCAACAACTAACGGAACAGCAAGATTAATTATCACTTCCTGCTCAGAAAATTAACTTCCGGCGTCACACAGAAAACGATTCAGCACAAAAAACGTCGCTCTTCCGCATTAACCCCGCCCACAATTCACCCGGCAATCTCCGCCCACAATCCACCGGCAATTCCGCCCACATCACACCCACCAATAAGTGTGACAGAAGACACAGGACAGAATAGCCAATTATATAACAGCACGATGTCGCTGCGCTGTAATAAAAATAATATATGAATAGAAAAAGAGGACAAAGCAGCAAAAAAGGACAAAGCAGGTTTCTTACATTCCTAAGGGATTAAAGCTATTAAAAATAAAAGAGCAACTGCCTGACACACTCACATAAAAGGCAGAACTAAGAGGAATGAATTAAGTGTTGGTACTTTGAATTGAATTCATATGGACTACTGATAAATATTTGGTGGTTTGTAGATTGTTAAACTGCTTTATTTTATTATCACTTTACTCTCCATTGAGATTGTGGATAAATAATATGTTGGGATTTGGTTCTTGTTCTAAATATATTTATTGGGCAGAAATAAAATGGGAAACTTCTGTCGACATCGTTATCTGAGCGCATCCTGAAGCACATATCATTTTAAAGTTGCAGTAAATTGTTTGTGCGTTAATTATTTGACATCCATCAAAGTTTTCTGTCCATTCAAGGCTATTAATTTTGTTAAGGTCTTTAAATTCAAAAGTATTTAAATTTATACTTTTATGTGTTTCATGTACTTTTGATTTTGATATTTCTTCAATAAGATATATTTGATACTTTTCACATTCATTATGTTTTCCTTTTCTTTGGATACATAGTCGAGGCTCAAGAAAGAGCGAGTACACTGAATGGATCAGGGCATAACAGACACAAACTGGAATCAAAACACACATGCATGGGGTGGACAAGTTGGACACAGAGGATGCATAAGGTGGACAAGATGGATACAGAAGGAAACTCCAAGGAGGGAAAACTGGAAATTTTGGAGGAGGGATTGGGGTGGGGTTAACGAGGGTGGAGAAGATCATGGTTTTGGATTGCGGACGATCTGATATGATGGTGAATAGCTATCTTGAAGACCTGGAGGAAAGAATGAGATTGAAGAGGATGAGGAAGTTGGTTCCACATGCAGAAAGAGGATCAAATGAGTGGGCGTGAGCAGTGATTCTGGATTTAGGTAGTTTCACCAGAAAGTGGTTGATGGTGGACCATGTGAGCCCTGCAAAAACCTGGGGGAAACAAAGCACGGAAAGGGCAGAGGGTGCAAGACCAGAAAGGAGGTGGTAGAAGACAGCACCGACCTGACTGTGATGGCAAATTGATTGGCCCATTGAGATGGGGGAACCATCCCAGAGGGGAGAGCAGTACTCCATCACGCTATGGATGAAAACTTTGTCAGTAGATAGGAGTTCAGGTGTGCCAAGGAAGGACTTTGTATGACAGAGGATGCCCAGTCGGCGGCTGACTCTGGAAGCCAACTTTCAAATTTGGTTTGCCCAAGAAAGATCATGGCTGACAGTGAGACCCAGGAGTTTCAAGGAATGAACTTTTTGTGGAGCTTTGACCTTCTCTCTCTGGAGAATGTGCAGTTGCAAGTGATTGCACTCTTCATTTGCAAAAAGTGAAATATTCCAAGTACTATTATATATTTTAAGATTGCTTTGAGAAGTATTAATGTTTATAGTTTTGTGTGTCCCTTTCATCCTTCTGGAAGGACAGGCTTCTAAAACAGTCAAAGTGGACCGGATATTATCCATTAGAAAATAAGCAATTACAGGTGATTCCTATGTCTACGTCTCTGATCTATGATGTGCATAAGTATTGATATGTTTCAAATATTGCTAATTACTCAGTATTCTTCATAAGTCACAATTTGTTTATTACTAAGTAATCGTAATGGTGGCACAATTTGAATATTGCATATTTAATTATATTGCATTTTGGTCACATGACTTACCCTTTTTTTTGGTTATTGCTTGATCAAGTTAATTATGAACATGCAACATTTTTAGTTTGTCCTTTGGCTTGCATGTCATTGTAACCTAGTGCTCTTGAATATAGTTATTTCACAAACGACTTCATCAAATATATAAGGCTTATGTTTATTATGTCTGCACATCGGATGCACCCGAGGAGTTGCTTACAGTGTGCAATTGTCATGTACCTATTTCATCACATTATTTACTCATTTTTTCTTTGTCATCATCATTATTGGGCTGGCCGGATGGTCTAGATTCTAGAGGTACACACACACGCCTCTAAGTTGTCAAGCCTGAATTCCATTTTGAGTCTACACTACTTGGGGTTTAAACATTTCAGTTGAACATTCACTCTGATGTTTGGGGAACAAATACACACGTTACGTTGAATTCAACAGGAACTCAGAGACGTGATCAAGTCAAACTGAGTTTGAACAAAAAATGAACATTGTACATCTTTTATTCATAATTGCAATTCCCAGCATTTCAGGCAACCAAAGAGAATGACAAAAATTGCCTCAATATATGTAACAAAATATTGAACAACCCTGAAGATTTAGCTTGGTTTTTCTATCTCCAAGTCACAGTGCTGGATCTACAACATCACCCTGGACAGATAAGTTATCGTTTCAGAGCAAATCCGGCAGCACAATATGAAAGGGGATTAAAATGTGCAACCAACTTGTTTATAAAACAGATTAAGCATTTCAACAACTCTTTGGAGTACATATACTTGGGAAAAGTTTTAAAGGTTAAATGGCATTAATCACCTGGTCAATACGGGCTGTAAAATCTGTCTTAAACTAAAAAAAATATTTTTTTTAAAGTCTGAAACCAACATCAGGAAAAACTATCATATTCGATTTTGCATCAACCACAAGAAGTGCAAATAAAATTGAATCTGTAATGTGACATAAAGTATTAATGACACTTCCGAAAACCAAAAAAAAGTTGTAGTACACCCTGGTGGAAAAGAATATGATTATTGTGTCAACACACATCTCTTTGAAGACCTGACAGGTGATGGTACATCTCCCTTTGGAGACATTTACACATTATGAATGCAAAGAAGAAAGGAAGGAGATATCAAAAGATTAAAATGACAAAAGGAAGGGGTGGAATGGAGACATTCATGGAAAATAATTTAATTTGGGGGGAGGATGGGTATTTGCAGGTGCATAATTTAGAAGTGGCCCATTGATCTTTGGTATAATACTGAAGGAACTGAATAATAAAGTTTAAAAAGGACACACACACACAACGCACACGCACACGCACACGCACACGCACCACGCACACGCACACCACACACACACACACACACACACACCACACACACACACACACACACACATACAATGCACATAGTCCGTGAGCTGGACCCCCAAATTTAGAGATCGGTATCAAACGAGGGCAAAGCGAATGTCATTTTTTTGGTAGGTCATAATGTTTAGTTTCGGAAATCGCTTGCTGGCCCTTCATGCAGGTTCGTTTTTAAGCGATATCCGCTAGGGGGCGCTAGTCGGTGTAAAAATAACAATTCCTTTTTTCGCGGTATTTTACGTCTATTCATATCCTGCATCTTATCCAATGCTCGACTGAGGTGATTTCCTATTATAAAGTCGATAAATCCTTAAATTTAGAGTGGAAATTAACTGCAAATGAATTGAATTTCAAAGTTTAAATGCGATTTTCTCTATTTCACTGCACGCAGCTAATATCCGTTTGTCAAGTTTGTTTTACACCAAAATATATACATCTTTCTAATATTCTTGCTAGTTTGTAAGTAGAAATATTGTCGGAAATTGGAATCTGGGAGAGTGAGTTGATATTGAATAATATAAGGATATCTCTCCTGCAAATGACGTTGCGTTACCAAGTGCTTCTATCATTGACGGATGGCCCTGGTCCATAAGATGAGTGGTGACAACCGAACATTTGCAGAAGTTTCCGAAGAGCTGTTCCAAACTGTCTTGCAGACCTACCCGGCAGCAAACGCATAGACGTAGTCTTCGATGTCTATCGGGATTTCTCCATCAAGAATGCAGAACGAGTAAAGCGTGGTTCATCTCAAGGAGTCCTGTTTTCGGTTATCATCCCAACACATAGAATAAAGAACTGGAGGCGTTTGTTGGCATGTTCTGCTAGCAAGGAAAACCTTACCCACTTCTTCGCTCAGGCTGGCAGAATAAACAGAACAAACTTGGTGGGAAGGAGCTGTTCGTGACATATGGTAGCAAAGTGCTTCAGGATTACAGAGGATGGAGTCACATTGGATGTTCAAGCAACTTGCTTCAAACCAGGAAGAAGCTGAACGTGGCTATTGTTGCATGCAGCTCATGCCGGGAAATCCAAATTCAAGTCAGTCGTCATAGTGTCAGAAGACACTGATGTCTTGATCTTGTGTCTGGCATTCTGCAGGAGGATACCATGCAGGCTATACATGCGCGTCGCTGCAAAGGGCAGGAACAGGATACTTAGCATTGACAAAATGGAAGAAATGATGGGGGATGAATTTGTCTGGCCTTGCCTGGTCTACATGCATATACTGGATGCGATACGGTCAGTGCCTTTTCTGGTGTAGGCAAATCAAAGGCTTCAAGCTGATGTGCAAGAAAGGTGTTCCGCGATACTTTCGCAGCTCTAGGCGAAACCTGGTCCCTCACAATTGACATGTTGTCGGCACTGGAGTCATTCACCTGTCGCCTATATGCAGCCAGGACTCCGAGAGGGCGTGAATGCCCTGAGGTTCAGCATGTGGCGAGCGAAGAATTGGGGAGTCGAGTCTGGACAACTACCTCCATGCAAGGACTGCCTGGAACAACATGCACATCGAGCAAACTATCAGTGTGCAGTCTGGCGACGGAGCTTGGAGGCCAATCCTGATGTGCCAGCTCCTGAGCCTGGGTATGGCTGGGTCGTTGTAGACGACGGCAATCTGGATGTTCTGTGGATGAGTGGTCCACCTGCACCACAAGTAGTACTAGAGTTCATGTCATGCAAATGCCGCCGTGTTGTGAACTCCCAACCTGCGAATGTATGGTCAATGGCTTGAAGTGCACAGACGAGTGTAGGCTGAAAGACTGTACCAATATGACAGACGACATAGAGGACAACCTTACCGATGGCTATACTTCAGAGGAAGAATCTGACAGTGGGGAAGAATAGTCAAAGTTCAGAATCAGACAGCTGTTATCATTGCCTCCCACTATGTTGTATGTAATTACCAATGAAACGTAGTAGTGAACATTGTATTTTCGGGGTACTTGTGGCTAATTACTTATGGCCACAAGTCTACAGTGTCAAAAAAGAGAAAGATCAAGTCTGGTTTAGTCTGTCGTGCGTTCCGAATCATATATTTGGGGTCTGTTACATCCCCCCGTCGGATTCCCCATACTTTCAACTCAATGTTTTTGCTACCATACATGAAAAATGCATTAACGAAGAAAAGGTATTTATTATGGCTACCTTAATGCACGAATACCAAACCTCGAACGTTTTAACTCGCAAAACGGTTATTACACAAGAAACCCAGACACGAGATCAAACCAACACGGTCAAATTATTTTCGATTTGTGCAAAGAGCTGAACGTTCAGCCTATAACACCACTTTAATAATAACAATCTTCACTGTGACGGCGGGATGACATTTCGACAACGTAAGATATGGATCTCGAAATTAGACTGGACCTTGTGCTCTACAGAAAGCATCTCGTTAATAAAATCATTTAAGTTATTCGAGACGAAAATCTCCTGACTAATCATGCAGTCCATGATAGCTCTTCCGTTACAACTATAATGAACAGCGATCCGTCTTCCGTTACAAAATTTGCCACAAAGTTCTTAAACAGATTTACGACTATTGATTCTAAAAAAGTAAAATTTTCCATCTTGACTTATAGCATACCGCTCCATGAACACTACTAAATTCAGTTTATATTAATGGACTACTACTATATATCAAGATGTGTATACTTTCATGCTTTACCCTCTGTATGTGATGGTGGTCAATAAATAATAATAATAATATTGGACAGCGGCAGTATGCTTTAACATATTGTGATGTAGGCGTGAAATTTTCTATGCTGACTGCAATCAACGGCACTTTTATTTGGCACAGACTTGCCTCTTCCCATTTCAGTTTGCAAATCGAGAAAATGCCGACTCGTATGCGCTCCAGTCGAACTTCTGCAAAGTCGGTCTCGTTGATTTTAAATGTTTGTCAGGTCAGGTTAGATCTGTGACCTGTACAGGTACCATGTAAACCTGTACTAACCTGTTCCATGGTCGGGTTGTCGGCGACTAAACCGTCTCCCCCCAGGTTTTCTGGTGAGGAGGGTGTTTGGATATGGACACCCAGCAGGATTAAAAAACAAAACCTGTCAAAGGGCGGAGGAGCTCCTTGTGAGCCAACGGCCATCCATATCTAGTGCCCAACTGTGTTGTGGGCGTCCTCCTGCAGTTGGTTACTTTTTATTAGGAGGTTGGTGGAGGATTTGCACTCCGGCCACCGTAAAACCCTTCATTCCGCAAAACACAAAAACGCAAAAAAATCTGAAAACCCACTCCGTGGGAGTACCTCCTGTGCAGCTTCCCTTCGCAGGGCAGCTCACCGGATGACGGGATTGGGGCAAAGCCTTCAGGACCCCCAATCTTTGATGATAGGAGGAAACACGGGGTAACATCCCTGGGTCAGATTGCGGGAGAGTGTGTCGGAGTGGTGCTGAGGTGTCGTCCACCAGACGGCGGTCTCCTTGGGTTAACCTGAGGCGGTCCCTTGGGTGGGTGCCTGGAATGTCCTATCCCTAAGAGAGGATGATCACCTGTCTCTGTTATCATCTGAGCTCAAGCGTTTGGACATCGGGATTGCAGCTCTCTCTGAGGTTCGGAGACCGGATTGCGGCGAGATAATGGTGGGTGGTTACACCTACTATTGGTCTGGTCGCTCTGATGGTTACCATACCCAAGGAGTTGCTGTAGCTGTGTCCAATAAGCTGACCCCAATGATAATTGAGGTAACACCGGTCAACGACGTATTATGAGATTAAGGATTCGTCACTCCTTAGGTGTCATTTCCCTGGTCTCTGTTTATGCTCCGACTGAGGCGAGTGATCTCACCGTGAAGGATGCATTCTACGCCACGCTCGAGTCTGTGGTTGATCAGTGCCCCAGACGAGATACACTTCTAGTCTTGGGGATTTCAATGCATCGACTGGAACTGATCGGGATGGTTATGAGGTGTGTGTTGGTCCCCATGGGTCAGGAACTATGAACCAGAATAGCACAAAGTTCCTTGACTTTGCAAGAAGTCATGGACTTAGGGTGGCTGGTTCATGGTTTCAGCGCCCACAAGCTCATCGCTGGACTTGGTATTCCAACGCTGGCGGTGTGGCAAAGGAGATTGACCATGCCTCTCAGTGACGGTCGTTGAGGATGATCCAGAACTGCAGGGTCTACCGGAGTGCTCAGTTCCTCAATACTGACCACAGGCTTGTTGTAGCAACTCTAAAGCTGCACCTTAAATCCTGGAGAATGGTACCATCCCAGCCTAGGTGATGTTGGCAAGCTCAGGGATGAGAGAGTAGCTGAGGAGTTTGCGAACAGGCTGAGTGGACACTTGGGGGGTCTGCTGCTTTGGGGGTCCTGAAGAGTTGTGGAGTGCCTTCAAGACCACCGTCCTTGATGTTTCCGGTGGATGTCTTGGAACTCACCGCAGGGCAAAGAAGAATTTTGTCTCTCAAGGGACACTGGATACCATTGACCAGAGTCCGAGGGCCAGGCTGAATGGCAGAGCTGAGCTGTTCAGGAGCTGAGGCGTAAACTGTATGTGCACTGAGGGTGGACAAGGAGGCCTATGTGCGAGGAATCTGTGAGGGGGTAGAGCATCACCTGTGGACAGGTGATTCTCGACCCGCTTACAGGGGAATTCGCGCATTGCGTTCATCCAAGCCCATCCCTCGGAGCACTGCAGTTAGAGCAGAGAGTGGTAGGCTCTTGACAGAGGAGTCTGAAGTGAAGGCCCGCTGGGCCGGTTACTTTGAGCGGTTGTACCAGGCTGATCCCCAGCTGTCGAGTTGGACGTCAAGGGTGTAACAATCCCTGTTTGCTGACCCTCCAATCAACTGTGGTCCACCTTCGCTTGTGGAAACACGGGCTGCGGTGAACCAGTTGAAACGGGGCAAAGCTCCAGGATCTGTGCGCATCCATGCTGAACTTCTCAAGGCTGGTGGAAATGCTGTACTCGTGTCGTTGCATGCTGTTTTGTGCTCTGCCTGGAACACAGGCATCATCCCAACCGATTGGAAGAGGGGCCTTGTTGTTCCTCTCTGGAAAGGGAAGGGTGATCGCCAAGACTGCAACAACTACCGAGGGGTGACGCTGCTCTCAGTGCCGGGCAAGGTCTTTGCTCGGATAATCTTGATAGGGTTCGCCACCATCTGCTTGAGCACCAGCGTCAGAGCAGTCAGGCTTTACACCAAAGAGGTCAACGATTGACCGTATCGTTGCTCTTCGTGTCCTCACCGAACGCAGACGAGAGTTTCGGCAGGGGCTGCTTGCAGCCTATGTTGATCTCTGTAAAGCATTCGATTCAGTGAATCGGGATCCCTCTGGAGGATTCTTGTCTTCGTGGGGTGCCACAAAACTGATCGATCTGATGTCTGAACTCTACTCTGTTACTGAGAGTGCTGTGAAGTGTGGTGGTACCATCTCTGACTTATTTCCAGTTGTTACTGGAGTTCGTCAGGGGTGTGTACTGGCCCCCACACTTTTCAGCACTTGTATGGACTGGATTTTAGGGAGGGTGTCGGAGAGATCAAGCTGCGGTGCCTCGTTTGGGAATGTCAAGATCTCGGACCTTGATTTTGCAGATGATGCAGTCATCTTTGCGGAGACTTTAGATATCCTTTTGGGGGCCCTCGAGGTGCTGAATGAGGAGTCGGAGCCGCTGGATTACGGTTCTGGGTCAAACTAACAATCCAGGCTTTCGGTGACATCTTGGATGCTGCTGTCCTGTCTGTGTCTGTTTGTGTGAGGATGTTGAGTCGTGGAGAGATTCACTTACCTTGGCAGTGATATTCATGTCTGCCTGGCTGTGAGTCAGAGGTCAATAGACGTCTGGGTCGGGCCTGGGGAGTCATGGATTCACTGGATCATGGGTGTGGCGCTGCCGGTACCTGTGCGGGAGGACGAAAGTCTGAGTCTTCAGGTCCTTGGTACTTCCAGTCTTGCTCTATGGATGCGAGACTTGGACTCTGACCAAGGATCTGAGACGGAGACTTAATTCCTTTGGTACCAGGTCTCTTCGGAGAATCCTTGGCTATCGCTGGTCGGATTTTGTGTCCAACGAGCGGTTGCTGAGAGAGACTCGGATGAGATTTGTTCATGCATAGTCCGTGAGCGTCAGTTGCGGCTGTATGGACATGTGGCTCGTTTTCCTGACGCTGATCCTGCTCACCAGATTCTCTCAGCGAGGGAGTCTCATGAGTGGAGGAGGCCAGTGGGCCGACCACGTGCCTCGTGGTTGCAGCAGGTTGACCATCACTCAAGGAGATGGGGATGGCCTGGCATCTGCCTGGGGATGGCCAGACGGAGGCCCTGGAGTACCGCGGAAAGTGGACGCAGCAGCTGAGCATGTTCCGAGTCTAGCACATGCTCCCATACCTGACCTGACAACAAAGGTGGGCAGAGGTTATGTTTTCACCCCTTTCTGTTTGTTTGTCTGACTGTGAACAGGATATCTCAAAAGGTTGTGGATGTATTTGGACGAAATTTGGGGGAGAGGTTGGGTATCTGACAAGGACGAGATTATTCGATTTTGGTGAAGATCCAGATCTGGATACGATAATTTCTTCATTTTTCAAGTGATTCTTCACTATTTGAGAGATGGGGCCAAAAACGATATGTAGCATCATATTTCAAAAAGTTGTGGACGAGTTATGACAAAACTTGGTGGATGAGTTTGGTTGGTGAAAAGAACAAGCCGATTACATTTTGGTTCAGATCCGGATGCAGATCCGGCCTATCAGTGGATACAAAACATAAACTGTTCAGCCGGACAGAGGTATGCGCTCTTCCGATTGCTGTTCTAGTTTGGACCTGTGTTACCATTTGTGTTTTTGTCCAATTTTTCAATGTTAATCAGCTTCTTCCTTCCCAAATATTGCACTTTCTACCTCTTCAATATTATCCTATTTCCCCTCCTCGCTTCATGAAAACAAACAAAAAAAAAACTTTATTATTCACTCCAAAATAATTGCATTCTGGCACAATTTCATTCTACCTCACAATCCGAGGCCTCCGCTATATCCTGACAGATCTCTCAATCCAAGCTGCTGCTGATGAACTGAACATCATCTGTTTCACAGTATCCTTCCTCCCACAGGAAGTCCCTGACTCCTTAGTGTTCTCCCTGGCTATTGTCTCCTCTGATTTGATAGATCTGAATCCCGCTCTGGCAGCGGAGTTGCAGTTTACATCAACAGCTCAATTTCTCACTGTCCCTGTACTGATCTTAAACCTCCCAATTACCAGGAGTATCTTAGGCTGTGACTTCCTCTCCACTCCCACCTCTTGCTAGTCTGTGTGTTGTACCGTCCTCGAAATTGTGAGGACTCATTCAAAATGTCTTCCTCATAGGTTTGAGGGTTGTGGAGTAAGCCTGGTTGGGTTTGAGGGTTGTGGAGTAGCGGCTGAAACCCGAATCCTATCCAGGTTCCCCCTGATGACACCATCTTTGCTTTTTACTTTTTCGGCTTCTTTCTTGGTCTTCTGTTTCATTGTTTGCACCATATCCTGAGGCTGTGTGGACTGTGCTTCCTTGTTCATGTTACTGTGTTTGAGCCTGGGGAGTAACTGCTGAAATCTATCTGGGTTCTTCCTGACATCTTTGTTCTTTGTTCCTTTCACACTTCTTTGTAATCCTTTTTTTTTCAAAATCATTTTATTCCTTCTAATTTTTGCTTTTCTTCTCTTTCATCTCTCTATTCTTCTCTTGAAGTCTCCATTTCTCAAAGGAGAAGTGAATTCTTGCAATATAATTTATGTAAGGCTCACTTAGGTGGGGTTGAGGGTTGTGGAGTAGCGGCTGAAACCCGAATCCGATCCAGATTCCTCCTGATGACTCAATCCTTGCTCTTTACTTGTTCTGGTTCCTTCTTGGTCTTCCATTTCAATTTGTGGCTGGTGATTCCAATAGTTGTGACCAAGCAAATTGGCTGGGTGTTGGTACCTCTATCACCAGCCATGGCACTTCAGCAAAGGACTTCTGTGATTCCATGGGACTGACTCAATCTATGAACTTTCCCATCTGGATTTCTTCCAATGGCAAATCCTCCCTGCTGGACTTAGTGATGAAAAACTTCCTCCCCTGCTCCAATTGTTTCATCTCATCATTGGTTGTGAACATCAACATCACTCTGACTTTTCTCAGAGAGCTTCCTCAGAGCCAGCGAGTCTGTCATTTCACTCAGTCAGATTGGAACGGACTGCAAGCATCCATCTCACTTCAAGACTGGACTCCTGATATTAACTCATCCTGGGAAGTCTTCACAGAAACCTGTTCTCTATTATGCACAGATTCATCCGATCTTGTCTTGAATTAGCCCAGCCATCCTCCTGCTCATGGTACACTGAATCCTGTGGTGAGGCAGTTGCCTAGAAGCAACTTTCCTTCTCTTCCTGGAAAGCAAACCCGACCAAAGACAATCTCAGACTATTCCACAAAGCCCCCACTCTCAGGAGAGCCACAAAGGAACATCTGTCCAACCTCAAGATTTAACTTTCAAACTTGTCTCCCTCCTCTAAAACCTGATGGGGCCTTGTTAAATCTGTCTCTGGAGTATGCTACCCTTCCATCCCTTCCCTCACTTTAAACAATACCACAGCTGACTCCGCTCGTGAGAAGGCTGAATTCCTCAATTCTGTGTTTGCTTACAAATCTTGTGTCCCGAACCCCTCACTCTCTGTACTCACCCAACCCGGTCGCAACCAACAGCTCCTGGACTATGTGTTTTAGAGCTGAGAAGGTGGAGAGGTTTCTGGCAATCCTCGACTCTCATTCAGCAAGTGGATCAGATGGCAAAAGCCCGCATGTCCTAAAAATCTGCTCTTGCCCTTCCTCTTTCTGCCATTTTTATCCTATCATTTGCCCTGTCATCTTCCATCTGCTTGGAAGTGAGACAACATCACAGCATTATATAAAAAGGTGAAAAAACGAATCCCCTCAACTACAGACCCATCATCTTACTTCAAATCATCAGCAAGGTCATGGAATCCATCATTACAGTTTATATGAAATCATTCCTTTTCTCTAACGGCCTCATTTCAGATCATCAATTCGGATTCAGACCAGGTCTCTCTCCCTTTCGACATGCTGCTTCTACTTTCCCAACAATGGATGAAGGCCCTCAATGTCAACCATGATATCAGTGCTCTCTCTAGACATATCTGGAGCATTTGATATCGTCTGGCATCTCCAAATGCTCTGCTTATGGCATCCAACGCCACCAACACATGTGGATTGCTGCTCCCTCTACTCTCATAGCTAACGTGTGGTGCTCAATGGAATATTTTCAAAGGAAAATAGGCCTTGAACAATCCATCGCAGACAGCTCAGTAGTTTGTCTGTCTTCCTCCGCTTCCTTTCTGGTCTTGCACCATCTGTTCTTTCCTTGCTCTGTCCCACCTCCCCCCAGGTTTTATACAGAGTGCAGTTGACCCATCATCAACCCTCTTATGGGGAAACTTCCCAAATCTAAAATCACTGCTCACCTCTACTCATGTGTCCTTCTTTTGCCCCAGCTGTGGAACCGACTTCCACATCCTCTTTAATCTCATTCTTCCCCTCAGGTCTTCAAGACAGCTGTTCACAACCATTTCAGATCATCCCCAATCCAAAACCATGATCTTTCCTTCCCTCTTGCACCCCTCCCTCACCCGGAAGACCACCTAATTCCAAATATCGTTTTTCCTTCCGAAGAGTTTGCTTCTGTGTCCATCTTGTCCACCCCGTGCATCCTCTCCCATCCTTCATTCCTCCACACACCCCTTATTTGTCCAAGTCTCCCTCTATTTTGAATTTCAACCTGCTGTTGGTCTTCCCCCTCTCCACATCTCTTTCTTTCTCTCTCTCTCTCTCTCTCTCTCTCTCTCTCTCTCTCTCTCTCTGCTGTTTTTTTGGTTCTGTTGCATCCTAATCCATTCTATGTTCTAGCTCTCCCACAAACTTTGACCTTTTAAACAAAAAAAAGAGGCGTTTATCCTCCGTCCTGCATTGCTCTTGACATCGGCCTGCGTGTTTGTCAGAACCTGTAAACATCAGCACAGACCCTTGGATTTTGTGCTTAACGCAGTCACTATTGGAGGCGCAACAGAAAGTAAGATCTCCCCGCGTCATAGAGCATGCAGCCCAACGATCCTAATCTCCACCTTGTCTGTCCTCCCTTCCTACACTCCTTCCTTCCCCATTAAATTAATCTGTCCCTGATTTCCTTTCATGGTATTTTATTCTGCACACTGAACAGTGTCAGTGTTGTCTTTTTATAAGTTTTGTGGATGCTACATGCTACTGATTATTGTCTATTAATTACGTACGAAATGTATGCTATTTATTATTATTTTGTTCACATTTTCCTCTTAAAAATCATGTTTCAACCCTTTCTGTTAAGATGCTTTCTTTCAAAACATCAGAGTAAGTGAACAATTTTTCATTATTTCTTCGTACGCAGCCTGTGAAGCCTACTTAGCTGCATCATTTTCTGGGGACGCAGCTGTGCTGTCGATGATTGGTACTCATTTTGAATACATCAGGATGAACAGGCTGAGTCAACCCTCCCTGGTGTTAATTCAACGGAACGGCAGGGGACTTGAACTCAAGACCCTAAGATCTTAAGCCGAGCACCTCGACCGTGAAGCCAACACCAGGCCAAAGTGAACAATGATAAAGGAAGATGTGTGACCAGAAGCTATCAGCATGATAAGGCTTATGTCATCCATTTGAGAACTTTGGGGTTTATCCCACGTGGTTGGGGCAAAACAAACCCCATGACACAATACATATAGGACCATGGGCAATACAAGATCACCAGGTATTATACTGTGTTGCTTCAGAGATAATATAAGAAGAACTTTGCATGTACAAATAAATTGATATCTTTCCAATCAATGGGTGTCTTAGTGATGAAATATGTATCCACCAGGGAGTGAACATTCAGAGTTGTTTCAAATAGTTTTTTTAATTAATAAGATCACTTTCACTCTTGTGTTTCACACTTTCGGTTGATTTAGGCAGCGAAGGTACCTATTAATGATGAGAACATCCTTATATTCCTCTGAATCAGAAACAGAATCTTTTCACTTTTACTGAATTTAGCTCTTCTTTGGCCTTTTTTGTGAAGCCATGTTGGCAGGAGATGTAGCTCGTACACTACTACTACTACTACTACTACTACTACTACTACTACTACTACTACTACGACTACTCGGTGTTACTCAACGGATCACACATGCGCCTTTGTGTTTGGAAACTGTCAAAACAGCAGGTAAATTAGTCACTGAGACTAGGAGGTGTCATGTTGGTGCTGAAAAATGCAACAACCAAAGAGTTGGTGTCAAAGCCACCCAATGCTCCCCTGTTTATACATTTATCGTTTTTAAAAGACTAGTCTATAAATTTTTATAAAGCATTGCAGTGAAGTCTAATCCAAATAATTTTAAAGCAATATATGTATTTGTATATTGTAATCAGTAAAAAATAGTGTGGTAGATAAAAACATTAGAAAGGAAAAACTTTAACGTTGATGTGCTACAAAAAAGTTAAGTTCAAAACAGGTCAAAAATTTTAAAATTTGAAATTATTTTTAATTTCAACTTCACTACATCAATAATATACCCAAAGAACCTCCATGCCAAATATCAGCATCCTAGTACACATATTAAATGAATGGCAAGTTCCTAAATAACTTGCCCAACAAAACTTTAACGTTGATGTGCTACAAAAAAGTTAAGTTCAACCACAGGTCAAAAATTTTTAAAAATTGAAATTACTTTTTTTTATTTCAACTTCACTACACCAATAGTATACCCTAAAGGAACCTCCATGCCAAATATCAGCATCCTAGTACACATATGGTAGCAAGTGCTTTCAGGATTACAGAGGATGGAGTCACATTGGATGTTCAGCAACTTGCTTCAAACCAGGAAGAACTGATACGTGCTATTGTTGCATGCAGCTCATGCCGGAAATCCAAATTCAAGTCAGTCGTCATAGTGTAGAAGACACTGATGTCTTGTTCTTGTGTCTGGCATTCTGCAGGAGGATACCATGCAGGTATACATGCGCGTCGCTGCAAAGGCAGGACAGGATACTTAGCATTGACAAAATGGAAGAAATGATGGGGATGAAGTTTGTCTGGCCTTGCCTGGTCTACAGCATATACTGGATGCGATAGGTCAGTGCTTTTCTGGTGTAGGCAAAATCAAAGGCTTCAAGCTGATGTGCAAGGAAAGGTGTTCCGCGATACTTCGCAGCTCTAGGCGAAACCTGGTCCTCACAATTACATGTTGTGCGCACTGGAGTCATTCACCTGTCGCTATATGCAGCCAGACTCCGAGATGGGCGTGAATGCCCTGAGGTTCAGCATGTGGCGAGCGAAGAATTGGGGAGTCGAGTCTGGACAACTCCTCCATGCAAGGACTGCCTGGAACAACATGCACATCGAGCAAACTATCAGTGTGCAGTCTGGCGACGGAGCTTGGAGGGCCAATCTGATGTCCAGCTCCTGAGCCTGGGTATGGCTGGGTCGTTGTAGACGACGGCAATCTGGAGTGTTCTGTGGATGAGTTGGTCACCTGCACCACAAGTAGTACTAGAGTTCATGTCATGCAAATGCCGCCGTGTTTTGTAATCCCAACCTGGCAATGTATGGTCAATGCTTGAAGTGCACAGACGAGTGTAGGCTGAAAGACTGTACCAATATGACAGACGACATAGAGGACAACCTTACGATGGCTAATACTTAGAGGAAGAATCTGACAGTGGGGAAGAATAAAGTGCAAAGTTCAGAATCAGACAGCTGTTATCATTGCCTCCCACTATGTTGTATGTAATTACCAATGAAACGTAGTAGTGAAACATTGTATTTTGGGGTACTTGTGGCTAATTACTTATGGCCACAAGTCTACAGTGTCAAAAAAGAGAAAGATCAGTCTGGTTTAGTCTGTCGTGCGTTCCGAATCATATATTTGGGGTCTGTTACATCCCCCCGTCGGATTCCCCATACTTCAACTCAATGTTTTTGCTACCATACATGAAAAATGCTTAAACGAAGAAAAGGATTATTATGGCCTACCTTAATGCACGAATACCAAACTCGTCAACGTTTTAACTCGCAAAACGGTTATTACACGAAAACCAAGACACGAGATCAAACCAACACGGTCAAATTATTTTCGATTTGTGCAAGAGCTGAACGTTCAGCCTATAAACCACTTTAATAATAACAATTCTTCACTGTGACGCGGGATGACATTTCGACAACGTAAGAATTGGATCTGAAATTAGACTGGACTTGTGCTCTACAGAAAGCACTCTGTTAATAAATCATTTTAAGTTATTCGAGACAAAATCTCCTGACTAATCATGCAGTCCATGATAGCTCTTCCGTTACAACTATAATGAACAGCGATCGTCTCCGTTACAAAATTTGCACAAAGTTCTTAAACAGATTTAGACTATTGATTCTTAACAAAAGTAAATTTTCCATCTTGCTTATAGCATACGCTCCATGAACACTACTAAATTCAGTTTATATTAATGGACTACTTACTATATATCTAAGATGTGTATACTTTCCATGCTTTACCCTCTGTATGTGATGGTGGTCAATAAATAATAATAATATTGGACAGCGCAGTATGCTTTAAAATTGTGATGTAGGCGTGAAATTTTCATGCTGACTGCAATCAATGGCACTTTTTTGGCACAGACTTGCTCTTCCCATTTCAGTTTGCAAATCGAGAAAATGCCGACTCGTATGCGCTCCAGTCGAACTTCTGCAAAGTCGTCTCGTTGATTTTAATTGTTTGCAGTCAGGTTAGATCTGTGACTCTTTCAGTACAACGTAATAAAACCTGACTAACTGTTCATGGTCGGGTTGCGCGACTAAACCGTCTCCCCACCAGGTTTTTCTGGTGAGAGGTTGTTTGGATATGGACACCCAGCAGGATTAAAAACAAAAAACCTGTCAAAGGGCGGAGGAGCTCCTTGTGAGCCAACGGCCATCCATATCTAGTGCCCAACTGTGTCTGTGGGCGTCCTCCTGCATTGGGTTACTTTTTTAATTAGGAGGTTGGTGGCAGGATTTCACTCCGGCCACCGTAAAACCCTTCATTCCGCAAAACACAAAAACGCAAAAAATCTGAAAACCCACTCCGTGGGAGTACCTCCTGTGCAGCTTCCTTCGCAGGGCAGCTCACCGATGACGGGATTGGGGCAAAGCCTTCAGGACCCCCAATCTTGATGATAGGAGGGAAACCACGGGGTAACATCCCTGGGTCAGATTGCGGGAGAGTGTGTCGGAGTGGTGCTGAGGTGTCGTCCACAAGACGGCGGTCTCCCTTGGGTTAACCTGAGGCGGTCCCTTCGGGTGGGTGCCTGGAATGTCCTATCCCTAAGAGAGGATGATCACCTGTCTCTGTTATCATCTGAGCTCAAGCGTTTGGACATCGGATTGCAGCTCTCTTGAGGTTCGGAGACCGGATTGCGGCGAGATAATGTGGGTGGTTACACCTACTATGTCTGGTCGCTCTGATGGTACCATACCCAAGGAGTTGCTGTAGCTGTGCCAATAAGCTGACCCCAATGATAATTGAGGTAACACCGGTCAACGAGCGTATTAGTGAGATTAAGGATTCGTCACTCCTTAGTGTCCATTCCCTGGTCTCTGTTATGCTCCGACTGAGGCGAGTGATCTCACCGTGAAGGATGCATTCTACGCCACGCTCGAGTCTGTGGTTGATCAGTGCCCCAGGACGAGATTACACTTCTAGTCTTGGGGATTCAATGCATCGACTGGAACTGAATGGGATGTTATGAGGTGTGTGTTGGTCCCCATGGGTCAGGAACTATGAACCAGAATAGCACAAAGTTCCTTGACTTTGCAAGAAGTATGACTTGTGGCTGGTTCATGGTTTCAGCGCCCACAAGCTCATCGCTGACTTGTATTCCAACGGCTGGGTTGCAAAGGAGATTGACATGTCCTCAGTGACGGTCGTTGAGGATGATCCAGAATGCAGGGTCTACCGGAGTGCTCAGTTCCTCAAACTGACCACAGGCTTGTTGTAGCAACTCTAAAGCTGCACCTTAAATCCTGGAGAATGGTACCATCCAGCCTAGGCGGATGTTGGCAAGCTCAGGGATGAGAGAGTAGCTGAGGATTTGCGAACAGGCTGAGTGGACACTTGGGGGTCTGCTGCTTTGGGGGTCCTGAAGAGTTTTGGGAGTGCCTCAAGACCACCGTCCTGATGTTCCGGGGATGTCTTGGAACTCACCGCAGGGCAAAGAAGAATTTGTCTCTCAGGGACACTGGATACCATTGACCAGAGTCGCAGGCAGGCTGAATGGCAGAGCTGAGCTGTTCAGGGAGCTGAGGCGTAAAACTGTATGTGCACTGAGGGTGGACAAGGAGGCCTAATGTGCGAGAATCTGTGAGGGGTAGAGCATCACCTGTGACAGGTGATTCTCGGACCCGCTACAGGGGAATTCGCGCATTGCGTTCATCCAAGCCCATCCCTCGGAGCACTGCAGTTAGAGCAGAGAGTGGTGGCTCTTGACAGAGGAGTCTGAAGTTGAGGCCCGCTGGGCCGGTTACTTTGAGCGGTGTTACCAGGCTGACCCCCAGCTGTCGAGTTGACGTCAAGGTGTTACATCCCTGTTGCTGACCCTCCAATCAACTGTGGTCCCACTTCGCTTGTGGAAACACGGGCTGCGGTGAACCAGTTGAAACGGGGCAAAGCTCCAGGGATCTGTGGCACATCTGAACTTCTCAAGGGTGGAAATGCTGTACTCGTGTCGTTGCATGCTGTTTGTGCTCTGCCTGGAACACAGGCATCATCCCAACCGATTGGAAGAGGGCCTTGTGTTCCTCTCTGGAGGGAAGGGTGATCGCCAAGACTGCAACAACTACGAGGGTGACGCTGCTCTCAGTGCCGGGCAAGGTCTTTGCTCGGATAATTCTTGATAGGTTCGCCCCATCTGCTTGAGCACCAGCGTCCAGAGCAGTCAGGCTTTACACCAAAGAGGTCAACGATTGACCGTATCGTTGCTCTTCGTGTCCTCACCGAACGCAGCGAGAGTTTCGCAGGGGCTGCTTGCAGCCTATGTTGATCTCTGTAAAGCATTCGATTCAGTGAATCGGGATGCCCTCTGGAGGATTCTTGGTCTTCGTGGGGTGCCACCAAAACTGATCGATCTGATGTCTGAACTCTACTCTGTTACTGAGAGTGCTGTGAAGTGTGTGGTACCATCTCTGACTTATTTCCAGTTGTTACTGGAGTTCGTCAGGGTGTACTGGCCCCCACACTTTTCAGCACTTGTAGGACTGGATTTTGGGAGGGTGTCGGAGAGATCAAGCTGCGGTGCTCGTTTGGGAATGTCAAGATCTCGGACCTTGATTTTGCAGATGATGCAGTCATCTTTGCGGAGACTTTAGATATCCTTTTGGGGCCCTCGAGGTGCTGAATGGGAGTCGGAGCCGGGATTACGGGTTTCTTGGGTCAAAACTAAGATCCAGGCTTTCGGTGACATCTTGGATGCTGCTGTCCTGTCTGTGTCTGTTTGTGGTGAGGATGTTGAGGTCGTGGAGAGATTCACTTACCTTGGCAGTGATATTCATGTCTCTGCTGGCTGTGAGTCAGAGGTCAATAGACGTCTGGGTCGGGCCTGGGGAGTCATGGATTCACTGGATCATGGGTTGTGGCGCTGCCGGTACCTGTGCGGGAGGACGAAAGTCTGAGTCTTCAGGTCCTTGGTACTTCCAGTCTTGCTCTATGGATGCGAGACTTGGACTCTGACCAAGGATCTGAGACGGAGACTTAATTCTTTGGTACCAGGTCTCTTCGGAGAATCCTTGGCATCGCTGGTCGGATTTTGTGTCCAACAGCGGTTGCTGAGAGAGACTCGGATGAGATTTGTTACATGCATAGTCCGTGAGCGTCAAGTTGCGGCTGTATGGACATGTGGCTCGTTTTCCTGACGCTGATCCTGCTCACCAGATTCTCTCAGCGAGGGAGTCTCATGAGTGGAGGAGGCCAGTGGGCCGACCACGTGCCTCGTGGTTGCAGCAGGTTGACCATCATCTCAAGGAGATGGGGATGGGCCTGGCATCTGCCTGGGGGATGGCCAGACGGAGGCCCTGGAGTACCGGCGAAAGTGGACGCAGCGACGCGCTGTTCTAGCACATGCTCCCATACCTGACCTGACAACAAAGGTGGGCAGAGGTTATGTTTCACCCCTTTCTGTTTGTTTGTCTGACTGTGAACAGGATATCTCAAAGGTTGTGGATGTATTTGGACGAAATTTGGGGAGAGGTTGGGTATCTGACAAGGACGAGATATTCGATTTTGGTGAAGATCCAGATCTGGATACGATAATTTCTTCATTTTTCAAGTGATTCTTCACTATTTGAGAGATGGGCCAAAAACGATATGTAGCATCATATTTCAAAAAGTTGTGGACGAGTTATGACAAAACTTGGTGGATGAGTTTGGTTGGTGAAAAGAACAAGCCGATTACATTTTGGTTCAGATCCGGATGCAGATCCGGCCTATCAGTGGATACAAAACATAAACTGTTCAGCCGGACAGAGGTATGCGCTCTTCCGATTGCTGTTCTAGTTTGGACCTGTGTTTACCATTGTGTTTTTTGTCCAATTTTTCAATGTTAATCAGCTTCTTCCTTCCCAAATATTGCACTTTCTACCTCTTCAATATTATCCTATTTCCCCTCCTCGCTTCATGAAAACAAACAAAAAAAAAACTTTATTATTCACTCCAAAATAATTGCATTCTGGCACAATTTCATTCTACCTCACAATCCGAGGCCTCCGCTATATCCTGAGATCTCTCAATCCAAGCTGCTGCTGATGAACTGAACATCATCTGTTTCACAGTATCCTTCCTCCCACAGGAAGTCCCTGACTCCTTAGTGTTCTCCCTGGCTATTGTCTCCTCTGATTTGATAGATCTGAATCCCGCTCTGGCAGCGGAGTTGCAGTTTACATCAACAGCTCAATTTCTCACTGTCCCTGTACTGATCTTAAACCTCCCAATTACCAGGAGTATCTTAGGCTGTGACTTCCTCTCCACTCCCACCTCTTGTATCTGTGTGTTGTACCGTCCTCGAAATTGTGAGGACTCATTCAAAATGTCTTCCTCATAGGTTTGAGGGTTTGGAGTAAGCCTGTTGGGTTTGAGGGTTGTGGAGTAGCGGCTGAAACCCGAATCCTATCCAGGTTCCCCCTGATGACACCATCTTTGCTTTTTACTTTTTCGGCTTCTTTCTTGGTCTTCTGTTTCATTGTTTGCACCATATCCTGAGGCTGTGTGGACTGTGCTTCCTTGTTCATGTTACTGTGTTTGAGCCTGGGGAGTAACTGCTGAAATCTATCTGGGTTCTTCCTGACATCTTTGTTCTTTGTTCCTTTC
This sequence comes from Eptatretus atami, assembly GCA_035128595.1. Lineage (NCBI taxonomy): Eukaryota > Metazoa > Chordata > Myxini > Myxiniformes > Myxinidae > Eptatretus > Eptatretus atami. The sequence goes on from CM068966.1 coordinate 88,361,144, forward strand.
ACACTTCTTTGTAATCCTTTTTTTTTCAAAATCATTTATTCCTTCTAATTTTTGCTTTTCTCTCTTTCATCTCTCTATTCTTCTCTTGAAGTCTCCATTTCTCAAAGGAGAAGTGAATTCTTGCAATATAATTTATGTAAGGCTCACTTAGGTGGGGTTGAGGGTTGTGGAGTAGCGGCTGAAACCCGAATCCGATCCAGATTCCTCCTGATGACTCAATCCTTGCTCTTTACTTGTTCTGGTTCCTTCTTGGTCTTCCATTTCAATTTGTGGCTGGTGATTCCAATAGTTGTGACAAGCAAATTGGCTGGGTGTTGGTACCTCTATCACCAGCCATGGCACTTCAGCAAAGGACTTCTGTGATTCCATGGGACTGACTCAATCTATGAACTTTCCCATCTGGATTTCTTCCAATGGCAAATCCTCCCTGCTGGACTTAGTGATGAAAAACTTCCTCCCCTGCTCCAATTGTTTCATCTCATCATTGGTTGTGAACATCAACATCACTCTGACTTTTCTCAGAGAGCTTCCTCAGAGCCAGCGAGTCTGTCATTTCACTCAGTCAGATTGGAACGGACTGCAAGCATCCATCTCACTTCAAGACTGGACTCCTGATATTAACTCATCCTGGGAAGTCTTCACAGAAACCTGTTCTCTATTATGCACAGATTCATCCGATCTTGTCTTGAATTAGCCCAGCCATCCTCCTGCTCATGGTACACTGAATCCTGTGGTGAGGCAGTTGCCTAGAAGCAACTTTCCTTCTCTTCCTGGAAAGCAAACCCGACCAAAGACAATCTCAGACTATTCCACAAAGCCCCACTCTCAGGAGAGCCACAAAGGAACATCTGTCCAACCTCAAGATTTAACTTTCAAACTTGTCTCCCTCCTCTAAAACCTGATGGGGCCTTGTTAAATCTGTCTCTGGAGTATGCTACCCTTCCATCCTTCCCTCACTTTAAACAATACCACAGCTGACTCCGCTCGTGAGAAGGCTGAATTCCTCAATTCTGTGTTTGCTTACAAATCTTGTGTCCCGAACCCCTCACTCTCTGTACTCACCCAACCCGGTCGCAACCAACAGCTCCTGGACTATGTGTTTTAGAGCTGAGAAGGTGGAGAGGTTTTGGCAATCCTCGACTCTCATTCAGCAAGTGGATCAGATGGCAAAAGCCCGCATGTCCTAAAAATCTGCTCTTGCCCTTCCTCTTTCTGCCATTTTTATCCTATCATTTGCCCTGTCATCTTCCATCTGCTTGGAAGTGAGACAACATCACAGCATTATATAAAAGGTGAAAAAACGAATCCCCTCAACTACAGACCCATCATCTTACTTCAAATCATCAGCAAGGTCATGGAATCCATATTACAGTTTATATGAAATCATTCCTTTTCTCTAACGGCCTCATTTCAGATCATCAATTCGGATTCAGACCAGGTCTCTCTCCCTTTCGACATGCTGCTTCTACTTTCCCAACAATGGATGAAGGCCCTCAATGTCAACCATGATATCAGTGCTCTCTCTAGACATATCTGGAGCATTTGATATCGTCTGGCATCTCCAAATGCTCTGCTTATGGCATCCAACGCCACCAACACATGTGGATTGCTGCTCCCTCTACTCTCATAGCTAACGTGTGGTGCTCAATGGAATATTTTCAAAGGAAAATAGGCCTTGAACAATCCATCGCAGACAGCTCAGTAGTTTGTCTGTCTTCCTCCGCTTCCTTTCTGGTCTTGCACCATCTGTTCTTTCCTTGCTCTGTCCCACCTCCCCCCAGGTTTTATACAGAGTGCAGTTGACCATCATCAACCCTCTTATGGGGAAACTTCCAAATCTAAAATCACTGCTCACCTCTACTCATGTGTCCTTCTTTTGCCCAGCTGTGGAACCGACTTCCACATCCTCTTTAATCTCATTCTTCCCCTCAGGTCTTCAAGACAGCTGTTCACAACCATTTCAGATCATCCCCAATCCAAAACCATGATCTTTCCTTCCCTCTTGCACCCCTCCCTCACCCGGAAGACCACCTAATTCCAAATATCGTTTTTCCTTCCGAAGAGTTTGCTTCTGTGTCCATCTTGTCCACCCCGTGCATCCTCTCCCATCCTTCATTCCTCCACACACCCTTATTTGTCCAAGTCTCCCTCTATTTTGAATTTCAACCTGCTGTTGGTCTTCCCCTCTCCACATCTCTTTTCTTTCTCTCTCTCTCTCTCTCTCTCTCTCTCTCTCTCTCTCTCTCTCTCTCTCTTCTTCTCTTCTCTCTCTCTCTCTCTCTCTCTCTCTCTGCGTTTTTTTGGTTCTGTTGCATCCAATCCATTCTATGTTCTAGCTCTCCACAAACTTTGACCTTTTAAACAAAAAAAGAGGCGTTTATCCTCCGTCCTGCATTGCTCTTGACATCGGCCTGCGTGTTTGTCGAACTGTAAACATCAGCACAGACCCTTGGATTTTGTGCTTAACGCAGTCACTATTGGAGGCGCAACAGAAAGTAAGATCTCCCCGCGTCATAGAGCATGCAGCCCAACGATCCTAATCTCCACCTTGTCTGTCCTCCCTTCCTACACTCCTTCCTTCCCCATTAAATTAATCTGTCCTGATTTCCTTTCATGGTATTTTATTCTGCACACTGAACAGTGTCAGTGTTGTCTTTTTATAAGTTTTGTGGATGCTACATGCTACTGATTATTGTCTATTAATTACGTACGAAATGTATGCTATTTATTATTATTTTGTTCACATTTTCCTCTTAAAAATCATGTTTCAACCCTTTCTGTTAAGATGCTTTCTTTCAAAACATCAGAGTAAGTGACAATTTTTCATTATTTCTTCGTACGCAGTGTGAAGCCTACTTAGCTGCATCATTTTCTGGGGACGCAGCTGTGCTGTCGATGATTGGTACTCATTTTGAATACATCAGGATGAACAGGCTGAGTCAACCCTCCCTGGTGTTAATTCAACGGAACGGCAGGGGACTTGAACTCAAGACCCTAAGATCTTAAGCCGAGCACCTCGACCGTGAAGCAACACCAGGCCAAAGTGAACAATGATAAAGGAAGATGTGTGACCAGAAGCTATCAGCATGATAAGGCTTATGTCATCCATTTGAGAACTTTGGGGTTTATCCCACGTGGTTGGGGCAAAACAAACCCCATGACACAATACATATAGGACCATGGGCAATACAAGATCACCAGGTATTATACTGTGTTGTTCAGAGATAATATAAGAAGAACTTTGCATGTACAAATAAATTGATATCTTTCCAATCAATGGGTGTCTTAGTGATGAATATGTATCCACCAGGGAGTGAACATTCAGAGTTTGTTTCAAATAGTTTTTTTAATTAATAAGATCACTTTCACTCTTGTGTTTCACACTTTCGGTTGATTTAGGCAGCGAAGGTACCTATTAATGATGAGAACATCCTTATATTCCTCTGAATCAGAAACAGAATCTTTTCACTTTTACTGAATTTAGCTCTTCTTTGGCCTTTTTTGTGAAGCATGTTGGCAGGAGATGTAGCTCGTACACTACTACTACTACTACTACTACTACTACTACTACTACTACTACTACTACGACTACTCGGTGTTACTCAACGGATCACACATGCGCCTTTGTGTTTGGAAACTGTCAAAACAGCAGGTAATTAGTCACTGAGACTAGGAGGTGTCATGTTGGTGCTGAAAATGCAACAACCAAAGAGTTGGTGTCAAAGCCACCCAATGCTCCCCTGTTTATACATTTATCGTTTTTAAAAGACTAGTCTAATAATATTTTTATAAAGCATTGCAGTGAAGTCTAATCCAAATAATTTTAAAGCAATATATGTATTTGTATATTGTAATCAGTAAAAATAGTGTGGTAGATAAAAACATTAGAAAGGAAAAAACTTTAACGTTGATGTGCTACAAAAAAGTTAAGTTCAAAACAGGTCAAAATTTTAAAATTTGAAATTATTTTTTAATTTCAACTTCACTACATCAATAATATACCCAAAAGAACCTCCATGCCAAATATCAGCATCCTAGTACACATATTAAATGAATGGCAAGTTCCTAAATAACTTGCCCAACAAAACTTTAACGTTGATGTGCTACAAAAAAGTTAAGTTCAAAACAGGTCAAAAATTTTTAAAAATTGAAATTACTTTTTTTTATTTCAACTTCACTACACCAATAGTATACCCTAAAGGAACCTCCATGCCAAATATCAGCATCCTAGTACACATATTAAATGAATGGCAAGCTTCTAAATAACTGTACCAAAAACTTTAACATTTTCACGCTG
>CM068966.1:88376756-88400683 GCA_035128595.1 Eptatretus atami
AAATGACTTTTAAACACCATCTTTATCGAAAACACCGTCAGCGCGCACACACAAAACCTTTATGTGACTCGACGACGCGTCTGCTCGAGCGCGCTGCACCACGTGACGAGCCGTGACACGGCGAGTGAAATATTTTTTATCCAATCTTAAAACGTCTCCAAAACATCCGATTTTTACCAGAATTTCGGACAAGCCGAGTGTTAAGCGTCCTAAGCGATCGCAAAAACCGAAGACAAAATTAAAATCGAAGTTAAAACGAACTCGTAACGTCGACCGAAGCAAAACTCCATTTCTCCACATGAATTTACGGAATTATGTTTGACCTCACTGTGACCTTGACCTTTGACCGATTTGACCAAAATCTAATCAGCGCGAGCCATCACCCTCCTGAATCACGTGGTGTAAATTGACATTGGTAGCTTCTTCCGTTCTCGAGTTATTGTGCCTACAAACAAACACACAAACACACAAACACACACACACACAAACAAACAAACACACAAACAAGCAGTCATAGACTGGTACTTACGAAATCGTCAACTTGACCGCTGACCTTGTCTAATAAAAGCTGTCTCTAGAGAAGGTAGCGACCCAAACCAGAAGTTTCTACGATGATTCTGTACCAAACCATCAAAAATCGAATGTTTGACCTCACTGTGACCTTGACCTTTGACCGATTTTGACCAAAATCTAATCAGCGCTAGCCATCACCCTCCTGAATCACGTGGTGTAATTTGACATTGGTAGCTTCTTCTGTTCTCGAGTTATCGTGCCTACAAATAAACACACAAACACACAACACACACAAAACAAACAAAGAAACACACAAACAGAGGACGGAAGTCATCAATATACTTACGAAATCTTTAGATTTCGTAAGTAACTATAATCCAATGCAAAATATCAAGTAGTAAAGAAGGCAGAGAGGCCTCAGAATATGATATCGTTTTTGGCCCTATCTTTCAATAGTGAAGAATCGTTTTAAAAAATTAAAAATTCTCGGATCCAGATTTTCACCTAAATTGAATCAATCCATCCTTGTCACACACCCAACCTGTCCACCAAATTTCGCCCGAATCCATCCAAACCTTTTGCGATATCCTGCTCACAGACAGACAAACAGACGGACAGGGGTGAAAACATAACCTCTGTCCACCTTTGGTGGCAGAGGTAATAGTTTGGCCCTTGATGGTGAAAGTGGAAATAATCTGAGCTCAATGCAACACTGTACCTGCACATACCTCTACCTGCTCCTGCTGCAGGGAGCATGGAATAGCACAAGGATTCAAAATGTTAGCCATTCACATTAGGAATGAAAAAGACCATGTAAAAATGAATGAATAAATTTGGGCAGAGGTATTTCTCTTTTTATAGGTTTGTTCCTGGTAAGCTCCTTCTAGTTCACGGTAATAAACCATTTATACTTTTTAAATTTTCAGTAGTTTCACCAGTCATCTCCCCAACTAGTTCAACCTACTATACAATGCCTGAAAGAGGTACCAACGTCATGCTTGTCATTATGCCACATCACAAATCCACAGAATGCAAGTGTTCAGCAACAGCTTCATGTCAATAGCAGAAAATAAAGTTATTTCAAAGCAAGGGAGGGATAAAATTATTTACATTTACCTCATGTATAGGTTGACTTGGTGAAGGATTGGGAATATTTATGTGTTGGAACATTTTCCCAGCACAGGAACATGTGGACTTTCTGATATGTGGCTACTCATTGTCCTACATAACATTATTCACCACAGGAAAATAAAATAGCTCCTTATACATGATAGGGCATCTTCAATGTGCTGTGAGTCAGTCATACTGTATATCCTTGTACAGAAGCAATTTATGATCTGGATATTACCCAATTGCAGTCTACATCGTGCTACATGACATTGTCTGGATGTTCACATCCATTGGGGAAATTGTGCACACAGGTATAATCTATATCCAGGCAAAATCAGTAATATTTGTCAAAAATACCCCATTTACACTCAGGGGAAAAATATAACAGCTTTGTTGGAGTGCATTTCAATTGCTGCAGTTAAAACCAAATCAATAGGATTGACCTTCCAGACTCAAAAACAAGGCTCAGTGAAGCACAAGCAAATTCACACATTTCTGGCAAAAAAAAATAATGTGCATTAAAGCCAGTGACCTACAAAGTGGATGTCTGACTACTTTTCATGAAAATCCAATCTGGGATAAAAATGCTTCATGGTCATGGAGCAAAAGGTAAAAAGTTTTTGAATGCAACAATTACTTTAGTGTGGGGCTCATTATAGCAAAAGTGTGGGGCTCTTTTCTTTACAGAGCATTTCCAATTGATGCCTCAGGTGTTAGCCCTTCGTCGAGGCCAAAAAGGGAGACGGGATATAGGGTGTAAGTAAGTCAGCCGTGCGTATATCAGAGACATGCTACGGATCAGGGTGCACGTGGATTGGGAATCGTTCATTTTGACAGCTCACAAAAGAAAGGGTCAAGGATCAGGAGTTAAAAGTCAAGGGGACTGTGAGAAAAGGGGGATTAATGGGGAAGCAAACACAAAGCAAAGAAAATAAGAGGGGTCGAGAAGAGACTATAAATAAAAAAATTAATTATGAAAAAGAAAGTCAACAAGAAGCTAATAGTCTAGATCCCACACCTTTTGGGTGGGATGAGGAATAGATCTGTGTAATATGAAAACTAAATGTTCAACGGTTTTTGAAATATTGTGTACACAAAAGTACATGGAGAGATGATCGATCGGTCAGACGGAGCTCATTTTAATGTCCCCGTCTCCGACCTTGTCGGAGAGGCGGGGGACAAAATTGAGAGTGAACACAACAGAGAAAAGGGAAAGAAGAGGGGGAGAGAGAGAGAGAGAGAGAGGAGAGAGAGAGAAGAGAGAGAGGAGAGAGAGAGAGAGAGAGAGAGAGAGAGCAGAGAAGAAGGAAAGAAGAAAGAAAAGAAAAGTGAAGGAGAGAGGAAAAGGAAAAGAGGTAAGACAGAAAGATAAAACAATAAAAATAAAAGGAGAAAAACAGAGTGGAAAAACATTGAAAAGTTGGGAAAGATGGGAAGTCGAAGTGAATGAAAAGTGCTCATTAATCCCATGGGGGGGGGGGCAATGTGCCAATCTTGAAGACTAGGTTTTGTACTTTACACTTTCCACTGTCTGTGATGCTGAAACAGAGAAACTAATGGAGACTGCCATGTGAATGAACAAATTTCTGGGATGAATGAAGTGTCGAACAATCGGTTTGAAGAGATCTATACTGTTGGTTCATCCAAACAGCAAATGTTCAAGGAAGCGATCGCCCAGTCTTACTGATTTAAATCTTCTTGCAGAGACTACTTGTGATGCTGTGTTTGACATTCACAGAGGTACAGCAGAAATGCACCTCAAGTGCACGAATGTCATCAAGTCACGCATCATTTACAGGGAGAGTCCAAAGTTATGGACAGTCAAGAGTCATTTTAGGTGCACAACTTTGTATGTGATTAAGTGAAACTGCCTTAGAATGTGACTTAGTTTAATTACAGACTATTTCTTTTTTGTGTGTTTTTCTGACTGTGTGCATTATTTTTGGGTAAATCTGGAAGAAAAGCATATTGATATACTCAAAGTGGTTTGAAGGGATTCAATGAGCATTAAGATTGTGAGTCTGAAAAGGGCATTAACGTCACCTTTTTGTGTACCATGTTTCAACATTGTGACTAAATAAAATGGGCAAGGGGGCTTTCTAAACAATAATCTGGGATATTCTGCAGCCAACACTGGCCCACTCGCAATGTGTAAGTTGTGTGAAAGTAAAATGTCCAACTACGGCCATACGTCGAAGATGGGAATCCTCCGGTTCCGTTGGCATTCAGGACACCAGGTACAGGTCCGTTCTTGAACCCGAGCTATGATATCTGTAGGATTCTTTGTGGAATGTTCCGGCTAATAGAAACTAACAATCTAACCTCAATGAAACTCAATCAATTGTCGATGAACAAATCACGTAATTTAGCTTTGATATGCTCATGATGTGCTTCCTGAAGTCAATATAAAATGTGAATGCGTATGAATGCTGTGAGAATGACCAAATTAAATCCTTTCTAAGATTTTTACAGGTTTATAATGGGCAGGCTCTTTACGTAACATAACACACCCTTTCCAGCCACACACTCACAAAACTCCAATATGTGTTGATGTGAAAGGTCTCCCATAATTTTTACAAGTTGTACAATCTTGTGGGCTACCTCCTTGAAAGTAAAGTAATTTCCATCTTCTGAAGCTGATCACAATATCCACTGCAGCAAAAATTGTCATTAATTGTCACAATCTCTTTGTTCTATCAGGTGAAGAAAAATCTGTCGATACTCTCTCTCGTCATAGCTTTGATAGTTTACAAATGTATGCACACATGCAGACACATCGTTTTTATTCACTTCCTCGAGATCTGGAAACGCATCATGCTGCGTCTGAAAGTACCGTACAGGCTATCTCATGTAGTGGCTAGAAATATATCACCAAGCCATACGATTATGCTTAGAAGTGGTCTTGAATTAGATCAACTTGTTGTCACTGATCGACAAATTGTTTCTTTTTGAGATATTTTGGTTGAACTTGACTTGCTGTGACGAGTACAGTTCAATCTGATCGGTGGTCGAATATGGATCCCAATTAGGATAGCTGTTACCTCGTCATGTTGAATGGAGGCAGCTATTATTTTTGTTTAAAAGCCTGAATATTATTTCATAGTGTGCATTGTTTCACAATACACCTGTTCACATCTCTCAGGTGGGCCTCCAGTCATCAATGTTTCAACTTGATCTCCCATACTGTACATACCCAGTACATCTTCCAAATTCAAAACTTTCAGCATTCAGTCTCGTTATCCCCATACTTTTTGAGAGAAAAAAAAACAACAATGGGGGTTTATTGCAATCGGCCCCATCTGTCTGTCTGTCTGTCTGTCTGTCTGTCTGTCTGTCCGGCATGCTATTTCCTCCTAAACGGTTGTGCAGAAATTCACCAAACTCGGTCGTGATGATCACCACCTGGCAAAAAGGTAAATTTGAGCCCCGCTCCCTCAGGCAGGGTCAAAAGGTGAAATACCAAGAGATGCAATTACGGGCACATTTTTAAACATTTTTTTAATTCATGAAACTTTTCATTTGCAATCAACATTGGGGGATGCATAAAATATTTAACAATTTTTTGATTTGACCCCAATTCATGCCCCAGGGGGTGAGGACTGTGAGGTCCTCACCTGTGAGTGCACGAATGTCATCAAGTCACGCATCATTTACAGGGAGAGTCCAAAGTTATGGACAGTGAAGAGTCGTTTTAGGTGCACGACTTCGTATGTGATTAAGTGAAACTGCCTTAGAAATCACCAGGTCCTGTGAGGTCACAGGGGTCAAACAGAAGAAAAAAAAAATTAACTAAAAATCTGATATTGGGTCATTCCTGGTGGAACTTTTTGCAATCTTTCAACTGTGTTTTAGGTTGGAATCATCGGGATTTGCGATGGCATGTCATCGACTTCAGTCTAGTTTGGATTCACATTGCGTTACATATCCTTTTCCTGTCTATATTTTTATCCCTTGATACCCCACAAAATAGATATGATGTGTCTTTTTCCAATTTATAAAGTAGGTAATTTTGCGATTAAAAGTCGAAATCTTCTTCTTCTTCATGCTTAGTCGTGATGTCACACCCGGGAGTCAACCGCCATATTTGTACTGTCTACGGGTTACATCGTGGTACGATTTAACTGAAACGGTGAATAATTTTTGAGTTTCCACACATATCTCAAGTCGATGTGTCCTTGGTGGTTACAGTAATACAAACCGAGATGGTTTCATGTGACACCAATGGCTGAAAGACACAAAGTTTGCCAGAAATTGGACGAAGTTTGTCTGAAATACCCAAGTGTGAATCGGACCTACAAAATGTTTTTTGTTTTTTTTGCTCGAAACATTTTACAGAGCACTGTTATGAAACAATAGAGATGGCGGGATCTTGTGGCTATCTGCCACGATTGAGAGAGGATGCCATCTCCACGATTAAGCAGAAGAAACAGCCATCGCTCAAAACTGTAAGACCATCTCTATCCAGCTCCCAGCACATGTACACGGCCGACCACTCCCCTCTTCACATACCCCCGCAAACCCCCATCAACCATCACCCCACAATACCCAAGAGCACCACACATCACCTCCCTCCACCATGCCCCACAATATCACCACCACTGCAACCCCCCCCCCTCCACCAACCCCACAATACCCACCACCACCAATCCCCCTCCACCATCCTCCACAATATCCACCACCACCACAATCCCCCCTCCACCATCCCCCACAATATCCACCACCACTGCAACCCCCCTCCACCAACCCCCACAATACCCCCACCACCACAATCCCCCCTCCACCATCCTCCCACAATATCCCAATACACCCCTCCCCACCACCACCCCACACCCTACCCCCTCACATCACTCCCTGGGGCACTGGGGCAGCATATCGACATGGCATAACACAGCATGAACCGGCACAACACAGCACGGAACTGGCATGTACATGACAACACAGCATGGACACAACACGATGCAGACACAGACACCTCCCAGGCACAGACACCATGGACAAAATGGGCAATGAAGGAAACAGCATTCATCGTCCATTTTGTCCATGGTGTCTGTGCCTGGGAGGTGTCCATGTTGTGTCGTGTCGTGTCCATGCTGTGTCGTGTTCGTGCAGTGTCCATGCTGTGTTGTCATGTACGTACCGGGTCTGTACCCGTGTCGTGTCCATGCTGCGTCATGCCATGTAATGTCCATGTCATGCTGTTTCCACGCTGTGTCCATGCCGTGTTTCTGCTGGAGTAGTATAATTGATTTATCAATTAATACAAAATCCTTCATAAATCGTCAATTGAACCAAAAATCCAAACCTACCAATCTGTAGTGAACATATGACCAGCGTTTTCATCTTCAGTCACACCTCCATTGTTGCCATCTTTGTCTGAATCGCTCTCATATGGCTCGAAATTATACGGATCCATAATTCCCCCGAAAGCGTTTCCATCACTAATTTTGTCTCCGATAGTTTCTTCAAAATCCCACTGATCACTTTCAACATACTAAGAATCTTTGGAGTTACTTATGATGGTGGAATCAGTATCGGAAGCTGAGCTCGAAATACAGTTTCTCTATGTAAGTCGCCATTTGGATCAAGGTGGATTCAAGGTGTGACGTCGCTGGCAAAAATGGAAAATCGACACTTTAAGGCTTTTTTCGGCACTTTGTGATTGGCAAAAAAAATTCAAATTTTTTTTCCCTTCAAATTAGACAGATTCATGATTTTCAATGTTTTTTAGGAAAAGAAAATCTTTGCGTTTGGGTTAACCTTGAACACTAATGGCTTGTACACACAATTTAAGCTTCTTCTGTAGTTAACTCAAAATCTTTCTCCATGCTTGCGTTCATGTAGTTTATAAATCCAAAGATGATATGGCTTTAAATGGGAGAAAATATATTTCTTAATGTTAGTACCAAACAGTTTTCTTGGACCTTCCGATGCATAAATTATGAGAACAATGTAAGTCACAGCTGCCCACACCCACATTAAAATGTTTGGTGCTGCCAAAGCAGTTTCTTGTCTAGGCAGGATCGCCAGTCTGATGTAGGAAGTCAGGGCAGAATTTGGAACTTGGCTTGGGTGCCAGCGACAGCTCACTTACTCTTCGAGAAAAACACAGTGGGATCATTGACATCCACTAACAACCAGTGCTGGCAGATGGGTCTTAACCTTCTTCAAACCGTTTAGCGTTCTTCCAAAGGATGGCACACACATTCCAATGTATCGTCCTGCATGCAAAACACAAATGTGACGGTTTATAGCTGGGTCGAGATTCGAACCCAGGCGACATAGCTCAAAGGTGAATGTGGATACCTCCAGGCTATCTTGTCAGTCCAAGGCTGACGTGAACTGCAAGTTGAATCTGACCATTGCGACAGCAAAATAATGGATTTCGGGTGAACCAACAGAGGAAGTCACTGCATATGTGCAAAATAAAATTCACCTCTTGATTACCAGTCGGAATGGTTTCCTAAATCCATTTGAAGATTTTCAGGTTTTTTGCAGGTGAAGCTGCTTCGCAATTTTGGATTGATAAATTATTGAGATCGGCACAAAAGTTAATTTATCACAAAAGTAGGCCTTAGTTGGTTGTTCTACAAAACTAGAATTGTCCTGACATTATTTTCTCTGATGTACAAAACAAACAGGGCAAATAATGGAATGGAAAACTCATCTCATTTGTGCAGGCTAGTTGGGTCGTTCTCCGTCCGTCAGCAGTGCAACTCGCAATAAGTGAATCCCAATGGCTTCCATGGTCCACCAGTCTGAATTATATTTGATGATTAAGTTAAAATTATTTTATCAAAATGGACATACAATTACCTAATCTTGTTGTAAGTTATCCTCACCAGTTAAACTTGCTACATTCCATTCGTTTTATTTGTTTTTAAAATACCCTTAAAATCAAGGAAATAATCTTATTCATAAGTTGATCACAGGGTAGATACACTTTGTAGTCTCTAAAAATGAAACAAAAATTGTTTTGTTGGAGGGAAGCTGCCCGTCTGTTCCATTGCTAAGACACGCACCATGCACTGTCAATGTTATCTCCAAAATGGATTCACGACTCAAACAGAAAGGAAGATCAAACAGAATAAACTTCATCAACACAAATCATATATTGTCAGTAAAGTCATTTCCAGACAAAATTGCTTCAGCTTAAAACACAGTCCATTTTGTCATTAATGGGCTGAATGGATGACAAAATCCTTCAAAGTGTCTTAAATAATCCAGGCCACGGTGCAATGACAAAGATACAAATTCGAGAGACAGAAAGCAGCCCATTTGCTAATGGGCAATCTGCTGCGCGTCAAACTCTGATGAACGACTATGCTCGTGAAAATGATGATCCACATAACGCAATTAGCAACATTATCCATCAAAATAATGAAATAAATGAACTTGCACCGATATTTTTGTTTCTGATTTCCTAAATAATGAGTGGGAATTTTCAAAGCCAGGCTTCCTCACAACTGCTGCAAATTGATATTTGCAGGGCTTTCACAACTTCATGAAACCTCACGCAGTGCCCGGACCAATATGGCTGGTGTGGTGAAGAACAACATAAGTGGCTTTCTCTACTACATTGAGCATGTCCCAAATTATTCACAAAACTGTGTTGAAAACTTCAAAATATGTTGTTATTTTTTTACTCTATCTATTCATAAAAAGGTTATGCTCATTTTGATTGAGTAATTAGAATATTGATTTACCATACGAAAATCAGTCTGCAATGGTTGTAAAATGTCTCTGGAACCCCATCCATTATCTTCAAATAATCCAATCCACAAGTGCAATCAGCTTTTTCCACAGTCTCTCGCTCGCTTATTAGAACAAAACTCGCAACTCGGCTCGGCTGTTAATTTCATAAACTCAAAAGCTGATAAATTGAAGAAGTGCATAATCGGAGCAATGTTTAAAATGCACATTAAAGTTGCCATTAAAGATCCTTCAAGTAATTTGCACTAACCAAACATAATGAATTTTAAAAATGAAAGGCGAGAATTTGGGCGTCGCAAAACACCACTTACCAAAATTTCACGCAGTCGAAGAAACTGCGTGGAAAAGCGAATATTAAAATCACTTTTATTATGTGCAATCACAATTCATCTCAAGTTTTAAAAAAAAACAACAGCATGTATTGCTCCGATTTCCCCTCTGCCCCACTCCTGGCCCCCCTTCTCACAAAATCCATCACTTTTCTCTGCTATGCATGATGTAAATGATCAAATGCTATGTTGACAAAAATGTGACAGAAAATAGTTGTTTTAATTACACCTGATAAAATTAGCCTTCAGAGTGCAATTAAAGGAAGATTAAAGGATAAAGACATGTCGATAAAGATAAATTTTAAAGTTAGCATGCAACAGTAACCGAAAATAATAAAAAAAAATATTCCTTCTCAATTTTACAAAATATAAGATTGCCATTTCAAAATATACATTGAATCTTATAAAGAGATATTTGAATTAAAAGTATCTCTTTGGGAAAGGTATGGCCAGCCACCCCTCAAAAAAACACAAAAACACTTGAACGGCCTCTGGCATTTCGTGAAATGATCTTTTGGTTGTATTTTGTTAACATTGATGTATCGGGTCGTGGTGGAGCTAGTACAAAAACAATATTCAGGATAAAGACATTAGGAGACATCAGTGCACTTTTACAAGGTTTTGAGGTCCCACTCCAACCCAGAAAACTTTTACAAGATTTCAAAGACATTCGCTTCATAAAGAATGGACAAAATACTTTGGGTTCCTGGCATCATCCACCCAACCATGCGTTCATTGTGGAACACTAAACCTAGTCGTTAAAGACAATATCATGAATTAGTTGCTATGATCTGTTAATATATCTGTAATATTACTAATAAAAATCAAAATATTACTGATCAAAATCTAATCAGGTTGTTCTTGTCACCGAACAACTCATCCACCTACATGTGTCATACCCGTACATAACCTTTTTTTTAAATATCATGCTATATATCGTTTTTGCTCCATCTCTCAGTGAAGAAGAATCACTTAGAAAAAAAAAAAAAACATTCTCATGCTGGATGCGGATTCTGATCTTCACCAAAATTGAATCAATTTGTCCTTGTCACACATCCAACCTGTCCACCAAGTTTTGTCTAGCTTTTTGAGATATCGTGCTATATATTGTTTTTGGCCTGATCTCTATCTTTGTGTGTGTGTGTGTGTGTGTGTGTGTGTGTGTGTGTGTTGTCCTTCTCTTCCTCTCCCTCTCTTTCCCCCCCTTCTGTCTCTGTTTTAATAAACGGTTTGTTCATAAAAACTTGCACATGGTCATTCACGTACAGGACTTTGCCATTAAACGCGGGTTAATTGGCTTTAAAAAAATCGGTAATGGGCTGATTGGGAAACACGCATTTAAAGATTCTTAAAAGATGAAAGCATGATTAGATTGGGAAACAAACAATTTCATGCGCTATTAAAATATTAACTCGATACTTCTCATCCATGTCAGCCTTTGCCACGGTTATATCAGAATGAGCAGATTCATCACATGGTCACAAAAGTTTAACCCCAATGTGGGGCCGTTCAAAAATTATGTCACGGTATTTTTTTGCGGGGAGCATACGGGCTTGATTAAACATTACTAATAATATTTATTCAAGATATGATAACATTTTTGGCGTCTCCCTCATCGTGATTAACACTCAACCAAATAAAACCAATGGAAATCTGACACAACAAACCCGGACAGTGGGAAACCAACAGGCATTATAGGCCTAATGTATTAAGCCCACAGAAAACCAAGATGGCAGCCATATAATTTGTCTGTGGTGTCAGCATGGGTGGAGTCAAGCCACCAATGTGGGCGTGGTCCGGCAGCTGTCTGATTCAATGGGTGCACATTAAAAAAAAAACATCGAACCCCAACAACAACAACAACAACAACAACAGCAACAACAGAGCTCTTGTAGACCTGCGACACGTGCCAGGTAAAAATATGTATTTGACTACCAGACAGATAAAAAAGACAGTATTGAAATTTTAACACTGCACTGTATATTGTTTGCATTTTTATTCAAGTGCTCCTGTTTTCCCCAGGTTGGTCACAACTAATTTTTTTTATCATGGCATACGGTATACTCCACACAGAGGGATGGCATGGGAAAAACATTGGTCACCATTTCAAATATGTACATGAAATTAGCTATAGACAGTTAAAAGTGATTCTATACCTTTGACACCACAGCCGAGATCGTTAAGCAAGACCCCTTTTTTATTGACTGGCCAAGGTCTTATTTTTGAGCATCTGGTAAATATTGTAGCGTCAGTCAAGGGCCATCTGTGCTGGATTCTCTAATCCCACGACGACCGAAAGTTTTCTTACTAAACTGTGTTCAATGGAATAATTTACAACTTTCCGTTTCCCCAAAGGTCACCCAAATAAACCAAATTTGTGGCGACATGTGCGGGGGCAGAAGACAGAACGTTTCTTACCTTTCTAAGGGTTTACTTATTTTCTTACCTTTGCTAGTTTACTTATAACAGCAAAGGTACCTGGCATTGCCGGGTAACGCTGGGACCCTCCTCCCACTCCTCCCCCCCCCACTTTCCTCACACCCCTCCCCCCCTCCCACACTCCTTCCCCTCAGCTCCTTTCCTCCAGACTCCCACCCCTCTTTCTCTTTCCTCTTTTCTCTCACCCGCTGGAACCAACTTCCTCAATCTGTATTCACCACACATTCTTTTCCTCCAAGGACTTCAATCTGTCTATTCCTCCTCAGGTCATCCCCCTGATACATACCGTTGCTCATAATATTTTCTATCCTCATTAACCCTCTCAAAAAATTTGGAGATGACACCAAGCTTGGAGGTAATGTAGGTAGCAAACATGGGGGTGATCAGATTCACATGTACATTTACACTCTCATTGAATGGGCTAACAATTGGCAAATGTCATTCACTGTTAGGAAACATAAGGTATTGGGCAGGGGCAGGAACAATAGATATAAGGACTACATAATGCATGGAGCAGTTTTGCGATATCTTACGCAGGAGAAAGATCTAGGGGTAGTAGTAGATACACTTACTCCTAAATTTACATTCATTCTATTTACGTTTTTTTTTTAAACTCAACACCTTTGGCAAAGTACTGAACAATTTTCTATTTACGCCTCGTCATTTTCGAGTTAACACTTTTTGAAGCGGAAAATAAAAATAAAAATTGCACCCACATGCAATGGAAGTGGAGATTCAATGTATAGTACACCATGTCTCTCACCCTGAGTCACGCGGTCTGTACTGTACTCGAGAGAGGTATCGTCTGACCTTCATTGATGGTATTTTGTGCCAACCTCTCCCAAACCCCTTCATCATGAGTGGTGCTATCCATAAAAAAAACAAACCGATAATTTATCAATTTGAACATTTATTTACATTCTTTATTTATTTAGTAATTACGTCATTTGTATTTATTTACAGGAACTGTATTTCCGCATTTACTCTCTTTAATTAGGATAGATTTAGGTTTGGACCGGAAATTTCTGCTCAGGAAAACATTTCAAATGACAGCACTAGAAACACCCGCTCCCTTTGGGAGTATTGGCGGGTCGTCTACGGGGTTAAGGAATTGGTTCATATCCGTCCGTCTGTCTGTCCAATCAGTTTATGATTGGGGAACAACTTAATTAAATTGAATGTTATATTTTAACAAGAATCGGAACATGAATAGGAAGATGAGTTTCTCGTTTTAATGTACTTTTTTTTAGTATACATTGTCTAGGCTCGTATAAGAGCTAACACAGAGAACATATAACAAGGGGGCAGGAGACAAGAGGGGTGGGAGAGGGAAGCACAAAACAGTGGGGAACAGAGACATGAGGAAATCTGTGGAAGGGAGAGGAATGGGGTGGGGTACACAAGGTAAACAAGATGGACATTACAGGGACTTTCAGGAAGGGAAGCAGAGAATTTGAAGGAGGTGTGTTTGGGGTGGATTAACAGGGGTAGAAATCTGGCTCTGAATTCGTCCCGATCGCAATTGCACAGAGAGGAGTGAGATAATTGTTTTACTCTGTCTGTCTGTCTGGAAATCACACAAAATTGAAAATCATTCCAAACAAGAAACGTATTGTTTTTAGGATGTTATAAATGACACAAATAACAGGCATGAAGAACTAGTGAAACGTGTTAGATAGGGTGATGTGACAGACACTGCGTAAACAGTGGTAAAACCCAGAATTTATTTATTTATTCACCGTTAAACCTCTTTAAACCTTTATTTAAATTGAATTATATACCTGAACACCATAGAACACAAATCTTCATAATACTTCCAAGAACCATGAAGTGCAAAATGGGGTATTATGTTCTATGAACTCTCTAGTTATGTTAGTCTTTCATTACCGTACATGAGGAAGGATATAACTTCCATTGAAGGGGTTTAGCATGGAGCTGTCGGATTGACTTCTGAGATATCTCGGCTAAACTATGAAGAGTGGCTGAGGAAGTCTGGACTTTTTATTCTGGAGAGGCAATTATGAGATCTCAGAGAAATGGTTATAATAACAAAGGCCATTGATAAAGTAGATGTAGGAAAGTTGTTTTTATTTTGTTTTGTTTTTTAACCAGGATTGACAGTAACAAAACCAGGAAGCAGAGCTTGGGAGTAAATAAGAGATCGAAGACAGTAGCAAGGCATGGGTATTTCACACAGAGTCAATAATTTAATGGAATTGTCTACCTGGGAACGAGTTTGTCTTGATATGACTACACCACACTCGGATGAGTATGTATGATAAAAATGGAATTGATAATTAAGTACCAAGACACCACTGGGATAGAATGGTACAGGGATATGTAAGGTAGATGGCAATTTCAATTTGTGATCTGTTGGTGTTGTATGCATGATTGTCCTGTCTACATATATTGAGACATTGATTCTCTTAGTTGTGGATGTTATAAAGCATCAACATATCATCTGTATTAATGCAACCCTCACCTAATTGCCCTTTTCTCCACCAAGGGAAAAATCATAATAAAATCCCCATACCTTATGATTGTTGATGTCCTATCTGTGATGCATTTCTTCACCCATGCCCTCCCCCAAATGTTTGTCTTCTGCCTGCCCATTGCGAGTGGATGTCCGAATGGATTGGGTCTGTGCTGTGAGTGGGGTTGGTGTCGTGAAAGGTGAGTGTGCTCACACGTATATTGGGTCGTTGGGTGATGTGGATGTGGCACAAGCATGACGGGCCTATTGACCTCCTCCTTTGTCGAGATTTCCTTATATTTCCTTCCATACCCCTCTGTCACTTTGCTTTTGCATGAGCCAATATTTTGTATTGAAAAAATGGCTCTGCTCAATCATCACCAAGACATTAAGGAAAGCAAGACAGGCCCACATGGATAATAATATAAAAGACGTGATACATCGATCCTTGAAGACCTCAGATGAAAACTAACAATGCATTATGAAAGGAAACAGATTATACCAGTGGGAGTGAGAAGGAAATAAGTCATAGAGGATTAATTTTAACTTCAAAGCAATTGAGGGAAGCCGGTGAAGAGGATTAATTTGAACCTCCAAATCTGCGACGTGTTCCAGCAGCCCTGATTTTTCTTCTATCAATTATGGAGTCTCATGTAGATCTTATACTGTCGACCATTCCCTTCATTAGCTTACTTTTATGCATAGTCCATAAATCACGAGTATTTTCTCATCAACCAACTCACCTGTACTTCATCATTTCAACCTAGTTGCACCTGGCACGTCTTATCCAAAGTAAAAGTGCTGTAAACTCTCATTTAGGCGAATAAATTTTGAGATTAAATTGATACAAAAATTGAAATTTTAATTCGTATTTAATTGTTTATTCATAATTTTAATTGTTGCTCTTGTTTTATCAAATTTCATCTCAAACACGATTCATCTAAACAAGAGTGTACTGTATATTGAGCCAATCCTGTTGCAACCTCAAAATTCAACTCTCTTTTAAGATCACAGCCTCACATCAGATCCTTGTGGAACTACAGACAAATTTCAAGATGTCTTCTCACAAGTACAGCACCAGCTCAGCTGAAAGTCACAGCACCCCTTCCGCTGACTGTGTCCTCTTTCACCTACAGCATCACACCACGCAGACAAATGCAATATCTCGCAGCCGCAGCATTGCATTGCCCTTCGCCATCTGCATCACATCCTTTCATACTCCTTTGCATTCCATTCTCTCCCACAATCTTCCTCTTCCTACCTCTTAATAGCCTGTTATTTGGATGCCCTTTCATCCTGAAGGACAGCAACATCACCAAAGTGCTACATCACCTTTCACGCCCACCGGGCTTCCTGCTACGCTGCCAAGCTTTCGCTGTGGGGGGTTTCGTGGTGTTAGGATTCAAACCAATGACCTTCTGGCCAGACACCAAAGTGGTATCCGCCTGGCATGCAAACGGCTTCCCTGAGCAACACTAGCAATCAAACACCAGGCAGGGGTTGCCGTGGAGGTGGCCAAACTATGGGGAGGCAAAGCTGAATGTCTCGTTTCTGACACCAAACCTTACCTTGTGCATAATGCACCATGCAAGTACAGTACATACATTGTTATTCTTTACAATATATAACCTTCAACACTCAAGGAATAAATTAGCCTGAAATAGCCGAGTTAGCTACGCCAGGGAAAAAAATAAAAAATTAAAAACAGGCCAAAGAACAGCTACATCAATTCACATCAAAACAAGATGCTTACACAGCATATGGACATTTTGTGTATAAATTGATTGTTACACAAACATTCACATGTAGGATGTCGGAGGACACCATTCGACCCATCGAACCTGCACTACTTGTACACCATGTACATTAAATCAAATGGTTCATCAACTTATATTCACTGGGAGACACGATGTGGGGATGAGAACAATAGGCACCAGCACAACATCGCATTGGTACACAATACACGTACATAATATGACAAAAAATATTATTATTTAAAATTATAAAATAGTCTTTGTATATTATTTTATTTTAGGATTTTTGTTTTGTTTTGTTTTGAGGTTGTTGTTTGTTTGTTTGTTGTTGTTTTTTTGGGGGGGGTGAACATGGTTGTCGGGTGAAGAATGAACAAACACAGACAACACATTTGATGAGACTGTCTCACAGACATCACAATCATAACACAGATATCCAATCTCTCATCCATACCCAAACTACCTCCCCTTCCTGACAATATCCATGTACCCTTTATCCCCAATGTTTCAAGTTACCTACATAACTCACTAGTAAACCGATGTACACTGCCACTCCCATTTCATGGAGACTATTTCATGCATTTACTGTGAGAATAGTGAAAGGCCCGTGCCTTACCACTGTCCAAACTCGCCTTTATCAACCCTTCCCCCGCCAAGAGGGAGATGGGGTTTTGCAATCACTTCATTGTGTGTGTGTTTATCTGTCTGTGTGTCTGTCCGGTCCATAACTTTTTCCCCCCCATTTGAGCTTTTGTCATCAAATTTTCAACAAAGCTTTATTACGAGAATATGTAGAAGAAAAATTTATAATTCGGTCAAAACGTCAAAAGGTCAAATGTACCATTTAGCATACGAACGAAGAAGAAAAAGTCTGAATACAAAACGGATCGGCTTTGCATTTTCAGATGCTTTCTAGTTTACTCTAAAACCGTGGCCTCTGGTCCTGTCACTGTCCATTTTGCTGAAAAAATTCTGGAGTTATTTTATCTCTTCTGCACACCATTCATTATCTTAAAACATTTCCATCAATTCCTCGTATAACCACCTCCTTTCTAATGTAAAGGTCCTGTCTCCTTCAGCCACTCCTTATACCTTAGTCTAGCTCACCCTGGAACCGATATTGTCGCTCGACGCTGAGCCCGCTCTTTGGAATCTATGTCTTTCCTAAGTTGTGGTGAACAAAATTGAACACAATATTCCATATATGAAGTCTCACTACATTTCTGTACACTGATAAAACTACATCTTTAGCCTGTGCTCATGAAGCGAAAAGCGAGTTAAGCGATCGGTCCCGTACGTGTGTACGTACATACGTGCGTACGTGTGTGTCTGCATTTTGTTTTTCCCTTTTCTTTGGAACCGCTCATTTCATTTGTAATTTATCCCCTTGAGAATACAACCTGAAATCGTATTAGCTTTACCTCGAGCTGCCTGTCACTGTGCTGTGCTGTTTGCTTATCCCTTGCATCTATCACCATCCGCAGATGCTTCTCTTGCATGACACGCTCCAAGACTGCCCCTTGCATTACATAATCCATATTTTCATCATACTTACCCATCCCCAGCACCTTACATTTCCATATGTTAAAATGCATCTGCTAATCTTTTGCCATATCTTTTGTATGTAGATTTTCCTGAATCTGATCACCTCCCTTTCTACTGCATACCTTACCTCCAAGCTTTGCATCACCTGAAAATTTGGAAAGCAGAATCTTAACCCCATTGTCCAAGATATTGATTTAAATTATGAATATTATTGGTCCTACTACTGATCCCTGTGGTAACCCACTACTTAAAACCTCCAGCCCAACATCAACACATTCACTGCCACTCTCTTTGTTGCCTCTCCCGAATCCAGCTTCCAATCCAGTGAGCCACTCTGCAGGCCCTCACCTTAGCTAACAGCCTTCTATATGATACCTCATCAAAAGCCATTTGAAAGTCTGGACTCAAGAGAAACAACATCCACTGTGCTTCCTTCATCCACACAATCATCAACTACTTCATAGAACTCAAATAAATTAAATTAGATAAACATGTTCTCCTTTTGGTAAATCCATTCTGACTATATTTAATCAGTTTAAAATGTATCTAAATGGTTCCCCATCCAATTCCGAGTGAACGTCTCCAACATCTTTGCCACACCTGAAGTTAAACTATTTGCTCTATAGTTCCCCAATTCCTCTCCAGATCATTCTTAAATGACATTGTTACATTTGCAAGACTCCAAACACCTGATAACTGTCCTGACTTTGATGAGCTGTCAACAATATCAGTTAACATCAAGCTTACCTGCTCCCTCATGTATGCTTGGATGCATATTATCTTGCCTTGGAGTTTTATCTGCCGTTGGAGCTTTATCTAGTCCAGCTTCCTCACTGCTTCCTAACTTCCTACCTGGAACTCTTGCAAAAGCCCTTTCTCACCCCCAAGGTAGATACTCTCAGCTAATGGTAATTCCCCTGACTCTTCTTATATAGATGTTGAAGCAAAATAACTGTTTAGTAAGCTTGCATCTCACTCTCAGCACTAACAATCGCCCTGTGCTATTTCTCAGTGGGCATATACTTGTCTAAATCTGGTATTTACCCCTTGTGTTCTTAAATTTTATTTTTGTATACATAGTCAAGGCTTGTGGAAGACATAGAACACAAAACGGACACAGCACAACAAAAGGACCAGCAGAAAGAGAAGAGTGAAATTCCAATAGGAGGGTCGAGGGAGAAAACACATGGCGACGGACAAACAAGGTATACGGCTGACGATGAGGGTATGAGAGAATGCAAGGTGGACAAAATGGATGCAGAAGCAAATTTGTGTGGGGGGGGGTGGAAGGCAGGGAGTAGGGGTGGTTTAAGGTGTGTAGAAAAGATCATGGTTTTGGATGGGGGATGATCTGAGATGGTGTGAACAGCTGCCTTGAAGAACTGGAGGGAGGAATGAGATTGAAGTGAATGTGGAAGTTGTTTCAACAGGTGTGAAAAAAAAGATCATCACTGAGAGTTTGGCTATTGAACTTATTTTAGAGGTTGTTGAGGAAGTAGATGGGAGGGTTTGTTGTATGGTTCTTTCTGAGGGGAGAGGAGAGGAGATGGGAGAGAGAGAGAGAGAGAGAGAGAGAGAGAGAGAGAAGAGGAGAGAGAGAAGAGAGAGAGAGAGAGAGAGAGAGAGAGAGAGAGAAGAGAGAGAGGAAGAAAGAGATCTCTCAGGATTAAAAGAAATATTCCAAGGTTTACCAGCTTGTGATTTTGTGAAGATCTGAAGAGTGGGAGGAGGCTGCAGCCTGTCTATCTGAAGGATGAGGGACGTCACAGCATAGGGTGGAGTCATCAGGAAAGAGATACAAAGATTGCCTTGCTGTTATGTTTAATATTCTTTGTCAAATCCTTCTCATATTCTCTTTTGGCTTGCCCAGTTATTTTCTTAACAAGCCACTGTTTACTCCTATCCTGATCTGAGTCTGACTCCAGTTCTGTCGTTTTAACTGAATAAATACCTTCTGCTTAACCTTCATAGCACCCCTTACCTCCCTGTTCAACCACCATGGTCTTTTTCTGCCTCTGGATTATACCTCACTGGAATACACGTAAACTGTAGACTACAAATTTGCTCCTCAAAAGGTTGCCCATTTATTTGATACTGATTGCCATATTGTTAATTTGTCCCAATATAGAGCACCTCTTACTCTCTCCCTAAAATTTTTCCTTCCTGGAATCTAATAGCCTTTTTACCATTCCCTTGTGCTTGTTTGTTTTTTTTTTTTTTTTTTAACATTTTAACACATTTTTACCCTTTTACCTTGACAGAAATATAATAATAAGAATATTATATCCTTCAATAAAAAAATATTATATATATTTCTTTTTATTATTTCTGCTTCTGTGTTTTTCCTTCCCCTTTTGTGTAATTGAGAGTTTGCATCCATCCTGATTGTTCATCCTCTGTGTTCTCATCACCTTGCTCCTATTCTTCCCCATGTCCTTTATTCCTCCAAGCCTTCATCAATTTTGTCTATCTACCCTGCTGTTAATGTGTTCCAGACTCCCCCCCCCCCCCAGTCCCCCCCACATTCATTTCACTGTTCTCGTTTTGTTATTTTCTGGTCCGTTCTGTGTTGTAGATCTTCAAAGAGCCTCGACTCTGTAAATGCAGCAAAAACAAAAAGCAATCCTGGACTAGATCTAGAAAATCCTCATCTGCTTTGCTCTTTCCTTGTTCATGGACCCAATTTCTCAATAGCAAATTAAAATCTTCCATCACCAATACTCTGCAGACAAGACAGACAGCCATACAGATGAACCCACCAAAAGGGAGGAAGGACAGGAGGTGGACAAAGTCTATATTTAACACATGCATACAGAAAGCCAACAGAACACCAATGTTGTAGAATAGAAACAAGCCAACTTCAATAAGGATTTAATTCACTCAATCAAAGCGATTCCTGAAACATAAACACTTTTCTTCTTTAACAAATATTAGCAGGGACATAGGAACACAGTTCCAGGGAAAAGCCTCCCTTTATTTGGGCAATGTATAGGTAACAACGCACTGCCTCACATGTTCCCAGAAGTTTCTTTCTACTGCTAACTACCAGGTGATATTTTTAGTCATCCACACACTTTCATCCAGATTGTATCACCACACAACACAAAGAGATTGAACAGAGCAGAGTTGTCGCTGCAAAAGATTCCTGATTGCCACATGTCCAACATATTGATGTCGATTTTCACGAAGCTGGTGTTGAGCTGCATCGGTGGCATTTACAGGTTGCTGGCGAGATGGAGACATAGCAGCACGCATTTGCCGATGTTGCGCTGCATCGGCATCACACAGAGATTGCTGGTGAGATGGAAACATAGCAGCATGTGCTTGACAATTTTGAGCTGCATCAGCATCACGCACAGATTGCTGGCGAGATGGAGCCAAAGCACTGCAGCATGTGCTTGCCATTGTTTGGCTGTATTGGTATCACACATAGATTGCAGGTGAGATGGATACATAGCAAAATGTCCATGGCGGTATTGAGCTGCGTTGGCATCATGCACTGATTGCTGGCGAGATGGAGACATTGCAGCATGTGCTTGCCGGTGTGGAGCTGCATTGGCGTCACATATAGATTGCTGGCAAGATGGAGACATAGCAGCACATACTTGCCAGGGTTGATCTGCATCGGCATCACACACAGATTCCTGGCGATATGGGGACACAGCGGCATGTGCTTGCCAGTGTTGTGTTGTATTAGCATCACACACAGATCGCTGGCGAGATGGAGACATAGAAGGATGTGCTTGCCGGTGTTGAGCTGCAACAGCATCATGCACAGATTGCTGGTAAGATGGATACATAGCAGCATGTGCTTGCTGGTGTTGGGCTGTATTGGCATCACATATAGATTTGCTGGTGAGATGGAGACATAGCAGCACGTGCTTGTCGGTGTTGAGCTGCATTGGCATCACACAGTTCGCTGGCTAGATGGAGACATAGCTGCAAGCACTTGCCAGTGTTGAGCTGCATTGGCATCATGCACAGATAGCTGGCGAGATGGAGACACAGCAGCACTTGCTTGCCGGTGTTGAGCTGCATCGGCATCACACACAGATCGCTGGCGAGATGGAGACATAGCAACATGTGCTTGCCGGTTTTGAGCTGCATCTGCATCGTGCACAGATTGCTGGCGAGATGGATACATCGCAATACGTGCTTTCCAGTGTTGAGCTGCATTGGCATCACACATAGATTGCTGGCAAGATGGAGAAATATCAATACGTGCTTGCCAGTGTTGAGTTGCATTGGCATCACACATAGATTGCTAGCAAGATGGAGAAATAGCAGCACGTGCTTGCCAGTGTTGAATTGCATTGGCATCACACATAGATTGCTGGCGAGATGGAGACATAGCAACATGTGCTTGCCAATGTTGAGCTGCATCGGTATCACACATAGATTGCTAGCAAGATGGAGAAATAGCAGCACGTGCTTGCCAATGTTGAGCTGCATTGGCATCACACATAGATTGCTAGCAAGATGGAGAAATAGCAGCACGTGCTTGCCAGTGTTGAGTTGCATTGGCATCATGCACAGATTGCTGGCGAGATGGAGACATAGCAACACATGCTTGTCAATGTTGAGCTGCATTGGCATCACACATAGATTGCTAGCAAGATGGAGAAATAGCAGCACGTGCTTGCCAGTGTTGAGTTGCATTGGCATCATGCACAGATTGCTGGAGAGATGGAGACATAGCAACACGTGCTTGCCAATGTTGAGCTGCATTGGCATCATGCACAGATTGCTGGAGAGATGGAAACATAGCAACACATGCTTGCTAATGTTGAGCTGCATTGGCATCACACATAGATTGCTGGCGAGATGGAGACAAGGCAACACGTGCTTGCCAGTGTTGAGCTGTATTGGCATCACACACAGATCGCTGGAGCGATGGAGACACAGCAGCACGTGCTTGCCAGTGTTGAGCTGTATCGGCATCACACACAGATAGCTGGCAAGATGGAGACAAGGCAACACGTGCTTGCCAGTGTTGAGCTGCATTGGCATCACACACAGATCACTGGCGAGATGGAGACACAGCAGCACGTGTTTGCCAGTGTTGAGCTGCATTGGCATCATGCACAGATTGCTGGCGAGATGGAGACACAGCAGCATGTGCTTGCCAGTGTTGAGCAGTATCGGCATCATGCACAGATTGCTGGCGAGATGGATACATAGCAGCATGTGCTTGCCAGTGTTTTGGTCTGTATTGGCATCACATATAGATTGCTGGCGAGATAGAGACATTGCAACATGTGATTGCCAGTATTGAGCTGCAGTGGCTTAATGCACTGATTTCTGGCGAGATGGAGACATAGCAACACGTGCTTGCCACTGTTGAGCTTGGCATTACACAGATTGCTGACTAAAATTGTCAAGGCACCAATGCTGACGTTGTTGTGACAAATCACGATGGCGTTTCTTCGCAACATAATGATCAACAAGTCTTTCTGGAACTTTTTGGAATTTTTGTGGCTTGTAAGATGTGTTTAGCTAACTAATAATAAGAACTCAAAAAAAAATGGATTTCAAGGAACTCTGCTATTTGGCTGTTGGCTGCAGTTTTGCCAGTAACTCTGAAGTCAGGACAAAGGGATTGTGCATTGTTACTGTCATGCAACATCAAAGAAAAATCAACCAAATCGAATTACCAAAGGGATTTCGAACATATAAAGCACCTTATTGGAATGAAACAAATTAGTGACAGAAGTGGATTCTAAAATACACCCTTTAATAATAAAACAAATATGTGACCAGAAGTGATTCTGAACAATACACTGCTATAATAATAAAACAAATTCAGTACCAGAAGTGATTCTGAAAACAATACACCGCTTTCATAATGAAACAAATTAGTCACCAGATGTGGTTTCTGAAATAATACACCGATTTCAGAATGAAACAAATTAGTGACCAGAAGTGGATTCTGAAACAATACACTGCTTTAATAATGAAACAAATAAGTCACCAGAAGTGGATACTGAAACAATACACCGCTTTCCGAATGAAACAAATTAGTTACCAGAAGTGGTTTCTGAAAGAATACACCAC
>CM068966.1:88403811-88430632 GCA_035128595.1 Eptatretus atami
AAATAATACACTTTAATAATGAAACAAATTAGTTACCAGAAGTGGATTCTGAAAGAATACACCGCTTTAAGAATAAAACAAATTAGTGACCAGAAGTGGATTCTGAAACAATACACCACTTTCATAATGAAACAAATTAGTCACCAGATGTGGTTTCTGAAGAATACACTGCTTTAATAATAAAACAAATTAGTGACCAGAAGTGGATTCTGAAAGAATACACTGCTTTAATAATAAAACAAATTAGTTACCAGAAGTGGATTCCCTGTAAACATACACCGCTTTCATAATTGAACAAATTAGTCACAAGATGGGTTTCTGAAAGAATACACTGCTTTAATAATAAAACAAATTAGTTACCAGAAGTGGATTCTGAAACAATACACTGCTTTAATATGAAACAAATTAGTCACCAGAAGTGGATATTGAAACAATACACCGCTTCCTAATGAAACAAATTAGTTACCAAAGTGGTTTCTGAAAGAATACACCACTTTATAATAAAACAAATTAGTGACCAGAAGTGGATTCTGAAACAATACACTGAGCTATATATAATAAAACAAATTAGATACCAGAAGTGGATTCTGAACAATACACCGCTTTAATAATGAAACAAAAGTACACCAGAAGTGGTTTTGAACAATACACTGCCTTCATATAAAACAAATAGGTTCGAGAGAAGTGGATGTTGAAATAATACACCACTTTAATAATAAAACAAATTAGTTACCAGAAGTGGATTCTGAAGCAATACACCACGTTAGTAATGAAACAAATTAGTTACCAGAAGTGGATTCTGAAATAATACACCGCTTTCATAATGAAACAAATTAGTTAGCAGAAGTGGATTCTGAAACAATACACCACCTTAATAATGAAACAAATTAGTTACCAGAAGTGGTTTCTGAAACAATACACTGCTTTAATTATAAAACAAATTAGTTACCAGAAGTGGACCCTGAAACAATACACCATTTTAATAACAAAACAAATTAGTTACCAGAAGTGGATTCTGAAACAATACACCACTTTAATAACAAAACAAATTAGTTACCGGAAATGGTTTCTGAAGTCACACACCGCTTTAATAATAAAACAAATTAGTCACCAGATGTGGTTTCTAAAATAATACATTGCTTTAATCATAAAACAAATTAGTTACCAGAAGTGGTTGTTGAAATAATACACTGATTTAATAATAAAACAAATTAGTTACCAGAAGTGGATTCTGAAATAATACACCACTTTAATAATAAAACAAATTAGTTACCAGAAGTGGTTGTTGAAATAATACACTGCTTTAATAATGAAACAAATTAGTTACCAGAAGTGGTTGTTGAAATAATACACTGCTTTAATAATGAAACAAATTACTCACCAGAAGTAGTTTCTAAAACAATACACCGCTTTAATAATAAAACAAATTAGGTACGAGAAGTGGTTGTTGAAATAATACACCACTTTAATAATAAAACAAATTAGTTACCAGAAGTGGTCTCTGAAACAATACACTGCTTTAATAATAAAACAAATTAGTCACCAGAAGTGGTTTCTGATACAATACACCGCTTTAATAATAAAACAAATTAGGTTCGAGAAGTGGTTGTTGAAATAATACACCACTTTAATAATAAAACAAATTAGTTACCATGGTTCTCTGAAACAATACATCACTAATAACAAACAAATTAGTTACCGGAAGTGTTTCTGAAGTCACACACCGCTTTAATAATAAAACAAATTAGTCACCAGATGTGGTTTCTGAAATAATACACTGCATTAATAATAAAACAAATTCGTTACCAGAAGTGGTTGTTGAAATAATACACTGCTTTAATAATAAAACAAATTAGTTACCAGAAGTGGATTCTGAAATAATACACCACTTTAATAACAAAACAAATTAGTTACCAGAAGTGGTTGTTGAAATAATACACTGCTTTAATAATAAAACAAATTAGTTACCAGAAGTGGTTTCTGAAACAATATTCCGCTTTATTAAATCAAATTAGTTACCAGAAGTGGTTGGTGAAATAATTCACTTTAATAATAAAACAAATTAGTTATCAGAGTGGTTATTGAAATAATACACCACTTTAATAATAAAACAAATTAGTTACCAGAAGTGGATTCTGAAATAATACACCGCTTTAATAATAAAACAAATTAGTTACCAGAAGTGGTTTCTGAAACAATATACCGCTTTAATAAAACAAATTAGTTCTCAGAAGTGGTTGGTGAAATAATACACTTTAATAATAAACCAAATTAGTTACCAGTGGTGGTGGTTGAAATAATACACCACTTTAATTATGAAACAAATTAGTTACCATAAGTGGATTCTGAAATAATACACTGCTTTAATTATGAAACAAATTAGTCACCAGAAGTGGATTCTGAAATAATACACCGCTTTAATAATGAAACAAATTAGTTACCAGAAGTGGATTCTGAAATAATACACCGCTTTAATAATGAAACAAATTAGTTACCAGAAGTGGATTCTGAAATAATATACCGCTTTAATAATAAAACAAAATAGTTACCAGAAGTGGTTTCTGAAACAATATACTGCGTTAATAATGAATGTTAGTACAGTATTAATATGTCATTGCAGTCCGATTTATTATTGATGTTGCATTATTATTATTATTATTAGTATGACGAAAATAATATTATTATTAAACGTCGTCGAATTAGTTATGGCTGGACCTGCAGAACTTCAACGGTAAAAGTCCTTTTTGGCCATGGGAAATAACATCAGTTATCAGAAACGGTTTCTGAAATAATACACCACTTTATTAATGAACGTTCATACAGTATTATTGGAATTTATATACTGTGTCGTTGGAAAGCCCGTGACGCCTCTCCTTTCGATATTTGATGATCATTTTAACAATCGCTTTGTTTGTGTTTCACACTGTAGGGAAAAGGCAAAGGCAGGGCATGCATAGCAATTGCGAATATGACAGGTTCGACTTTGTGTAAGGCCTGAACTACATGAAAATAAAAATGGCAGATGTTGGAGTCAGCCGTCCTACACCGTGATGAAGTTCCAGACAGTAGAGACGCAGTGTAACATACAGATGGACAGAAGAAAACTGTTGCTGCTTTAATATATAGATTCCCAGGTTCTTGTGGGGTTGGCTGGGGGAAGCTCGGCCCAAGTATTTCATGAACCGGTTGGCCAAATCTGACATTCGACTAAGGTTTGGGCAGCAATTTGGAATTTGACCATGGTACCAGTGATAGCTAGCCGACTCTTCTTGAAGAACACCATGGGATTTTTGACATCCACCAACTAATGCTAGCAGATGGGACACCCATTTACATCCATCAGAGGGATGGCCCACACATTGATGAATCACCGGAATGATCGTTTATAGTTGTGTCGGGATTCAAACTCAGGTTAGACAACTGAGAGACAAGTGTGTCCTTTTGAATTCTTCATTAACTCTTTTTTTCCTGCTCTTCCCTCACACCTGGCACTCTATAAAAGCATACTACAAGTATCTTACTATTCTTACAATCTCTGATCTCTATCTGCATAGAATCCTCCACATGAATTACCTCCTTAGTGCCCTCCCTTTCTCTTGATACAATACAGTCTTTTACCCAAATTACTGCACTTCCTCCTATTTTTTCTTTCCTATCACATCTACTGTATACATCATCTTACCTTTTAGTCCTCTCCTCAAACTACTCTCCTTCTTAAACCATGTCTCACTTACTGTAACTATATCATACTCCTTGACTTTTTCCAGTTGATCTTCCATCATATTAATTTTAACTCCTGGTGTTGGTATGGAGTTTTTTTTTTTTTACTTTTCCCTTTCTGTAGATATTTTTTGCTGCTTGGCCTTATCAATCATGTTATCAATAGCAGTTTCCTTCATGCCCTACGATTCGTTTTTCCCCCCAATCTAAAGCTCCTAACTCTCTCCACATACCCTCAAAGTTTGCCTTACTGAAATATAACAGCTTTACTTTATTGAGAGTCCAATATTTTTGATATTGCTAATTGTTTTCTGAGGAGAGTGACACTGTGAGCTAAATTTTCAAGTCTTACATATACTTTATCGACATGGTCATACTTTTACGTTAACTGTGATAAACCTGAGGCCCTGTTAATGGCTGAATGTGCAAAACTTTACTTTTGATGAAGTATCACTTTACTCATTAGATCTTATACAACATACAAATTGAATTGGTAAATACTGAGACACCATGGAGATAGAATGGTACAGGGACATTGGTAAGTACAATAAGTGGCTTATGGAAAGAGGAACAGTAAGCTTTATGGCCATCGATTATGTCAAAGTATTCTGTATGAAACAGTATGCTGGGACTTTCATGGTGTTGAGCATGTTAAAGGAAACCTGCAGCATAAATTTCTGAGAATGTAACAATTTTTGTGCCGATATGCATTTTTATTCTGTTATTGACAAATGACAAACTGCTGTATAATCTTATATTTTGGGCTCCATCTGTGGCGTGGCAAACTCGTTATTTCCAGTGTGATTGATAGTGGGAAAGGTGAATAATATGAAAGAAATTTTATTTGATTCTTTTGTTTTATTTTTTGGGGGAGATCTGCTCGCTCGCACTGCTTGTCATACCCTTATGATTGACTTCTTATCACTGAAATACAGGTCAAAATGCCTTGTACAACCACCTCTTTCAAATAAAAGCAGTTGTAAAAGTCGAGTGAGAGTCCAATATATGTCCTCTTCAAACAACTTTTATTACATTGGAAGCTTTTATAAGAGCTCACCCTCGCCAAGAGTAAAATAAAATGATGGTCTGTGTCAGTGCAAAACTTAAGGGAATCGGTGATAAATCATGTCAGGCTTTTGTATATTTAGTGGTAAATAGTTTGTGTAATAATGTACTGCTTGAAAGCTTTTCTTCTTCTTCTTCTTTACCTCCTCTTCCCTTTATAAGGAGTGAGGTCTAATGGCACCAAGCTTCTGCCCTGCCTTGACCACACCACTCCTCCAAAAAACCTCCACCTGCCTTTGGCCTCAGCAAACTTTCTCCACTCTCCAACCATTCCCACGTTACTGATATCCCTCCTCACACAATCCTCCTATCTCAACCATGGTCTACTTCTTTTCCTCCTACCTTTCTCCCTCAAGTTATCCGCTCTGTTTGCCATTCGCTCTTCCCCCATCCGCACAAAGTGTCCAGCCCATCTCAGCCGGCATTTCACCAATCTCCCCGTCAAGCTCATCTGCACACCAATCTCCTCCCTCAGTTCATACATCCTCCTTCTATCCACCTCCTTCACTCCCACAATCTCTGGACCCAGTTGTTCTTGCAAACCTGCAGCCTCTGTTGTTGTCTCTTTGTCAGTGCCACCAGATCCAGACCATAAAGGTAGGCCAGCGTTACACATGACATCAGAACCTTCCCTTTAAATTTGCTTGATATCTTTCTGTCTGCCATTACTCCCTCCACCCTCCTCCACACATCCGCACCCACCTGAATCCTCCTCCGCACCTCTGCTTCGGACTTATCATCCCCTGTCACTGTTCCCACCAGATAATTAATCAAACCTATCAAACCTATCAAACAAATCAAACCTGAACTCAGACATCCCCAGACCAACCAAAACTCTTCCCTTCTTCATCCCTTCCACCAACTTAACTTCTGCTTCAGGCACTCCCATCCATCTCAGTGTCATCATCACCATCTCTCTCGGGACAGTGTCATAGGCCTTCTCCAGGTCCACAAATTCCAGTCCCATTTCACATTGCTCCTCCAACCTCTTCTCCACCAGGTGTCTCAGAGTGCACATCCCATCCATCATCCCCCTACCATTTCAAAACCCCTGCTGCTCTTCTCTAATCTCCATCTCCACACTCTTCCTTATCCTCCCATCCACAATCCTCTCCAGCCCCTTCATGACATGCCTGAGGAGCGTAATGCCTCTGTACTTCCCCGGATCTTGAGCATCTCTCTTCCCCATCAGCACAATTCACCCTTGTCCTTCAATCCTCCGGAATTGAACCCTTTCTCATACATACTGTACATTCAACAGCCTCTTCATCCAAATGACTTCTCCCACTGCAATTATCATCTCTGTAGATACCTCATCAATGCCTGGTGCTCTTCCCTTTTTCAACCTCTTCAATGTCATCCACACTTTGTCTTCCATGAGCTCCACCAACTCCACTTTCCTCTTCACATAACATGGTAGATCCAGCTTGCTGTTTCTTCTTTCCTGGTTCAACAGCTCTTTGAAATATTCTTCTCACACCTTCAATTCTGCCCCCCTCTCTGTCACTCGCCTCCCTCCACCATCCTTAATCACCCCTCCCCACCACCACATCCAGTTCTGTTTGATGTGCTGTCCACTCCGATTGGTAATCTTGTGGCTTTTTTGGATACATTGTTGAGGCTCCTATGAGAGCTAACATACAATGCATAACAAGGGGGGCAGGAGACAAGAGGGCCGGGAGAGGGAAGGACAAAACAGTGGGGAACAGAGACATTAGGAGATCTGTGGAAGGGAGAGGGATGGGGCCGGGAACACAGGGTATACAAGATGGACACCACAGGGACTTTCAGGACCTTACACGACAGGGAACTTTCGGGAAGGAAGGCAGGCTTTCCCACTTTTGAAAGAATGAACCAGCTATGGCCATCCCATTCCTTGCCACCAGCTCCAGAATCTCTCTATTCCTTGTTGCCCAACCAAATTTACCAAGACATTCCTCTTCACCCATCTCCGCAACTCCCACATGCACGTTAAAGACCCCTGCAATGCACAGCATCACCTCCAGCTCAACCATTACCATAATCCTTTTCCAGTGCGTTCTTGAATTCCTGCTTCTCCACCCCTTGTCCTTTGCGTTTGTTGCCCATATACTGACACAACACACACTATTTACCTCTGTATCACCACCATGCCATAACTACCCATCCCTCCCATCTTTTTACTCTGATCATCTGCTTGCTGATCTCTTCCTGTCCTATTTATCCCATGCCGTTACTCCTTTCATCCCCACCTGCATGCAACAGCTTGTATCCTCCTACCAACCTCCACACCTTGTCTCCTTTCCATCTGGTCTCCTGCACACACAACACTTCCAACCTTCTTCTCTGCATAATCTCCACCACCTCGACTCCCCCCCCCAATTGATCTCACATTCAAACTACCTCGCCAGACCTCGCTTCTGAACCGCTGCCCACATGGTACAGCCAGTAGCATCTTATCAGTTTGGGATGCTCAAGTCATCAATCAGCAGCATTGCCCAGGCTGACCTGCTGGACCAACTACCCTAGCCTGTTATCATAATCCTGTGTGCATGGATGCAGACACACCTCTCTCTCTCTCCACTCGTTCCCTGCCTCCCCCCTGCCCGCCCCTCTCCCTCCACACTCGACTCCTCTCCCCCACCCTCGAGACGCTAATCCCTACCTCCACCCCACCTCTCCCTCTTCTCTCCCCCCACCCTCCCCTTCCTTATGTACTGCTGTTCCCGCTCTCCTTAATGCATTAAATTTGTGCTTATTCAGCTTACAAGAAGTACATGCTTTTCCAAAATATCACTCAATTCTTTCACAAAAATCACAGTTCAAAAGTCACTCAGTTCGACCCTCATCATGCTCATGCAAAATACGCTCGACTCCCATGCTTGGACCTCCTCAACGCCCATGCTTGTATGTCTGTGACTCCCATGCTTGGACCTCCTCAACTCCCATGCTTGTATGTCCGCGACTCCCATGCTCAGGCCTCCTCGACTCCCACACTCGGACATCCTCAACTCCTATGCTTGGACGTCCTCGACTCCCATGCTTGGACTCCTCGACTCCCATGTTCTAGATCCACATTTTAGAAAACTGCAAAGCCTCACACTCTCAGTCCATCAGTTCCTTGCCATGCAGGGCCGACCCACAAAGGAAAACTGAGCCAAGTCCACAGGCATAAATACCAACCGCAGCCTGAACCACTAACCCACACCACCACATTGCAGGCCAAAGCCAGTTCACGGGCACAAGGACCAACCGCAGTCTGAACCGCCGATCCAATCCACCGCAAATCGGCCGAAGCAAGCCCACAGGCACAAGCACCTACCACAGCCCGAAATGCCAATTCACTCCACCGCCCAGTGGGCCTAAGCAAGTCCACGGGCACAAGGACCAACTAATTTGTATGAAAACATTTTATTTGATAGTTTGTGTCACAATATATTATGTTGTAGTTTTTCTTTTAAATAATAGTTTATTCCTGAGCTGGCAGGATCGACTAGAGGTTCGCACAATCGCCTCTGAGATGTCTAGCCTGGGTTTGAATCCTGACCCAGCTATAAACTGTCACCCTGGTGTTTCACAGACTCATCATTGTTGGACATTAAAATGGGCGTCCCATTTATCAGTATTCGTTGATGGATGATAAAGATCCCATGGTGTCCTTTGCGAAGAGTAGTTGAGCTATCACTAGTACAATGACTAAATTCCAAATTTCTTGTCTAACCAGCAGAGGGCATTGCATCAGCGACACAACTGTGCCCTCAGCCAACGATGCTGCACCTTAGCCTTGTGCTGCATACAAACGAAGAAGAATAGTTTATTTCTCAAGTTAATCTCAACATGGGAATGAAACTGTTGAGCAAGCTAAAGCAAGAAAATCAGTTAAGTAGCCTATTGTATTGAAGGGTGGTAACATATACGTTGTGTGTAGTTGAAAAACCAGGACCTGCTCATAGGTGATTGGTTAAGCAGCAACAAAATGCGAGAAAAATGATAAGCAAAATGGACACCCAGAGAAAAAGGTTAAATTGAAGACTTTATTGGGGATAATTTATCTCATAACTGGAGAGGTTGGTAAAATTATCAATAAACATGCATTATTATATAGATTGCAAAGTGAACAGTACATACAGTATAACATCCAATCATACAAAAGTTATATCTTATTTAAAGTCCTGTTTATTAGTTCCCACCAGTTTCACACGGAGGGGATTATAGGTTTGCTTTCCGTCTGTCCGTCCGTCCATCCCACCTGTGGTTTTTCAGGCTGTTTTTCCCATACCCTTTAACATATTCAACTGAAATTTGGTACTTTATTATGATAGATTACAGAATAAGTTCAAGTTTCACGACGTTCCGTCACTTTTTCACAGAGTTATGCCCTTTTTGGACTTAGAAATTATCACATTGGTAGGGGACATGTATTTTGGTTGTGTGAACACCAAAAAGAGGAAAGAGCAAATCCTTGCCATTCACTCGGGTTAGGACTTCCCTTGGAAACCTCGCGAATGGCGGGACCTTAATTCAGTGGAAAATAGGGGGTTAGGGATAGTGGGTTGCAGAATGACCCCTACCTTTTTGTTTAGAGATCACTTAAGGCAACAACTAAATATCCTGTAAAAAAGGAATGAAAAAAAAACCTGAAACTTTAATTTTCATGAAATATTAATCCTCAAAATTAAATAATGAAAAAACACAACATAGTAAAACATAATTAAATGTGTAGAAAACATAAATTTTACTTGCTCTAAATGATAATGATGATGAGCTTGATGTGATGATGATAATATTTGGAGGAGGGGGTGTGGGGGGGGGGGGGGAGATGGGGAGATTAGTTGAGGACACTCCAGGATTATCTGCCTCAAACTCCAAGGTTGAGGGTGGCGTCCTTGGGGAGTGTGGAGCCCTGGGTAGCACACTTTGGTGGTGATTGAGTATCAGCCCTTGGTTTAAATAATTTGGAGATCTGAGACTGCTTGGCTTTCTCTTTCAGGTCTTGATAGAGCTCCTTATAGTAGTCAGCACAGCTTGGAGGTCTTTTCTGAACTTGAGGCTTCTTTCCAGAAATGGGTCTATCACTATGGCCTTCCCCAGCTGCCTCTACCATCTTAACCCTTTCAGGATCAAGGGACATAGATGTCGCTAAACTATAAAGTGTTGCATCTCTGATATTTCCCCTGCAATTTTAGATTACTTTATGCTTGGAAATTGGCAAACATTGCAGCTAACACTGGTTAAGGGCTTTTTTCGTTTCCATAATTTATCTTTTTGTTGTTGATTCGGAAAACTATTTTTCTTCATACATACTCTTGAATTTCAATTCATATTTGTGATTATTATAGCCAAACTAACAATAAATTTGGACTTATATCTGAAAATTACTTTCAAGATGCTTGTGGTCCTCAAACGGTTGAGAAACTCTGCTAATGACTTTACTCTCAGATGATGCTTCTTCGGATTCTCATCACTTTTTGTCACTTTCATTGGACTGCAGCAGCTCCACAAGTTTTTCAGCTGATACTTTTTCCGAGTGTAACTCTAGCAGTTGTTCTACCTCTTGTTCATCTAGATCCTGGAATCCCTCCTCTCCAACATCTGGGCCAACTTAACTATCTTAGGCACTTCCTCGCAGATTGTGGGCAAACTGCAGGAGTTATTCACCACTTGCAGTCATAGTTCCTTGAAAAGGCGTTGCTTGACCTCATCCCAGGCTTTCTTGATGATGCCTTAACAGTGCCAAAGATCATGGACGCTAGTGCATGTATATAGGTGCCGATTGCCTGCAGGATCTGGCTGAAACTACATCTGGTGTAGTTCGACTTGAAAGTGGCGATCACCCCTTCGTCCATTGGCTGCAAGATGGATGTGGTGTTGAGTGGCAGGAACATGACTTCCACACTTGGGTATCCAAACTCCAGCATCACTGGGTATCCAATCACATTATAGAGGAGGAGAAGGGCTTTAAAGGCCACATTCTTCGTCTTGAGGTAGTGCTTGATCTGGTGAACAAAATAATTGTGGAACCAGTCCTCGAAGAGTTTGGCACTGACCTGGGCCTAATTATTTGATCTCCAGAAGACTGGCAGGTGTTGTTTTAGTTTCTCCTTCAATACATGGGGGTTCTCCACATGGTAGACCAACATCAGTTTGCACTTAAAGCCCCCCAACATGACGCCACACAGAAAAAGGTTTGAGCGATTTTTAGCTGCCATAAAGCATGGTGCTGTCCTGTCCTCCTTCGATGGAGGTTCTGGATGGCATTTTTTTGAGAACAAACCAGTCTCATCCACATTGAAAAAATGCTGTGGATTGTATTATTTTTCTTCGATGATCCTGAGAGATTTGGCTGGAAATTCCCTTGCAGCGTTCTGATCAAAAGAGGCGGCTTCCCCTGTCAACTTAACATCATAGAGACTGAATCTTTTTTTAAAAAGTTTTCAAACTAGCCCTTGCTGGCATTAAACCCACTGCCACTGGTTGAAGAGTTACCCTGCATTTCCTCTAAGTGTTAATACAGAAGGAGGGCCTTTTTGTGAATGACTGGCCCACTAAGAGGAAACGCCTTTTTCTGGGCCTGGTCCTCCATCAATATGGTTAAAAGTTTTCTATTTTATATAAAACAGGGTCATGCCTACCACCAAATGACATTTTAGTACTTAAAGGTACAGTAGCACTCAAACTCACCCTTCGTTTCTCCTCACATTTTTTATGTACTGCATGGTCAACAAATTAATTCCATACTGCTTGCTCACAGACAAAGCACTTTCACCACTTCTGAGTTTGTCTAAAATTCCAATATTTACATTTAATGAGATCACTTTGCGCTGTTTCGTTACCAATACCAGGGGCCTTAGTATCTTAGTATCGGGGCCATGGCTCTTCTTCTTCATTTTTTTCGTCTGTACATACAGTCGTTAGATCACAAAAGTTATACAGTACAGTCACAAAGTTATTTAAGTTATTAAAATCATAAAAATTTGTTACAAAGGCATTTATTTAAATAACAGAATGTTCCAAAAATGTGAATTTTTGCAAACCAAAAAAGATGGCGGATCATGTGGATCATGATTCGCAACCGCGGGGTGCCAGGATTGTTGGCAGAGAAAAAAAATGCAAGCCATCGAGAGTGAACAACGCAAACGCCAACGCCAAGTTTTGGTCACAAAAGTTGAATTGTAAACCATCAAAATTGCAAACGCCAAGCTTACAAAATTGACTTCAAACAACATCCACAGCCATGTAAAGCCAAGACAAATCACAGACGTGCAACGGAGAGTGTTAAATTAGAGCCGTATTTAGCAAAGACAGACATAACTTTTGTGTTAAACGATAACTTACATACACTGAACAAACACTTCCGGTCCCTTCCGGTTCTGGGTTTGGAGCGACGGCAGGGTCTTTCAGGGCTCTGCTGACGATCTCAAAGTTAATTTTCTGGTCGTTATCTATCCCGTTTTAACTGTATATTTTCTCACCTACATGTTACTGTGTGTTCCTAGTTCGGTTTTGTTTCAAAAATCGTGCTATTTTGTGTGTTTTCGTCAACCTTGTCTAACCGGGTTGCTTGAGGCCAACCCATCCCTCCCCAGCCCTCCCCTCTCGGTGTACGATCATTTTTATTTGTATTTTCTCCCCATTACCTTCAATTCCCATCTTCCCCACTTTCCTAACATCCCCCATCCCTCCCAACTAAACACTCTGTTTCTTGTCTTAAATCCCCCCAAAAAACAAAAAACTACCTTTCTCCTTGCATACCCACGAGTCCCGATCCTTCTTCCTCCTCCTCCTCTTCTTCTTCTTCCTCCTCTTCTTCTTCTTCTTCCTCCTCTTCTTCTTCGTCTTATTCTTCTTCTTCTTCCTATTCCTCCTTCTGCCGGCACACCATCTTTATTGTTCTTGAGCTGACCCACTCACGCCATTACATTCACGATTTCTTCCTTCAACCTACCATTCCCGAATCTTACCTATCCTTCAAAAATACATCAAAATTTAATAATTACCCTGGATCCTTTCAATCTATACACCTCCTGCAACCACGTGTCTCTCTCCATCCTCTTCCTCATACGGTTCATCGACCCAGCAGCTTCACTCTGCGTTTACAGTTCCAAATTCACCATCCACCTCCACGATTTTACTCCAACCTTCCCTTTTCCGAATGTTACGCAATCCTTATTTTAAATAAATAAATTAATTAATTCTCTTTTGCCGATACACCTCCCAAAGCCACGTGCTTCTCCCATAACCACGTGATCTGTTTCCACCCCCTGCGTTTACCGATCCAAATTCACCATTCACCTCACGATTTTTCCGACAACATTTCCATTACCGAATCTGATGAAAACTCTCTCAAACAATAATAATCTATCTATAATTCCAGCAGTGTGTGTGTGTGTGTGTGTGTGTGTGTGTGTGTGTGGGTGTGTGTGTGTGTGAGACCGCTGTTTCTCGACAACCACTGGTCCGATCTAATTGAAACGTGCCAGGTATATTGCTGGGGACCTGAGGATGTGCCTTTTCAAGGTTTGATATTAATCGGACAAGTGCTTCCCAAGTTATGGCCATTTATTTACGAACCAATGACAGGACACGTTGCTGCGGCCATTTATTACAAACCAATGACAGGACACGTTGCTGCATAAGCGTGGCCGAAGGGGAAGAGAACTTCAGCCGCGTTCGCCATTACGTGTTTTCTCTTCTCTCTTCTCTCTTCTATCTTCTCTGTGTTTTTCCTTGCGAAAAGGCAAAATACGTTGGCGCTAATTGTATAATTGGCCATTAAAACTAATAATATATCAAAACGTTGGCAGATCCAGCAGCCTCCGCATTCTTGCCCTGGACGAGGAAATAAAGAAGAAGCACCGTTTCCTCAGCAATGTTGTTTATGAAGAGGTGCTAATGAGATAAAGGTGTGTACATGGAGACAATTTTTATTATTATTTATTTATTGAAGAAAAATTGTTCCGAAAATAATTTATCAAAAAAAGTGCACAACTTTTTTTGTTTCCAATTGTCAAAACGGTGTGGCCTTTGGAAGTGTTAAGGAATTCAGCTCTACTCAACATGCTTGCCAACGAAATACATCTCAATTTGGTGGTATGCTTTGCAAACTATTTTTTTTTTAAACTATTTTAAAACTAAAACAATTCGAACATGGAATACCTAATGACACTGAACTTTCAGGTCTCCTACAAATCCTACCCTGTCGCCTCACCATGGCATAGGAGTGGCAATGGTCAATGGCAGCGAATGTCATGGCTAGCAAAGACAGGGAGGTAAACTTGATTTTAATTTGGATTTTAATTAACTCTGTGTGTGTAAGTATCACAGCAGTTGTTACTTCAATGAAAGCGATAATTCGTGGAATGATGTGAACATTCCGTACGGGCACGCACTACTTCTGGATAGTGATGACTTACTGTATTCTAATAATTTCTCGATTTCTTATGCGCATTTATAGATAAACACAATGCCCCAATCCAGTCGTCATTTACGAGAGCGAAGGAATGGCCTGTGTGGTTGTTTCTGGCAAGCGGTTTT
Source organism: Eptatretus atami (assembly GCA_035128595.1). Taxonomy (NCBI): domain Eukaryota; kingdom Metazoa; phylum Chordata; class Myxini; order Myxiniformes; family Myxinidae; genus Eptatretus; species Eptatretus atami. Next base: position 88,418,110 of record CM068966.1, read on the forward strand.
AAAGTATATATATATATATATTATTTTTTTCCACGTACGGCCACGCACGTATGGCCACGCATGTACGGGCACGTGAGAGCGAAGGAACGGCCTGTGTAGTTGTTTCTGGCACGCGGTTTGAAAGTTTCTTTTTTTTGGTTTGCACGTACGGCCACGCACCTACGGGCACGCACCTACGAGCACGCACTCGTAATAATAATAATGATATAATAAAAACGATCTCTTATAATGCTTCATCTTCCTCTTTCACACATGTGGTACTAATTACTGTATCATAATGTACTCCTCTTCTTCTATTTCTACAGACTGCTCTCAATTCGACCTTTCCTAAAAAAATCCAACTGTTAAAGCGTTTCTTCTCTCCATTCTCTTAATTCGCCTTTATTGCATCCATCAAGAAATGTCTTTCATCGCATTTCTGACCTAAAAAAAATTTAAACCCCAGTTTGCAATGAATGCTGGCTTTCCATCAATCATTCCTTTTTTTCCAACTTCACCCCTCTCACCCCTCCATCTCAAAGCAACCAGCACACTCTTCTCCCTCCAAGCCACCCTCTCACCTTTCTCAAAAACTTCCCCCTCACCTTTCTCCCTCAACTCTCCCCACTCACCCTCACCCCCCTCACTCACCCTTCTCAAGTTCCCCCCCTCTCATCTGAGCCAGTTGGCTCGGTGTGGGTACCTCTCTCAACTGCATGGCACTTCCAAGCAAAAGCTTTCTGCGACTCATTGGGACTGACTCAATCAGTCAATTTCCCGACCCGGATCTCAACCCGGACCCGGATCTCATTTTGACAAATTTCCCTGAAAATAACTGCTGTTCTTCCTCTGCTCCAATCGGTTCTTCTGACCATGTCCTTGTCAAAGTGGACATCTCTCTGGCTATTATCAGAGAACCACCTCACCGCCGTCGAGTCTGGCATTTCACTCAAGCTGACTGGCAGGGTCTCCAAACAGCCAGCAAACATATAGACTGGTCTCCCATCGCTACTTTCTCCAACATCAACTCATCCTGGGAATTCTTTCAAAGAACCTTGCTCTCCCTCATGCACAGATTTATCCCATCTCGTCTTCAGTTGTCCTACCCTTCCCATGCCCATGGTTCACTGAATCTTGTGGCGAGGCAGTTGCCCTGAAATAACTTGCCTTTGCCTCATGGAAAGCAAACCCAACTGAGGAGAATCTCAGTTCCTTCCATAAAGCTCAGAACAAGTGTGTATATACCCTCAGGAGAGCCAGAAAACAACATCTTTCCAAGCTCAAGTCTGAACATTCAAACCTCTCTCCTTCCTCCGAATCCTGGTGGCATCTAATCAAATCTGTTTCTGGTGTATGTTCCCCCTCCATCCCCTCCCTTACTTCAAATGGTCGCACTGCTGATATCGCACGTGAAAAGGCTAAATGCCTAAACTCGGTGTTTGCATCGAAATCTTGTGTTCGAAACACATCGCTTTCTCTATCCACCTTACCCAGTCGCACTCAACTGTCTCCGGACTCTGTGTCCTTTTGTGCTGACAAGGTAGAGAGCTTGCTGTCAAACCTCGTCTCAGATTCCACAACTGGTCCGGACGGCATCAGCCCACGTGTCCTAAAAACCTGCTCCTCTGCGCTTGCTCACCCTCTCATTTTCTCAAGGTCGTCTGCCATCTGCTTGAAAATCAGCAAACATTACTGCCCTGCATAAAAAGGTGCAAAAACAGATCCCTGCAACTACAGACCAATCAGCCTTCTCCCAATCATCGGCAAGGGTATGGCATCAATCATCGCTTCAGACATTAAATCCTTCATCTTCTCCAATGGCTTGATTTCCGATCATCAATTTGGTTTCAGACCAGGTCACTCTACCCTGAATATTCTGCTTCTGCTCTCCCAACAATGGATGGAGGTCCTCAATGCCCGACATGAAATCAGACCCACATCCCTAGACATATCATCTGCTTTTGACACGGTCTGGCACCCTGCCATGCTCACCAATCTCTCTTCCTATGGTATCCAAGGCCATCTCCACTCATGGCTCGCAGACTTCCTCTCCTGTCGCAGTCAACGTGTGGCCCTAAATGGAGTTCTTTCATCCCCTCTTCCTGTCCATGCTGGAATTCCTCAAGGCAGTGTTCTGGGCCCTGTTCATTTTCTGGTTTTCATCAACGATCTCTCCGACTCTCTGGAAAATCCTCTTTATCTCTTTGCTGATGACTCCACTCTGTCGTAACATCTGTCATCCTCAGACCAGCAAGCAGCAGCTTCTTGCTCACTGCAGATCTGGTTAAAATCACAAACTCATCAACACGTGGAACATGTCTTTCAATCCGGAAAATCTCACACTCTCACGACTCTCGAAAGGACCGTTTGGAACCCCCCCCCCCCCCCCCCAATCCATTCTCTCAACAATTCTGGAAGAAGTCCTTTCTTTCAAGCTTCTGGGTCTCACTATCTGCCATGATCCTTCCTGGGAAAGCCACATTTCCAACCTGCCTCCAAAGCCATCGCCGACTGGGAATCCCCGTCGTGCAAAGTCTTCCTCGGCCCACCTGAGCTCCTGACCACATAAAAAGCTTTCTCCAGCCTAAGGAGTATGCTCTCCCCTCTGGGCTGGTGCTCCTGCCTCCACCTTTCTCGGCTTCACGCTGTGGAAACCAAGCATTTCGGATCATTGGCATCTCCCGCAATGAGGCTGAGTTTTTGGGCCTCTCACTCTCTCACCGCAGACAGGTCGGTGGTTTTCTGTCTCTACCATTCCTCTCCGGTCTCGCCCCCTCCCCCCCTGCTGTGTCTGCGATTTGTCCCACCATATTTCTGAGGGCGCTCAAGGTCCGCCAATACCCCCTTCTGGTAAAATACCAAAATCACGAATCACTGCTCACCTTCACTCTTTCATTCCTCTTTTTTCCCGCCTTTGGAATAAACTTCCTCATCTGTTCAATCCCATTCTTCCCTCCAGGCCTTCAAAACAGCTGTTCACCACCACCTCTTATCATCCCCCATCCAAATCCTCGGATCTCTCTACCCCCGTTAATCCACCCCAAACCCTCCTCCTTAAAATTCCCTGCTTTCCTTCCTGAAAGTCCCTGTAATGTCCATCTTGTATATCCCGTGTTCCCCGCCCCATTCCTCTCCCTTCCACAGGTCTCTTAATGTCTCTGTTCCCCACTGTTTTGTCCTTCCCACTCCCATCCCTCTTGTCTCATGCCCCCTTTGCTGTGCGTTGTTTGTTACCTCTCATATGAGCCTCGACAAGGTATACGAAAAAAATAAAAATAAACAATTAATAATGGTTATTAGTAAGATAACAAGGGTGCATATAATAGGTGATGTAACAAAACAGGAACGGCACTCTTCGATGTCGTGACATCGACCAATATGCCTCCGCCCAAATTATCACATCATAATACATACTCTGACCAACTTTGATTTAAATCCCTTCAGCTGTTCTCAAGTATCAAATTTTTATCTGAAATGACCTCTGATCTTTGACCTTCTGATGCCAAAATCGATTCAGTTCATCTTTGCATCATCTTATATATAAAGCTGAGAATGTGTGTGTGGGTCATAAACACTGCCCTTTCTGCAGGCCATGCCTTCCTTTCTCTTCCCTTGCATTACAAGCACAGTCCATTAGCCAGGCCATGCCTTTCCCTTCTACTGCCCAGAAATTGCCGCCATCTTTTTCACTCCGCATAGCTCTGAGGATTCATATGTACATTTGAAGACTGAACAACACATTTTCTATCATTAAATAAAGATACCGTTTTGAGGAAACAAAGTTACATTTTGATTATAACTCAAATGAGGTAATGCATGTTTTGTTCGCAGCGATCGTGACAGCAGTCTAATTTACATAGCCCACTGAAGGTACGGTAATTCTCACAATGCAGAGGAAAGAAAATAGTGGACTTTCATGAAAAAAAAAACTTTGGGTTTTTGCCTAACTTATTAAGGCTTACAAGCAAACTGATGGACATGGAATTCACATATGATGAGAAGTAAATAAACATTACAATTGGCTTGGTCATGAAATACCTGTGTCCGTAATTAATTATTCGGGAGGCTGGGGAAATTCCTGAGAGATATTTATTATGTACATGTATACTTTAAATAAGTTATGTACAAGTACACTTTAAATTTATGAAATGTACACGTACACTTTCATGTACTGAACATCACTCCACATCCATAAATGGAATTTCAAAGACAGCCCAGCATGTGACTGTAGTCACCCAGATCAGACTCTTCATCACATTATTAAGGAGTATCATCTATGGAAATTTGATGAAGGATTTTGGCCAATTCACTGAACAACAGACAGTGCTGTGACTTGGCTGTCCAACTCTGACTCAGATCTGTGAGCTGTAATTTGTTAGACACAAGAAGACACCCTGTGTACTTTGCTAGCCCTCATTCTTCCCCACATTCATTATCTGTTATCTCTCCAAGTCTCCCTCTATCTTTTCCCTCAACCCTACTGTCGGTGTGCTCCCTCCCCCCTCCCACCCCATGTACCTGAGCCTCGACACTTTATACAAAAAAAAATACATAGCAGGGCACAGGGACACAAAAGCAGAGGGAAGAATGGGCAAAGGGAAGAATGCTGGATCGAAGTGAGGGAAGAGGACTTTATATATTTTGAAAGTATTCGGAGGGAGTTAGAACGAGGGTGGTTTTGGGTTTATTTGCGACAAGGGAGGAAAGGACAAAGAAAGTGTCTGAGGGTAAAGGGTTCATATTTGAGGGCTACAAAAATCTGAGCCAGAACACACCATGATCAAAATAACCAAACAGGCACAAAACAAGATGCAACAATGAGTACACAATAAGAACAAAATTGTAGACAACAATCGACTGCAACAGACCATCTGTCTCCAACAATACAGTACCAGTACAATGGCTTCTCCGCATCCAAAAAGCTGTTACAGTCAATGAAAACATCTGATGCCTTCCTTAATGTATTTGTGCAGAACAAATGCAATGATATCACTTCACAGTGTGTTATGCGTCAATGATTTAAAGTGATTGTGCAAATATTTTAAATTCTCCCTTGTCGGCACACTCAGAATTCAAGTCAACATTTTAGAAAATTGTGACTTTAACATCTTCATTCTGCTGTCTCGAGGAAAAGCAAGATTCAAATAAACCAATGTCACCCGTAGGGTGATCCGTATCTTGCCAAAAGGTGACCACGTGTGACTTCTTTAAGGTCACACTGAGGTGAACAGAGCTGCTATCCACTAGGAGCGACTCCTTGAGGAATATCTGCCTACAGAGATTCCGATGAGAATCGTTCTACAGAGTAACCATGAAAAATATGCGTTTGCCTCAAAACGTCACCAAATCAGTCATAATGTCCAAGCTTGATATATCTAGAAAGCACTCATCGAGGTGTTCAATTTGAGTACTACACGATATGGTTCCTAAAACTTGAAAATTTGACCTTGGGGTCAAATATGTTTGACCTTAGGCGTTAACCATGAAGGTCAAGGCCATCGCCACCAAAAATTAATCAGCTGAATGCCAGACCATGAACTATATTCCCATGAAGTCTGAAGACGATCCGATCAAAATTACTCAAAAAATAAGGGTTTCGTCGACTCCCCTGATTTGCGACAAAGTGACCTTGACCTTTGACCTTGACCTTCAAAATTGTATGCGCTGAAAGGGACCTCCATAGGCCTCTGATATGCGAAGTTACAAAAATTTCCAATGATAACTGTGCTCTGCAGAGTGATTTATACGTGATTACAGATAAAAAAAAAACAAACAACAAAAAAAAACACATGAAGGTCAAGGCCAATCGCCACCAAAAATTAATCAGCTGAGCGCCAGACCATGAACTATATTCCCATGAAGTTTGAAGACGATCCGATCAAAATTACTCAAAAAATAAGGGTTTTGTCGATTCCCCTGATTTGCGACAGTGACCTTGACCTTTGACCTTGACCTTCAAAATTTTATGGCCTGAAAGGGACCTCCATAGGCCTCTGATATGCGAAGTTACAAAAATTTCCAATGAAAACTGTGGTCTGCAGAATTTTTTTTTCGTGATTACAGACAAACAAACAAACAAACAAACAAAAAAATAATAATAAAAAAAAACATACAGACTGACTAACATATCTTGCAAAAACTTCGTTTTGGCAAGATAATAATGGTTTTGTGACATGTCTCTTGTTCTTGTGGAAAAACTGGCGCTCGTCAAGTTATTGAACTAATGCAATTTGATATGTATCGATTTGTAAAATTTTTGAACGAATTCAATTTGATATGTATGGATTTGTAAAATTTTTGAACGAATACAATTTGTATGTTGAGGTTTGTAAAGTGGTTGAACTGATACAATTTGATATAGAAAGATTTGTAAAATTGTTGAACTGACACAATTTGATATGTAAGGATTTGTAAAGTGGTTGAACTGATACAATTTGATATGTAAAGATTTGTAAAGTTGTTCAACTGATACAATTTGATATGTAAAGATTTGCAAAATTATTGAACTGACACAATTTGATATGTAAAGATTTTGTAAAGTTGTTGAGCTGATACAATTTGATATGTATAGATTTGTAAAGTGGTTGAACTGATATAATTTCATCTGTCAAGAGTTGTAAAATGGTTGAACTGATACAATTTGATATGTCGGGATTTGTAAAGTTGTTGAACTGATACAATTTGATACATAAAGATTTGTAAAGTTATTGAACTGATACAATTTGATATGTAAAGATTTGTAAAATTGTTGAACTGATACAATTTGATATGTAAAGATTTGTAAAGTGGTTTAACTGATACAATTTGATCTGTAGAGATTTGTAATGTGGTTGAACTAATACTATTTTATATGTAGAGATTTGTAAAGTGGTTCAACTGATACAATTTGATATGTAAAGATTTGTAAAATGGTTGAACTGATACAATTTGATATGTAAAGATTTGTAAAATGGTTGAACTGATACAATTTGATATGTAAAGATTTGTAAAATTGTGGAACTGATACAATTTGATATGTAAGGATTTGTAAAATGGTTGAACTGATACAATTTGATATGTATAGATTTGTAAAGTTGTTGAACTGATACAATTTGATATGTAAAGATTTATAAAATGGTTGAACTGATACAATTTGATATGTAAAAGTTTGTAAAATTGTTGAACTGATACAATTTGATATGTAAAGATTTGTAAAATTGTTGAACTGATACAATTTGAAATGTATACATTTGTAAATTATTGAACTGATACAATTTGAGATGTAAAGGTTTGTGAAGTTGTTGAACTGATACAATTTGAAATGTAAAGATTTGTAAAATTGTTGAACTGATACAATTTGATATGTAAAGATTTGTTAAATTGTTTAACTGATACAATTTGATAAGTAAAGATTTGTAAAATTGTTGAACTGATACAATTTGATATGTATGGATTTGTAAAGTTGTTGAACTGATACAATTTGATATGTAAAGGTTTGTAAAATTGTTGAACTGATACAATTTGAAATGTGGAGATTTGTAAAGTTATTGGACTGATAAAATTTGAGATGTAAAGGTTTGTGAAGTTGTTGAACTGATACAATTTTAAATGTAAAGATTTGTAAAGTTGTTGAACTGAATCAATTTGTGTGTCATTTTAAAGCTAATTAAAGATGCCTTTAAAAATAGGTAATTATTTGTTGAACAATTCAAAGCTGATGTAAAATATGAGCTTTTGATACAGGGCATAAACAAAATTCAGTCACGGAATGAAAAGAAAGCAGAAAAGTATTTGTTTATTACTGCCTCTTCTCAAAAATTGCTCGCTCCACTCTGTCAGTCTTCAGACTCTCCCCAGAAACTCCAAGATGCATGCGTTCTTCCAGTAACTACCTTAAGACTTCCAAAATGTAGACAGACTGCACACCTCAACTCCTTTCTTCCTCACTTCTCCCATGTATGGAACCGCTTTCCAGAGGCCGTTATTTCCCAGTCTTTCCTCTAGGCCTTCAAGCAGGCAGTGCAACGCCACCTCATGTCATCCCCCATCCTGACCCATAATCTTTATTTCCCCTATTAACCCTTCCTAACCCAACCCTCTTACTTGCTAGTTTCAGTCTCTCTCTCTCTCTCTCTCTCTCTCTCTCTCTCTTCTCTCTCTTCTCTCTCTCTCTTCTCTCTTCTCTCTCTCTCTCCTTGTCTCTGTCTGTCTCTCTGTCTTACTGTCTCACGTCTGTCTCTCTCTCTGCTCTCTCTCTGTCTCTCTCTCTCTCTCCTCTCTCTCTCTCTCTCCTCTCTCTCTCTCTCTCTCTCTCTCTCATTTGTTTATTATTGTGTAGCCCTGGACAGTTCTCTCGAACAAGTCCACGACACGGAGACAGCCGATCGATCTCCAGGAGCGACCCAGAGTTCCCCACATGCAAGATGGGTGTACCACCACCTTCACTAAGTCAGGGCCATGACAGAGAAAGAGAACAGAGACAACAGGGAAAGGGCCGGTCCGTGGGACCAATCGGCACTCTGACCATGACCATGCTGCCCTGACGAATCTGGCTGCAAGGAAGAATGGGGACGATTTGGCCCCCAACCTACATTGGGGGGAGGGGTACAACCACCGCAAAGAGGCATCCTCAATAGCTGTTTTGCTGTTGTATATTCTTCTTGCTGATTGTTCCGAATTGTTGCACCACGACCCCACTGTCAATGAGCCTCGCTGTTGCAGAAGAAGAGAGAAGAGAGAGAGAGAAGAGAGAGAAGAGAGAGAAGAGAGAGAGAAAGAGAGAGAAGAAAGAGAAGAGGAGAGAGAGAGAGAGAGAAAATATTATTGTTTGAACATTGTATGCTGGACACCAACGATCCAGAGTGACAAATATTCAGACAGCATTGTCGGTAAGCTTTTTGTTCATGAATTCCACAGAGTTTTTGTTTAGTATAGTTTTTCAGAGCATCAGAGAGGTTGTTTATGTCGATAATGAATATAAGACTGGGGCCAAGATACTGCCATGGGGAACTCAGGACTCCACTGAGAGAGGGGAAGAGAGGGTGCCGTTGACAGCAACATGAAGGGAGGACGACCAAAAGTTACTTGGAGCAGGATGGTGGAGCTACAGCTGAAATAATTTAATGGCAAGAACATCAAAGAAGCAATAGAGTTAGCCAAGAACAGAGATTGCTGGAGGGATTTGGTATCAGCCACATGTGATTTTGGATGCCAAGTGGACAAATGAAATTAATGAAAATTTATGTAAATGTACACTGTAGCTTGGGTTTGAATCTCGACCTAGTTATAAACTGTCACCCTGGTGATTTACATGCACAGTGAGGCATCAATGTGTGTTCCATCCACTGGAAGGGCATTAATCTGCAGACCAGTCTGCAAGCATTAGCCACTTATGAGGAAGAGTAGGTGAGTTATTGCTGGCATCCTGGCCATATTCCAAATTCCTGCCTTCACTTACAAGGGCACTGCATCAGCTGAACAACCACGACCCTTAGAAAATGATGCACATCTGTGGGTTGAATTCATAATTGACTGCCGGTCCAATATGTGTATGATCAAACTAAATCAGTTTGGCATCAATATCAGAATGAAAAGGCTTTTATGATGCACAGGTACAGAATCTATTTTGCTAAACAGGGAGAGAAAGGTTTTGCCAACCATCTTACAACACCCGACAAATCACCAAAATATAAAGATAACAAAATTAAAGGCAAAAAAAATGAAAAAAGCAAAGGGATTATAAATTTTAGATTAAAATCAAAAATCAAATGCTTCTTGTTATTCCATCATTATATTTTTGTGCAAACAAGTGCGAACATGGTTTTGAAGGTGACAGCATTGTTCAGACATTCTGACTGCAGTTTTGTAGGCATACAACTGCTGTGTCTTTACACAAATTAAAAAAGAAAGCTTATTTTAAAAGTCTGCTCCTTCCTTGCACCCAAATACAAGACTTCCTGCAAAGGACCACATAACACAAGCAAACAATAGCTTCATGACAAAGCCAGCAGGTTCCAAATATGCATCACACTGAATGGTCTTTATCATCAGGAGAACGAACACCATTGACAGTAAATACTGGCAGTAAGTACAATTTGCTTGGTTGTCTTGTTACCTCTGCCACCGGAGGTGAAGGAGGTTATGTTTTCACTCCTTTCTGTCTGTTTGTCTGTGTACAGGATATCTCAAAGAGTTGTGGATGGATAGGGCCAAAACCGATGCATAGAGTGATATTTCAAAAATGTATTGGGGCTGATATGTTCTCATGGATCAGGCATTGCGTGGTGGAGGTATGCGCTCTACCGAGTGCCCTTCGAGTTTATTACATTGGAAGCTCTGAATGATTTTTTTTTTGTCGGGGACAAAAAAATGCAGTCGTTGAAGAGTTAAATCATGTTAGTTGAGATGCAATCTTAAAATCCATTAACTCATTTTGGGCTAAGCAAGTGGTTGCAGCAGTTGAGTCTGTATGCAAAAGAGAAGAAAAACATCTATCTTCAGCAATCCCTCAATGTACGGAAGTGATATGTCCTTAAAAATCTTTCCATTAGGTGAATTTCCGTATATCAAATTTAAATATCCAATATACTCCCATTATATAAGTGGAGATACCTGTAGGTTCCTATGGGACATTTTTTTGTCTTTACTGTCATTTATTGTGCCCACTGTGGAGGTAGCAAGGCCGAGCACTTTTGCGATGTTACTCAGTTATTCACCCTCATCAAACCTCCTTAAAACATCAAGTTTAACCTCTAAAGTATGTAATTGCTTGATGAACTCTCTTTGCCCTCCTGGTGATGCTGTCACTCGAGGGTCCCTTTCCAGACATCTTCAACAAGGGTAAAGCAATTTATAGTGTGCTGTATAGCTGGAAGTGGCAATGTACATTTATTTTTATTGGGCTCCACTCTGTGGGCTGGGTGGCTGAGAGGAGGTCTCCGCCCAAGAGGAAGAGGATAACTCTGCCCACTGACAGAGAATGAAAGAGGCTCGTGTGTAAAGAGGATGAGCAAGTGGTTTACGGACGAGCTTGTGAAGCAAAGATTTTTGTGTTTTGCTCTGAAGAAGTTTTGGGATGAACCCAAGCTGGTATCACCCTGCCTTTGGAGAGGAGACGAAAGACCTCAGCAAAGAGAGCTTCACATGCACAGAGTGCAAATAAGCACTTTGAGGAGGAAGAAGAAGTGCCGACCAGGAGCCCTCATTGGGGAAAAGGCCAAAGACGAGCATGTGGCCTGGTTAGAGGCCGACTCATCGCTAGCCCTGCTCGTGGCTGTTTTCCTTCATCTTTGGACACCGTCACTGGCTCTCGTCTTGCTCCTGGTTTCTACAACGGGCTGCTTTGAGTCCTGCATCCACCCTATGTATCGAAGACAAAGGGAAGTCCCACCTGCATTCATAACTTGTTGTATAAGTGTGATTTGTGGTGCCTAGTGGGTTAGGTTTTGCATTTTATTTCTCACCATTGTCTATATGTTTGCGTGTTCCCATTCTCCTCTTTGTGTCTTTTGACTTGCTTGCTTTGTTCCGTTTATTATAGTGTCTTGTTGACCTTCCCTGTGCTATTCAATATAAGATTAATCCGATAAAACATAAGAAAATGTGCTCCACCAATCTGCTTTTTGTGTGTGTCAATTTGGACTCATTTGGACAACTTTGGGGAATGGTAAAGCAGAGTAATAACTGAACGCAGTGCCAAAAAGACCGTTTGGACCATCTCTCGGGACGAAAGGTCCCGGCACTGAGGAATCCTGTGTTAACGGATCCTCGGATGCAACAATTTCGATATATATATAATATGGTGATTGTGTGTGTGTGTGTGTGTGGTGTGTGTGTGTGTGTGTGTGTGTGTGTGTGTGTGTTGTGTGTGTGTGTGTGTGAGAAATAGCAGAAACTGCACACGATGGGGAGGGTGCCATTTGTGCGTAAATTATGTAACAGGAAGAAATTAAATGAGTCATGGACGAAGTCAGCCAAAGAAGGCTTATTTGGAAAGATTGTCCCATAAAGATTGTCCAGCTAATCATGACTCCTTTTCTTTCTTCTCGATATATGTGTACAAATATATATATATATATAATTGTATTGTATCAAGCTCTGGGAAAAATAAGAGACCACTACAAAAAAAATTAAATCAGCATCTCTACATGTATGGCAGCATTCCATTCCAGTGTCTGTTGAATTCCAACACAGGCACACCTCATTCTACTTAGTGAGGTACTGATTTGGTGATCGCTTGAACCGATCTTATTTAACAAGGAAAAGTATAAAAACCACTGCTGTGGTCATCACTATCTCTTGCAATAGGACCAGCTGGATGGCAAAAACAGTGCTAGTCGTACTCAAAGTAATTGGAATCAAAAAAATAACTATTGACCATGCAAAAGAGTTGAAAAGAAAAGTTTTGAGTGAGGAAAAGAAGGGTTCCATTCTGGCTTTACTGGCAGAGGGATACAGTGAGCGTCACATTGCTTCCATCCTTAAAATTTCAAAGACTGGTTCATAAGAACAAGGTCAAGCAGCAGACATTGGGGACAACAAAGCTACAGACTGGCAAAGGGCGAAA
>CM068966.1:88442401-88467845 GCA_035128595.1 Eptatretus atami
CTATTACCTTTTTAATTAGTAGCGGTACGCGAATTTTCATAATGTGTGAATTGCCAGCTTTTATGACGTACTCCGATTCAATGGAATGATGTGACATAACCTATGAGACGATACTTCCATTGTTAATTGTACTTCCTTTAGAGCAGACTACTTTGTAAGTAATCTATTCCGCTTTATAGAGCCAATAATTCACTAGCGTCACAGATAACTTTCACCTTGGTCGACGGACCACATCCTAATGTCGACATCTTAGACGTATCAACATTCAATTGTACATACTATCTGAGAGTCCGGCATTCTAAGTGTAGTATTACTTAAAGACTACCACATTGTAATGTGTAACAACTTTAGAGAATACTCACACTATCGGGGATTGTAATTGTAAACTTTGAGACACTCCATGGATTGTAACATACTTTATAGAGCGACACTCACATTCTATTGTACATCTTGATATGACGTACCATTCTACTTGACATACCTTTATAGACGTAATCACATTCTAGATTGCTCATACTTTAATAAGAGATCACATTCTCATTGTACATACTTATAGTGTACTCACATCTGATTGTACACACTGTATAGATCCAGCATTATAGTGTGCTTACTTTTGAGACGTACTCACATTCATAATTGGTTTGAGCCTGTCCCCCAATGGTGAGAATCACTGAAACAATTCCGGATCGGATTCGATTGATACGGATCTTCCCAAATTGGATCAATGCTTCCTGTCAAACACCCAACATGTCTCCAAGTTACGTAACGAATACGTCCAAGTTATTGAGTAACACTTGTACTCCTTTGCTCATGCTTGGGTTTAACAGGCATACAAAAACACTGAAACACCCCGTGTTCGTATATATGTGTATATCGGAGCGTTCATCAATGTATCCCCCAGACGCACGTTCAATTGATGACCCTCAATAATTTGGGGAAGTATTCCTTCTGAAACTTGTCGAGCTTGCAGTCGGTCTGAAGTGGGAAACAGGTGGAAATAAAGAAGGTGAGGGACAGTAGATCGGCCATGGATTGTTCTCAAGTTGTTTTCTCAGCAAACCTTTATGTGTGTAGATAAGTTCACAATAGTAAATATAGAACTTTATACATACAAGACACATTATAATGCGCGCATAGGAGGATTCTGATAGCAAACCATCCCTCAGAAATCAAACAATGGACAACTAGACTTACACTAGTTCAGCAAGACAGCTTTTTTCATCTCTGGCACTCGCGTGCACAGTTTTGTTCGGTATTGCGACATCCCAGTGCAAGCAGCATTTCAGTCTTCAGCGCTCCTGTTGAATGGTGCATGAACTATTTACAAATCAGCATTAATGCATCTAACACAGAAAAGCACAGAAGCAGAAAGGGGGGTGACGTAAACGCCAAATACGAAGGTTATAACAAAGTTTCATCATATATAGGCATATACAAAACTGGGAAGATATAAATCTGAATGTGATGGAAGCTTAAGTGGAGAGAGAGGAGATCAACATCAACTGTCTTGTACATATATAAAATTTTAGAACGGTACATGACAGGGCATGTCTTCTTTATATTCAACTACTGGAGATCACCTGTTTACACTTTTAATATAAGGTGATCTTCCATACAGTGGAAAATATAAATTATGTTATTCAAATGGATACATACTTAAAACTCAATCATATTTGATCATTTAATAAGGTTATATATTTTTTGTTAATATAAGTTTAATCATCATCATAAAGTTTTTTATGTTAGGGACCAGCCCCACCATCTATAAAGTATTGCAGTGTCGTCGCACCAGACAGCGGGGGTCCCTTGGGTTAACCCTAGGTCCCTTCGGGTGAGTACTGAAAAGTCCTATCAAGAGAGATGATACCTGTCTGTTTCAATCTGAGCTAAGCGTTTGGACATGGCATTGCGCCTCTCTGATGTTCGGAGATCGGATTGCGGGGATCATAAGGCGTTCGCTGAACACATACATTGTTTTTTTTTTGCTAATAACTTGTCGAGGCTCGTCTGAGAGCTAAAAACAACGTACAGCAAGGGGGGGCTGAGACAGAGGGGCGGGAGTGGGAAGGACAAACAGTGGGGAACAGACACATGTAGGAGATCTGTGGAAGGGAGAGGATGGGGGGGAACCGGTATACAAGAGGCATTACAGGACTTCAGGAGGAAACGGGAATTTGCGCGAAAGAGATGGGCTTTTTGGGGATTCACGGGGGTGAAAAGATCGAGGATGTATGGGCACGATAAGAGTGGTGATGAACAAGTGTTTTGAAGGCTGGAAGGGAAGAATAGATTGAACAGAGTGAGGAATTTAATCAAAGGCGGAAAAAGAGGAATAAAAGTGAAGTGGGCAGTCATTTGTAGACTTGGTAGTTTTACAGAAGGGTTGTTGGCGGACTTGAGCGGCCCTGGCGGAAATAGGCAGGAATAAGCGGGTGCACCGTGTGTATATATATAGAAGAACAAGAGCTCCTGGGGGTGAAGCAGCGTGTGTATAGAGACACACACACGAGGTCATCTAGGGAGAAATCGTCAATAGAGATGGAGAGAGGTCGGCTATATAGGATAGAGAGAGGTATGTATGTGTCAGGAGCCCAGCCCAGAGGGAGAGCAGGTATCCATCAAGTATGCGGACGAGACGCTTTGTATGCGAGCGTAGGTGGCTGAAGAAGGACTTGTTGCACGACAGAGGCGACGAATCGATGACTGGCTTTGAGAGCTTTCCAGGAAAGATCGTGGACAGATAGTGAGACCCAGAAGTGAAAGAAGGACTTACAGAGGATGTTGAGGCATGTGGATGGGGGGGGGATCGGGGGGGAGGGTTCAAACGGTCCTTTCGGAGATCCATAATGAAGAGTGTGGAGAGTTGCCTTGTCCAGCTTGAAGACATATCCACGGTTGGACAGTTTGTGATTTACCAATCTGCAGTGAGCGAAAAGCGCTGCATGCAAGTCTGAGGAGTGACAGATGGTACGGCGCAGGTAAGGAGTCATACAGCAAAGAGAGAAAGAGGATTTCCAGCAAATGGAGCGAGTTCACTTTTTGAAACCAGAAATAAACAAGGGCCAGAACGCTGAACTTGAGAACTCCAGCCCTAACAAAAGAGGGGATGAAGACTCCATTTTGGCACACGTTATGCAACAGGAGAGGAAGTCTGCGAGCACGTGAGTGGAAGTGGCCCTTGATACCATAGGAAAAGAGTTTGGTGAGTCAGGGCGGGTGCAGACCGTGTAAAGCACGCAATAATGTATAAGGGATAATGGTCTTGATTCATGTCGGCATTGAGGACTCATCATGTTGAGAGCAAGAAGCAGCATATCAGATAGAGTGACCTGTTCTGAACATAATGATGATCACACTCAAAAGCAATCTCGGAAGAAGAAGAAGGAATAATGTCTGAAGCATGATGGATTCCATAACTTTGCTGTGAGTGGGAATGCGGATTTGTCTGTAATAGAGTCGGTAAATCCACTGACCCAAAAAGCAACAAAGGTTTTTCAGTGGTTTCAATTCACTGCATATACTGATCACGAAAAAAAAGGTCTTTCCAAAATCTGAATGCGGATGGGTTAAACATCATTTTCATAGATGCCGCCACGGCGTTGAAATAATAAAAAACAGGCTATAATTCTTCAATAATGTGATAATATATGTGTTCTGTCATAGGTTTAATGATCACAATCCACTGGCGGTAAACTAAAACATTAGATCTGAACACGAATTAACAAAAATCAGAGGGCTGAGCAAATTAAGAGGCAAAGAATCAAATAAAACGCTCATCTGCCAAAATCACTGACACAACTGGTGTACTGGGAAAATTTATTGTGAATTACATAATGCGTTTTAGGGTAAATTTAGTCTCATCCACTGTCCTCGCTAGTTCCTAGAGGGCTATGAGTTGTGATTGTATAAAACGTTAGTGGCATATCACAGCGAGACGTACACGAAGACCATTTTCTGAAGCTGCAAGGGGTGTGTTCAAAGTGTGGTGCGTGCAGTGTATCAGAAGAGTGTCTGGTGCACGATCAATGGCGTCAAGTATAGGTACCAACCACCCAAAAACCAATATGGCTTCAGTCCCAGCCCAGTCCAAGGACGAGGTCAACTCCATCCCATCAACCAATACAAGATAGATAAAACCGGAAGACAATGAAATTGGTGCAGATTCCGTTGGGGAGAACGTTCAGCCCCCACCGTCGACAACGAAAGACTTAGCAGATTCTTTGTTTGAATATCTTGTAACGCATGGCTGCCAGAAACTTGTGCTCTTCCCGCCAAATAACGCTCGCTGGCTGCCAAGTTTCTTATTTCAGCGTGGCTACGCCTTCGACGTGAAGTATCTGCACACAATGGAGCTTATCATCTTATGAGTTCCTGAAAAACTGATTTTTTCCAATGCCATAACTCGAGATGTTGATAACATCTGTGAAGCGCGTGCAGGAATAATCGTTGCAGCTGCACAAGCATGGCTTCTTGACTGGGGGTTTTTCTGTCTGAAAATATAGGTGGTTTTCCATCTGGTATAACAGTAATGAATCAACAAATCTGTGGTCCCTCTCCATTGCGTGTGTGGGATGCAGAATGTGCCGCTTAACGGCTGTCTATGGCTTAATGTCACGATCAGCGCCATTCTGCCATGATAACTGTTGGCGCCCTTTCTTCAGCTGATCACCTATTAAGGTGACAGCTTTGCGTGTTACTGCCGACAGAAGGAATTATTCTCTTCTTTCCGTAAATTCAGGTTTCTCCGGTGCAAGTTCACAATTGGATAGTGTTGGCCTTGTCCCCGTCTTGCTGAGATGTTACTCCTTTACCGCAGCGGCACATAGCCATCAAAGACAACATTGCTGTCACTAGTGTTTTGTTGTGAAGTCCACATAGCTCTGGCTATTTTGCATATGTATTCCCTTTCTTCCACTTGAGCTTGTGCAGCAAGGATCACCATCAGAACATACTCACTTAAGGTGTGCTGAAGGTGTGGTGTCAGGTACTCTCCACATGCAGTGCCTTGGTACACCTGGTCAATTGATCGGCTTGAGCCGAACTTGAGTTTTGTCGGACTTCTCAAGATCCTTGTGGTGTCACAAGAGGGATGGAGGGTATGGATGAGCTCAATCATCAGTGTCCTCACGTGACAATCACAGGATTGGGATAGACACAGGAATGCTGGAATAGAGACACTGGAGTCGATGGTTCTGTGAGGAGCAACCTGAGCAATAGAATTCCCAGGGTCTTTGCTTTCTCTGTCCCTCGTGATGGAAGAAGAAACACAGTGTGCATATTCTCTCTGTATGATTTTAGTTCCAACGCTACATATCATGCACTGTTGAGGTCTTAGTCTGTGCCACGAACAGTTTATGATATTTCATGGATAGAGGCGAAGGTAAATGCATTCAGCTTTGTGCTTATCTCGAGAGCATCGAATACACGTCTTCTCAATTCTGGCAAGAGTGCTTTCTGCTGTAGTTGTTGCGTATGTGAGATATTGATCTGCATGTGAACGTTGACTCAGATTTTTGGAGGCTGACCATTGTCCACAATGCTAGGTGTTCCTCTTCATCTACTTGCCATGAGTCAGCACTGGTAAGCTCTTTAATACATCAATGATGTTGTTCGATGACTACGATCACAGCGAAAGGCATTCCAACTGGTTTGTTGGCCGGATTTAATGGAACCAATTTTGAAACTTCATAACCACTGGGTGTTTGCTCTCAGTTCACTCATTCTCTTGTACGTAGAGATAAGCGGACTTCTGGTGTTGTGGTGTCCAGCTGCTGCAATTTGGCAAGGCATCAGAAGCTGCAAGTGATCCTCCAATACCCAGGTGGCGATCTGCTTGATCATTGCCCGAGAGTATGCGCACATTCTGATAACCGATACAGCTTTACTACATTTTGGGAAGGTCTTTTTTACGTTCATAGTATCTACATGCAGCTGATTTCAACTTTCAAGGAGATGTCAGCCGTTGTAAGGAGGAATAATTTTCCTCAATCTCTTCCCTGGAGAATGATCAGGATTTCCTCCACTACCGAGCACAATAATGATATAGAACCGTAGATGGCCTCGGAATGCCTCTGAACAGATTTTCGGCATCTATGAATACAGCATTCCAACGTCAAAGTATCGGATGTTTTTGAGTCTGTTCCAGCATCAACGTGCCTATTGCAAGAGATTCAGAACGTGTGAAATGTACCAGCTAATGCACGATCCCCTTCAAAATGGCTATTCTCTGTGCAGCACTGATTATTCGGCAGCTTCCAGTAACAGCGGTTGTATCAAACGATCAAGAGGGACATGGGTCTGATGGCCTGTTGGGACAGGATTCAAAGTGGACAGAATGAACCTTGTCGCCTGGATACATCAATATTGAATACAGATGGAGGATGTTTGTCTGTCCCTCGGTGGGATGTGCATCATCCCTGCAGCATGTCAGTCTGTTGAAATGAAAGATAGCATCCAGAAGATCCAACTCTCCCATGTTCAAGACTGGAGATCTGGGGTCTAGGAACTTAATGTGGAAGACATGGTTGCAAAGCCATATTTCCTTGAATCATTTTTGACAATCTGTACAATGTTCAATCGAATTTCTGCCTGTCACAAAGATGACTTGATTTTCTCAGGAAGTCAATGCCCTCTCATGCCCATTCCCATGAAAGGAAACTGCCACAGGGTGATTATGGTGACTACATTGTCACCGCAAACAACACTGATAGGTCAAATACGCCAGTTCTTCAATACAAATCGGGTGACACGCTTGCCACATTCTTTGTCAACCGAGTACTTAACCTAGTGACGAGCGTACCCCATAATTCACAGGGTTTCAATGAGGAATTTTGACCGATATATGCGTGATGGATCTGCACAGCAAGAACAATTGGGAGTGGCTAGCACATGATAAAGCCGAGGATCATCACGCTGTAAAATGGCTTGTCCAATACTACCACTTTCGTGCGTTGTTTTTCCAATGAACACACTATTCAACATATTCGAAGTGGTATTGGAAGAATGCAGTGCAGAGTCAAGCTCAAGTCTTCTGACTTTTGAGTAGTGATACCAAGTAACAGAACTGGTCAAACCCGTCTTGATATCACTAGTTATAGCTTGCTGCCGTCTCAATTGGCCTTCTTGTCTTCTTCATTCGCTGTGTTCTTGTTGGAAGTTGTTTCAGGACGTAACACTAAACACAAAGCTTAGTGAAACATCGTCGGGAGGAAGGTAGGTCTCAACTGAAGAGAGAGGGGATAAATCTGTGCATGAGGAGAGTCAAGTTTGAAAAATTTCCAGGATGAGTTGCTGTTGGAGAAAGTGGCGATGGAGAACCATCTTGAAGTTGTTGGCTGCTTGAACTGCCAGTCGGTTGAATGACATGCCCCCAACTCGAGCACCTGAGGTGGTTCCTCTAACAGCCAGAGAGGATGTCCACTTGACAAGCAGTGATCAGAAAGAACAGATTGCAGCGGAGGAAGACAGGATATTTTCACGGAATTGTCCAAATCAGATCCAGAAGAGATGGCGTACATGGTTGGACCGGGTGGAAGTTGACTGATGAGTCAGTCCCATAGAGCTTCACAGAAAGCCCTGCTGAACGTGCTAACAGGGAGAAGTAGGATACAAACCTAGCCAACTGGCATTCGATGACATTGAAGATCACCACATTGAGGAAAAAGAGAGAGTTTTGGATGAGAACGATAGAGTTGGTTTATGTTCGAGATTGTGAAGGTGTAAATAGAGGCGTCATCATGTTGTGGAAGGTAAAGTGACAAATAAACATGAGGTGGTAGTTGGGAGAAAAGGGAAGCCGTAGCAGAGGATTCTGGGTGAGTGGGGGAGTGAGGGCTGCATGAGAGTGAGGATAGAGTCTTTGATGAGAGAGCAAATCGCCCATGGACGTGTTATTTCTGTCATACGGAGAGAGGGAAGTAACAGGGAGAGATACTGGGGAGGGGAAATATGCTTGAGGGAGAAGTTTCTGGAGCATATGTCTGCCTTGTAGTGGAAACTGTATGGAAAGATCAGAAGGTTTGAGTGAAGGGCCGGATATGTTACGGTAGATGTTAATGTACTGAGGGAGGGAGGAGGCTGTGGGTCAAGGGGAGTGAGTGGGGAGGGGGAGGGTTGGACAAAGTGAGGAGGGGGTAGGTAAGGAGAAGTACGTCTGAAGAGTGTGGGATGCGGATAGTCGGGGAGGGGGCCAGATGAGGAGGAAAAAGGTCTCAGTGGGGAGGGGGGGGAGAGAGGGGGAGAAGGCATTGAGGATTTGAGGAGGTGGGGTGAGAGATGGAGGTAGAGGGCAGGGGAAGGAGGTGTTTGTGGTGGACGGAGGGAGGCAACTCATTCGTATGAAGAAGGTGAGTGAGGGGGGTGAATGGTGGGAGAAGGGTGAGTGGGGAGGTTTGAGGGAAAGAATGGTGAGGGCGACTTTTTTCGAGTAAAGATGAGAAGGGAGGAGGGAGAAGAGTGGGATGGTTACTTGAGAGGGATTTGGTCTGGTCGCTATGATGTTTACCATGCCTAAGGATTTCTGCAGCGGGTCCATAAGCCTGACCAATGATAATTGGAGTCACACGGTCACAGAACGGAATATTATGAGACAAAGGCCAAGTCATATTTTTGGCAGGCGGCCGTGGGGTTCCAAAATTGCGGCACAGCATAATATCGCGGCGTAGTATCTTCACGGTCACACAATTGCAGCACATATGTTTTTTTTTTTTCGGGAGCGCACGGCGCTTTTATAATTGGTGGAGACCGAACGTGGGGGTGCCTACGGTCTTTGGATTTGATGTGCACGGTAACATTATTGGCGTTCCTGCGGCAGCTTATAGAATTTTAAAGCAGACGACAGGGTGCCCGTAAGCGACAAGGGGGCCCAAGGCCGAACGTGCGGCAGACGGACGGTAACGAGGTGGTTTTTTTTTTTTTGTTTTTTTTTTAAACAGTTTTTTTGTTTCGGGACTTGCGAATTGTACGAGCAAACGTAGAAAGAAAAGTTATAAATCCGCGTTATATTTTCAACTGGCGACCCCTAGGCTGTAAAGATAGCAAACGGCGTAGGGCACCCTGAGCAGAGAAATATATGCGCGGACCGCAACGTTTCTGTCAAATTCAGAGGCGTAGGCGCGAGTCTCGCCTTACGAGAAATGTGACTTAGCCTCACAGTGATGGACGCATTCTGTGGCCAGCTCTAGCTTGGTTGTCAGTGTGCCCCAGACGAGATACCTTTCGTCTTGGGGGTTTCATGCAATCGACTGCACACGACACGCAATGGTAAAAAGGATAGGTGGTTGTAACCCATGTGGATCGAAGAAAGAGAGCTGATCTGAATAGCTAATTCCTTAGGTGTATTAGAAGTCATGGACTGTAGATGGGGATGGCCGGATGGGGGATTTCAGCACCACAAGCTCTCGTGAAGTGGGATTCCACGCTGGATGGGGAAAGAGAGTGACGCACGTGCCGTTGAGGTTGCTGAGGGATGAAGTCAGACTGCAACAGGGTTCACCGGAGAGATGCGAGCCACACTCGAGACGAGAAGAACAGGCCGATTGTTATACTGCTAATTCATCAAAGTTGCGGCCTTATATCCGGAGGAGATGTATATCTATGCTTCGAATGGTGTTGAAGCTCAAGGATGAGAGGTAGCTGAATAGTTTGCGAAAGATGAGTGAGATTTTGGGGGTCTCGGTGCTTGGGAGGATCCTGAGAGTTTGTGAGTGCTTCAAGACAACCGTCCTTGATGTTGCGGTGGATGTGTTGGACTCCGCCGGAGGTGAAGAAGATTTTTTCTCTCAAGGGACACTGACTACTATTGACCAAGTCCAGGGCCAGGAATGGCAGAGTGAGCTGTTCAGGGAGCTGAGCGTAAACTGATCGTTACACCGGGTGGACAAAGAGAACCGATGTGCAAGAAATCTGTGAGGGGGTAGATCACCTGTGTCAAGTGATTATTGTCCTGCGTACAGGATTCACGCATTGTGTTCATACCAAGCCATCCTCGTGTAGGAGTTAACAGAGGGTGTAGGCTCTGTCAAGGAGGCCGAAGTGAGGCCCACTGGCCGGTTACTTTGAGCTGTTGTACCAGGGCTGATCCCCATCTGTCGAGTTGGACGTCAGGGGTGTTGCAATCCTGTAGCTGATCATCAACGGGTCACTTTGTTTGTGGAACACAGGCTGGGGTGAACCGGTTGAAATGGGGTAAAGCTCCAGGATTATGGGCATCCATGCTGATTCTCAGCTGGTGGAAATGCTGCACTCGTGTCGTGGCCTGCAGTTCGTCTTCTCTGAACGCGCATCATCCATGACTGGAAGAGGGGCTGGTTGTCCTCCTGGAAAGGGAAGGGTGATCGCCAAGACTGCAGACAACTAACAGAGGGTGAGTCTGCTCAGTGCCGGGCAAGGTCTTGCTCAGAGTAATGTTGATAGGGTCGCAACCATCTGCTGACACCAGCACCAGAGCAGTCAGGCTTAACCAAAGAGGTCAACGATGACGATATCCTTGCTCATTGGGTCTCACCGAATCAAAAAGAGTTTGGCAGGGGTCTTGCAAGCCTTATGTTGAATCTCTGAAAAGCATTTGATTAGTAAATCAGGATACCTCTGGAGGAATTTCTTTGTGCCGTGGGTGCACCAAACATTGTCTGATGTCTGAACTGTAATTAGTGCTGAGAGTTCTCTGAGAAGTGGTGGTCCTCTCTGACTATTTCCAGTTGATACTTGAAGTTTACATAGGTGTGTACTGCCCCACACTTTTTAGCACTTGGTATGGACTGGAATTACTGGGAAGGATGCTGGAGAGATCATGCTTCGGTGCAATCGTTGGTGAATGTCAAGATCTCGACCTAGGATTTTTGCAGACGATGCAGTCATCTTTATGGAGACTCTGGATATCCTTTTGGGGGCATCGAGGAGCTGATGATGGAGTTGGTAGCGCTGGATTACGGGTTCCTGGTCAATCGTAAGATCCAGATTTCAATGAATCTTGGATACTGCTGTCCTTCTGTGCGTTTGTGGTGAGGATGTTTGGGTCAATGGGAGATTCCTACCTTGGCAGTGGAAATTTCATGCCTGCTGGCTGTGAGTCGAGTCAACAGACGCTCGGTCAGGCCGGGGAGTCATGGATTCACTGGATCATGGAGTGTGGCGCTGGGTACTGTGAGAGACGAAAGTCCAAGTCTAGGTCCTTGGTGCTGTCCAGTCTTGCTCTAGGCATCTGCGACTTGGACTTTGACCAGGGATCTGAGATGAAGACTTAATTCCTTTGTACCTAGGTCTTCGGAGAACTTGGCCTTACTGGTCGGGACTTGTGTGTCAACGATTGGTTGCTGAGATGTTGCTTGCATAGTCCGTTGAGCTTCCAAATGTGGCTGTATGGGACAGTGCTCGTTTTCTGACGCTGATCTGTCACAGATCTCTTCAGCGAGGGAGGTCTTGTGAGTGGGAGAGGCAATGGGTGACACGTTACCTCGTGGTTGCAACGGTTATTGTACATCTCAAGGAGATTGGGATATGTGGCCAGGCATCTGCTGGGGATGGTCAGAACGGGCCTCTGGAGTACGGGGAAGGGACGCAGAAAGCTGCTCAGCGCAAGCTCCCATACTGAACTGACTGACTTGTCGTTTACATACCCATTTCCCCATTCAAAATTTGCAGAAGTAAGCGGCGTATTTTTTAACACTGAGTGGCTTATGACATCTTCCTCAAAATGGAAGTGCAATTAGCTGGAAGATCAAAAAGGCAGTTGCTCTGGAACTGCTGTGAATGAAACGTGGATTGTTTGCATATATGAATGTTACAATGATCACTGTGGCAATATCAAATCCATTGGATTTCGTAGCTTGCTCCAAAAGGGGGGGAGCCTTTCCTCCTTGTTGGTTTGATGCTGTACTTATTCCAGACAATAGAATAACACCAAAATTAACGACGAAGAAGAAGAAGAATTAACTTTCATGATTATTAACAGATGATGGAAATATTTTTCTTGATAAAAGGGATCTGTTGAGGATGATGGAAAATTATGGATTTTTTTTGGACATGTTATTTGTTATCATAGGTTACTTTCAGATTGTGCCCCTAAACATTGACCTCACAAAGGTTCATGATTGCTCATGCTTTGAAAGGAAAATCACCCCTCTTATGGAACAAACTGAAGCTTTTCTGTGAAGTTGTAAAAATTGGAACCTAAAAAATGCTGCTGCCTTTCTACATGCAAATAGCTAAATAAGATATTATTTGGAGTATACTACAACTGAGATTCTTTGGATGGCATATTGTTTTCGGTGTGAGTGAAAAAAATTAAAATAAGAGAAAGTAAAATTTAATATTATTCATGCAATAACAAGTAAATCATTCTATGATAACTTTGTCGTCTTATTGACATGAATTATTATTGAATTTTAACATTGTTTACCTTGATTTGTTTGTTCGGAGTGTGAGGCAGTTGAACGGATGCAGGATACGATTTCGTCTCATGAAGCTTGGAAACTTCAACCGAAGCGACGATGGGGAGAACCCAATTTGGGTGATGGAGCTCACATGGAACATGACACGACACCTTCCTGAGGAGATGAACGAGATGTTAAAAAACCCCCGAAGAGAAGGTTGGACAAGTCAAACTCCGAGAAGCAAGACTTAATCTTGCTGAATAGCAAAGACTTAATTGCCTAATCGTCTGTTGCATCGTGCTGCCTGGGGGAACAACTAAAACACTTGCAAAACTCGCTCTGCAAATATACACGTGAACTTGCCATGGTCGCACATGACCTGAAAGGCCCATACGGCGAGTCATCTGCAACGTGTGCCCAATGTGCGGGGGGGGGGGGGGGCTCGTGGAGGTATCCGGCTGCTCAACGTGCATGGCTCAATTTAGGCGAGTAACTGAATTGCACGAAGTGTGCTGTGAGCCAATTCTGTGGGGCCTGGATTGGGGGTCAACATCTCGAGGCCGTCTCCATCCTTCAACCGGGTCATCTGAAATCCAATGTCGGGCCCAAGCATACTGCATGGATCTACTTCCTGAGCTCAAGGAAGTGCCTAGACTCTGTTCTGTTGGTACTTGCTCTAATCTCCACTGACCCACTTTCTTTGGCCTCGGGTGCACAACCTTTACAATCAATGACAATGCTGATCGAACAGGCGTAAACTAGGCGGAACATGGCCATTACCGTCTGGGGAACGATTTAGATGGCGTTGTCCAGCATTTGCATTATTGTGCTCACTGCCAATATTGTGGGTGAACTTGTGCAGGGATATAGTTTTTTCTTGAGGAACGGGGTATTGGTGATCACGTGTAATATAATTATGTAATTTGTCGAACATGGATAAATTGGGGGGGGGGGGGGGGGGGAGTGGAAGAAAAATAATGATTTTGTGTATGTCCAGTTGTAATTCACTTGCTGTTGAATGTGAACAAAGCATAAAATAGAATTGTATCTTAATAAATATTAATGTGTTTTTACCTACTGAAATAATTAGCAAGGATGGTATTTCATTTTACATGGAAAATTGCCAGCTGTTAAAGGAGAGCATTGCTGGCGCGTCATTGTCCAGCAGAAAGTAATCACACGTTCTGTGTTTTGTTGACCTGTTATACCCTCTTTCCAAGGTGAGAACTGGTGGTTCACCTACTTCATGCTTGTTGCCTTCCTTATCATTTACCTGCAGAGTTTAGCCTCCCCTGTCTTTTGCTGTCCAGAATAGTATAAAGAGGATTTGCTGTGTCATTTTGGAAGAAAGAGTATCGTGTTTGATATTGCTATGCTTTGTATTCCTTCTTTCCCACACGCATGTTTGTTATTATTTGGTTTGTTGTTTATGTCTGTTAATTATGGTCCGGACTGTGACAGCGAAGAGTGAATTTCTTCCAGACTATAAAGAATTCCTTTAATGAAACTGTAACCGTGTATTGTAGTGGGTCGAGTATAACTCCCCCCCCCTGTGCGAGATCATCCTGGTGGATACGTCGTCACAGTGTCATTTCCGTGAGCGCATTAATCTCCGGTCTAGGTTTAGCCTCATGGGAGAAGTTGCCATCAACGTAATTGGGGTTAACCAGGAGCCGATTTTTGTGTGTGTGTGTGTTGTGTGTGTGTGTGTGTGTGTGTGTTGTGTGTGTGTGTGTGTGTGCGCGCGCGCATACATATATATATAGTATATATATTGGTTACGTTGTGGAAATTCACAGGACACATATATCTCTTGATCAGTTATGTCGGAAGTAAGAGTTAGAAGAGTTTCCCACTGTCGTCTAGCGGAAATTTTCGTTAACAGGCTGTGATCTTTGAGAGTGTTTTTCTTTGCATCTTTATTTGGAACAAACTGCTTCACAACAACCACCTCCACACCAACGCATTCAACACAAGCCACTTCTCCACACCGCCTTCACACAACCACTTAACCACAACCGCCAACCACACTACATCAAACCGCCTCAACCAACCACACGCGGTTTGTCCAGCTCAGCACAACGGTTCCAGAAGTCTGGCATTCCATCGAGGAGAACCGACGAGGCCACCTCCCAACGAATAACCCTGCGAGAGGAAAAAAAGCAACAAGCTAGGAAAAAGGCAAAGAAGGCCCCGATCCAGGAGAAAAACACGAAGGAACAGCACGAATGGGCGGGCAGCGGCGAGGGAACGGCCCGATTGGCGGAAAACGCTTCTCGAAAGTTCTCGTTGCGCGCTGAGAAAAGGGCGGGAGGCGAAGGGGCGGGGCTTGGTATAAAAAGATGTGCTGAGCGAATAATCGCCGCTCCTTCTCTCTCTCTCTGGGCTCTGCATGCGCGCCGATTCGCTGGATCGCGCTCTCGCAGCCTCTGGACGCGTGGATTGGGTCGGTGGTCGTGACGGAGTCATTTGGATCATGGGAGAGTCGGATCTTGGAGGAACTACGAGCTGAGGGAACTCACACACGTCACATTTCTCTTCTTTCCTTTTCTGGGTTTTGTGTGTTTTTGTGAGCTTCCCATAAGTAAAACTGGCATAAGTGACTATACAAAAATATAGACAAAAGCGGTTGTAGTCTTTCTGCTCGTGTCTGTTCCCTTACCCTGCTTGCATACTGCTATAGTAATAAATGCTTGGTGAATGTGACCTGTTCCGTTGCGTCCTTTCCTGTATTGATGCCATTAATTAATGTACGGGATTAGCTGGCTTTTAATGGATAAAGTAATGAGGATCTGCGGCAGGGTCGTTTCCCAACGGTCCCGTCGAGGTGTAAATCCCTTTTGTCGCGCGCATAATTAGTATAGACAATCAGCGATCCCTGTCCGCGGCATACGAATAGCTGGCGATTTTCGGTGTGATTAAGGAACACCATAGCTGGATTTCGGCGTTGATCCGAAAGCTGCGACTAGGTTTGTCGTTGGTGGGCGAAAGCGGCCGCCATTGGCTAGAAGCGGTGCCGCACACCGCAGCGGACCCATACACTGGTGTAGCGAGCGGGATCAAACCCTCGTTCCACTAAATTAAAGGAATCGGATAAGGTGTGTAGCGCGACCCCGTTCCCATAATTCTGAGCGTGGAATTTTTTATTCCGTACGAAAATGGCAGCGCAGGCGCAGGCGCAAGGGTGGATTAGTTTGGAAATGTTAGAATTATGGCCAGGAACGAATGACGCGGACATTCCAATAATGCAGGTGAATTCCCCCACAACCAAACCAGAACTTCGAAATGGGCGAGGGGCGGCCGTGGTGTTTGAACACCCCCTCCTCCGCAAAATCTTCCCCGGTCCCACGAACCGCGACGATATATGGCGGATCGGGCATCGCAAGTGATACTGATATGCAGCAAAGAAAACAAAATGGGAGACAAATGTATGGCAGGGAACAAAATGGAATGCAAATGGCAGCAAATGAAAAACGAGATGAAAAAAAAATGAAGAATGAGGGGTAGATGCAGCGGCGTGGGGCGATGCTGCAGGGGCAATAATGGCATTCGTGCAGGCCGAAACGCGGACGATGGATTTGCAAGATGCGGCACCAGTGGCAGTAACACCGAACCGACAAGGGGGAGTTTGTGGATAGTGTCGGCCCGCAATGGAGGGGCGGGTGAACGTAAAATAATCGGGAGACGTGGGACGAGACACGGGAGGGAACTAGATGGAAATTAATGGTACAGAGAAGGATAAAAGGAAAGATGAGGTAATGAATGAGGTGAACGGAGTGGCAGAGAATGAAGGTAGACGCAGGATTAAAGAAATAACAGAGACAAAGAAGGAAATATATAGTATTGGCAGAGGCGCGGAGATAGACTGAGTCGAGATGAATTAAATGTGAGAGAATAGATCAATAGAAGACGCGTGGAGATAGAACGGTAGAGGAGGAGCTACACGATAAGAGAGGTGAAAGAGACACACAACACATGGA
This sequence comes from Eptatretus atami, assembly GCA_035128595.1. Lineage (NCBI taxonomy): Eukaryota > Metazoa > Chordata > Myxini > Myxiniformes > Myxinidae > Eptatretus > Eptatretus atami. The sequence goes on from CM068966.1 coordinate 88,458,753, forward strand.
GTTGGCGAGGAACAATGGGGTCGAACTGGCAGAATGTGTCCGTGACCGGTGCGAGCAGCAGATGGCCTCATCCAAGAAGAGGGGAGGGGAAATGGCCTCCTTGGAAGCAATAGCGCAGGTGATAATCCGGTCAATGCCTTGCGAGTTAGGAGGCGAGTGCTGTATACGGATACAGCGGCACTTGGGGTGATGGGGCCCGGGACCGCTTGTGGGTAGCACAATTCCGAGCGTGGTTGTCACGGTGTGTGTGTTTACGAGTGTGGAAAATGCGTGTTTGAAACGCGCGATCAGGTGGTGATAGGGCGGGGTGTAAAGAATAAGCGTGTGTGAGTGAAATGGCGTGCATAGTGAAAATGTGTGTAAGGGAACCCGAGTGGAAGAACAGCGCGTGGTGAGTGGGAAATGGCGAGCTGAGTGAAAAGGTAAGTTGGAGAGAAGGCACGTGTGTGAAAAAACCGTGTGCGTGAAGGAACACCGCGGTGGAAGGAACAGCCCGTGTGTGAGGGAAACAGCGTGTGTGGTTCGAAATGTGTGAGTGTAAATGGCAGCGTTGATGAAAAACATGTGTGAGTGAAACGCATGTGTGGAGCGCGTATGGTAAAGGGAGATGACGGGTCGGCATCGGGAAAAGCAACCGCATGTCCGGAGTGCATGTCATGTGAAGGAGTGTGAGCGTCCTGCAGGGGGTGCGTGTGTGGAGTTGCGACAACGACGCACCAGACGAAGGACAATAGGAAGTGTAGCGGCCGTAGTGTTTTTGGGACCGGCAGGGTCCGTGCTGGCTGTCGCCGAGGGCGCCACGTGCGCGCTGCGCGAGGTGAATCCGGTCCGGAAAGCACGCGTGGATGTTAGCGATACTGCGGGGGACGAAGGTAGGCTCGATTAATGAAATTTGGACCGATGGGTTCTCCAGGCGAGGTGTGTGTGTAAAGCTTCGACGAGCAGAGCACATGTGCTCGCGTGGGAACCCTCGAAAGCGAGGCTGCTATGGGTGCGCAGGGTGAGTCGTGGCTGCACGTATGGGTGAAATCCGGCAGGGGGAAATCCTGCCGGATGTTACCAGTCTGAGAAGACGAGGTGCGCGAAGGCGAACAGTGCTGCATGGACGTATTGGGAAAGAGCGGCAGGTTGCGAGTTGGCCGGCTGGTGTGCGATAAAAAGAAACAGAAAAAGAAAAGCAAGCTCGCATTATGTGAAACAGGATTCCAGCAAGGGTGGAAGACGCCCTGCTTGGGCAAGGAGCACATAGTAGGGAAGGGTTAAGTGATATTAGACCGGCTTCATGGGGCACGGATGAATCCTCTGTGGGGACGTCGAATGGTTTAGTTTAGTGGATGTCAGTTTTGAATTTTGGATAGGACTGGGAACCATGATATTGGGACATGACGACTTTGAGTGTGTAGAGGGGACGTAGCTTACCGTAGTGTTAAATGGAAGTGGTACTAGTTTAAGGGGATGCGATGGAGCTGAGTAGTTAGGGGATGCAGTCAGCAGAATGGCAGGTCAAGGCGATAGTGAGAGAGAATTGAAATGTACTTGATGAGTGAGTGAGGGGCAGCGGGCCGAGTATATGGAGCGAATGTGGTATGGCAGTGCTGAGAGTGTGGGGGGAGGAGGTGATTCAACCCAAGGGAAGCTGGGTCAGTGGTAAAGTGAGTTAGTGGGTGACAAATGGAGTTCGTTTTGCTGTTGGTGCGGAAGTAAGGTCGAAACCCTTTGGAGGGTGCAGGAGCCCTGTTGAGGCTGGGAGCGTGGCTGCGAATGGTGAGTATCGCTAGTGAGTACCCCCGGGCACCGGGCTTCGACCGCGGTAGCCAAGAGTCCAAGAGGGGCGGATAAGCGTAGGGCACGGTGGGCCGGCAACGATGTGGAAATCGCAAATACACATGAAAGGGTCCTAGATGATTTATGAACGAAGTATTGTGGTGTTAGGATTTCCCACGTGTTTAGAGGGAATTTCGTGTCTCACAGGGCTGTGATCTTTGAAAGCTTTTTTCTTTGTCTCTATCATTATTTTGGACAATCTCCAAACCAAATCGCCACAAACAACATTCAAACGAATACTACTCAAACCACACTTGCTCTTCCCTCCACAATCACCCGAACGTCGCTTCACCGCCATTCTCAACGACGCCCGCCAGCAACCAAATCGAAACCACACCAACACCTCCCAACACCCCAGCAGCAACCTCCCCACAACACTCCGCTTTCTACAACGTGCCATGGCCCTGTGAATGGTTCCTTTTCGGCCCGAAATAGCGGATAAGAATGCTTACGCCCCCTTTTCACCATCAATGGCTTAGCCGGGTGGTGGGGCCCGCCGCCTCCGAACCCGCTGTGATCCACAAATTTGCATATACGCCCCTCCCCCGGCCTATATAAGCGCGAGCATGGCGCAGCTCGCGGCAGTCAAGCGGCAGTCAAGTGGGAGCAGTGGAGTGGCAACAGCAGTGCGTCGGCAGTCAAGTGGGTCGGTCGCGGCAGCCAAGTCTGGAGTCGGTGGAGTGGCAGTCTGGAGAAGCGGGAGACGGGGCAGTCAAGTCGCAGTGTGTCGGTGTGGCAGTCTGGAGAAATCGGGAGCGGCAGTCCAAGTCGAGTGGCAGTTGTCGGCGGGTGAGTCCAATCGAGTGCAGTGTTCGGCGGGGCAGTCAAGTCGGAGACGAGATCGAAGCCGACGAAGGTCGAGGGAGGCGCCGGAGAGGCTCACTGACTCAGCCAGGGACAACGAATTAGGCGCAGCTACGCTGAAATGCGGCTTGCCCCGCCATCGGCGCACGAGGCGCGGGTAAGACTCCTTCGGCGGACCTGGCCGCTCCAGGTTCAGCGCATGAGGCCACGGGCCAGTCTGACTCTTTGTCTATGAGGGGGCTTTTCTTGCCCCTTTTCTTTGAATGCCTGTGTTCCGGTCGTAATAACCGTATAAGGGTGATGTACATAATGTTATAGACGGTCGTGCATTTGCTTTGCTTTTGTCGTATACGTGCATGTTAGGTGTTTTTGCTTCCTTGAAACCATAATGTGCTTTAAATATGCTTATCCTGTGGTCAATAATGTGCTTGTGACTGTTCCGTTTCGTTGCTCCTTTTCTTGTTTAAGTTCCATTTGCATACAGAAGATTGAGAGAGGGTAGCTACCACCCGGTTAATATCCAGTCGTCGGGCGGCTGATAATCACCGTCGTCACTGCACGGAAGGACCGACTTAAGACGTTCGTGTCCGTAGGCCGGCAGGTGAGGTACGCGCCGGTTAACTACCGCGCAGGACTTTAGGTAGGTCGAGTTTGCGAACAACCTTATCCTGCGTGGGGGCCGATGGCACATTGTGTGGTGGGTGTCGAAACACCCACCCGTGACTAGCTCCTGGCGGTAGTTCCAAGGAGGGTCACGATTTGAATTGTCCGTGTCCGGTGGCGACCGGTCGCGATCGAGTTAACGTGGCCGTATGACGCCGGGAGGACCGAATTCGTAGACACTGGTGTACGGAGTGTGGGAATTCAAATTCAACTCGTGTTCCCATACTAAATTTAACGGGGATCGGACAGGGTGTGGATGCAATCCCCCCCCCCCCCCGTTCCCCCAAAGTTCGGGCCAAAGCAAAAATTAATTCTCTTCCGAGAAAAAGATGGTTTGCAAGGCGCCGGGTGCCGGGGTAGAAATGAATATGTGTCGTAATGTAGAAATCCATGGCCGGGGAGGAGCTTGTAATTTAATCATGGGGCAGCTCACCTCAAATTCCTGAGCATGAACTTTGCGGCAAACGGATCCTGCAAGATGGCGGCGCTGGCCGACGTCAGTGCGGCACGAGCGTGAGCAAGCGGCTAATTTTGGCGGCAACGAACGGCAACGGCACGGATACGAGGCGAGCGCTCCACACGTTTCAAACACGTGGGCGAGGCAGGGGACATGTCCGGTCTTCAGAAAAATTAAAGGAAGATGGACAACCGAGCCGAGAAGGAAACGCAAGCAGATTTTGGAAGAAAACAACTAAAGGAAAAAATCATGGAAAATCAAGACAGGTCAAAGAATATGAAGGAAAAATGGGGAAATAGATTGAGTATCAAAGTGGGAAAAGAAGAGCGAGCTGAGGAGAAGAATGAAGGGGAGCGAATTGGTAACTCCAGGGATAGAGGACTGGAAGAAAGATAATGGAAAAAAAAAGTTGGAAGAAAGAGAATGCGAACACGATTTGGAATAAGCATGAAGGAAGAGAATAAGAACAGGCAATCAGGATAAGAGAAAGCCTAGAACGGAGATAAAAGAGGAGAGGGACAGCTAGAGGAAAGGACTGAGAATTGCTGGAAAGTCCAGACAGTTCGAAGAAGCAGGGAGAAATGAGGGGAGGAAGGGAGAAAGGAAAAGCTCGAAAAGGAAAAACGCAACAGATGGGGAATTGGAACTACGTCAGCGAGAGGTATAGGCAGGCAGTTAAAAGAGAAATCCTGGAAGGGGAGATAAAATGGAAAGGATGGCAAGAAAAACTCAAGGATTAGTAAAAAAAAAAAAGGGACGAATTGAGGAGGAGAAGCCAGTGGAAAGAGGGATGAATGAGTGGAGAGCATGTAATTGAGGGAGGAATAGAAAAAAAAGCTTTGATTAACAGAAAACACCAAAAGAGACGAAATAAACAACGAGTTGAGGATGGGAGAGAAAGAAAGAAGAGAAACGGAGAGAATGTAGGACAACTGTGCAAATAAACGTTAGAAGCCAAAGCAAGGTCGGAGTGTGCGGGAGATGAGAAAAAATAGGAAGAGAAAGCTACTGAGTTCGAAATACAAAACAAAGAGACGGAATTACAAAACGAAGTTGAGGAGGTGAGAGAAAAAGAACGAGAACGGAGAATGAAACGTTTTAGGAACCAACTGTTGCACGATGAACAGCTGGAAGCCACGGCCCAGATTAACAAATGAAAACAAAAAGAAGAACAAATGAGACAGGAGAAGAAATTGCCATGAAAGAATAACGAGATATGCGCATGAGACTAAGAAAACAGTGGGATGAAAAACCAAAAAGAAGAACATAAGAGGAGAAGAAATTGGCCATTTGAGGAAATAACGAGATTGCAGAATGAAAGAACAAGAAAGACAGTGGAATAGAAACAAAAAGAGTTTGAATTTGAAAACTGAGACAAAGGAAATAGGTTGGAGTACGAGGAGAAAGTGAAGGAGCGAGGAAGAGCAGGAAGGAGAACAATCGGTCAATTGAAGGAGACAACGAATTGGAGAGGGAAGAACGAGAGGAACAGTGGGAGAAACAAAAACTAGTACACAAGTGGAAATAAACAATTCAGAGAGAAACAGAATTGGTGTCCACGAGATTGAAAAACTCGGAGGGAGAGAGAAAGAACTCAGAAGGTCCGAAGGATGAACGACTCAAAAGGAGCGAGGAAAATGAACAGCACAATAAGGGTTGGTGTGTGACATCACCACAGGGAGGAACGTAGTGGTGCGGGATTAATTGCATAATCGTCGGAGAAACAACGATTAGGCAAACCCTGGAAAATGGAGACGAGGAAGTACAAGAAACGAAGGAGGTAGAAGTATGCCAGAGCAGAGATAGACGAATTGAAAGGAATTGAATGGAAGAAGAGAGAGAAACAGAGACGAAGATAGGAAGAAAATAAGGAGAACATGAGTGACAAACGCAACAGAGACGCGAAGCGATAGAAAAAAGTAGAGGAGAGACTGCACGATAAAGACGGGGTTAAGGAGAGCACACATCAACGGAGGTAGTGAGGAAATGGGGGCGAAGCCTGCAGGCTGTGTCGTGACCGGGTGCGGCAGCTGGATAGCCTCTCCAGGAACGAGGGGATGAGTATGCCCCTTGAAGCGGTCACGACCAGGGTGGGTCCGGTCGGCCCTTGCGAGGTAGCGGGGCGAGTGCTGTGGACAGGTGCATGGTGCACTTGGGGGGTATGGAGGCCAACCACTTGGGTGGCAAAATCCCCAGTGTGTTAGAGGTGGTCCCGGTGTGTGGTCCGGGTGTGTGTTACAATGTGGCGAAATGCGTGCTGCAATGCACGCTAGCGCGGGGCAAGGGTGTGGTGGAGAGGACCGCGTGGGTGAATGAGACCGAGTGGGAGTTGAAACCGTGGTTGAGTGGTGTGTTCGCGAGTGTGCCAAAATGCGTGCTTCCAGCACGCCGTGTGAGGAGAAGCACCGGTGTGAAAAGAGGCCGGTGTGGAGTGAAACGGTCTGTATGAATGAAACACCGCGGTGGAGTGTCAACGCGGTGGCGAGTGAGCGGCCATGTGGAGGGACATGGTGTGTGAGGTCCCGTGTTACAGGGAGATGACAGTGGGATGCGCGAACATGCAGCACGTCTCCGGGTGAGTGTGAATGGCGCGGTGTGGTGAGTCTCGTGACACATAGGAGTGCATTGTTGAAATTGGAGCTTGAGCGTGAAGTGGCGACGGAACGACGGCGACAGATGGACAAAAGGCCGGGTAGCGCCGTAGATATTGGGGACTGTCGGGTTTACCAGCACGAGCGCGAGGTTCGGGCCGTGCACGCAGAGGCCGCGCGTGGTGCGGCTGTGGGAGTGAAACCCTGTCCGGTAAACGCCAGCGGTTGGCTGTCGCGATCCCGGGACCGGACAAAAGGTAGGCCAGGATACGAATTGGACGATGGGTTCTTTCACGCGAGCGTGTGTGGTGGAGCTCTAATGTGGCCTGTGCAGTGGTGTTCTGTTCGCAGAGAAGGACGGCCGGAGACATGTGTCGTGTGGGGAAACCCCTCCAATGCGAGGCTTGTGTTTTGATGGCAGGTGACTGTATGATGCACGTATGGTGGAATCCGGCAGGAGGGTATCCTGCCGGATGGTCCGTAAGGGGACGAGGTACACAAACGCGCCATGACGTCCCGCGCAATAAGTCGCAGGTTGCAAGTTGCGCGCTAGTGCGCGCGCATTAAAAAAAAAAAAAAGCAGGCCTCGCTTTCGGGGAAACAGGATTCTAGGCAAGGGTTGGAAGACCCCTAGTGGCACAGGATGGAAACTAGTTAGGGGAAGGGTTATGATAGCTAGACACGACTTCAATGGGGGCAGGGGTAATGTCCTCATGAGAGTCCATGGAAGGATTAGTTAAGAGGGGATGTAGTTGAATTGAGGAATGGGAACATGATTTTGATTGAGGAAAGTGAAGACTGTGAGTGTGTAGAGGGGACGCAGCTTTAGCTACGTAGATTAAAAGGAACGTGCTATGTGTCAAGGGACGAGCGTGGGACCGATTGGCAGATTGTGGTGGGGTCGAAAGAACCCACCCGTGACTAGCTCCTGGCGTAGTTCCAGGAGGGTCACAACTGAATTGTCCGTCGTGGGCGACGCGGTCAGGAGTTCGAGTTACGTGGCCGATAGCAGAGCGCGGACCCGAAATTCGTAAACTAACTCATTGTTTGCCTCGCTGCGAACAGGGAATATAGGAGGCCTCGTGTTGCGTAATCGTGCATTGGCCCGGCAGGGATCTGGCAGTCTCCGCTCGGGGTAGACTCGGATTCAGCTCGGTAACTGCCCGCTGCGCAGATCCTGCAAAGGGTGAATTCCCAGTAGTTTGGACGACGGGTATTGGGGTACATCTCCAGTATCGGGGGTTACTTTCCAACCCCGCGATAAGTGAAAACCGCGTGATGGATGCCTCCCCAAAAATCGACTCGTCGGTCTGGTTGACTTGGCAGTGACGGGTTCGGGGCCGGAATCGACTTGTCTTGTCTGGGTCGGCCATGCAGTATCGGTTCCGAAGGTGCGGAGATACTGTTCTGTTGGTCGGTTTTGGCAGGCTCGTCCACCGCTGGCACTTTGCCTTCCCTGAGATATCTAGCAACCTTAACCTTCTCTTGGGCGTAGGACCTTCCTGGCGCTTGGTTCCTTGCCAGAGCCTTTGAAGGTGCAGGGCAATTTGGGCGACACATAGGGCTGGAGAAAAAACGTAGAAAATATTCGAGTTCACAAGCGAACTTTGTCTCGGCGTTGGTGACGGTCGAGCGCAACGCGTTATAATTATGCTTAAATAATTTTTTATATTTTATAATTACCCAGAATACGGGGGAACGGAAAATTAACTTAGGATCCAAGGAAACCGTGATGAACGGGCGGATAGGGTGAACCACGATATAGCGAGGGAGTATGTATATTGAAATTTGGCATTGGAACTATCCCTGTGGTGACTACATTCGCGATCTTCGGGATCTCGATAAGGGACCGCGTGAGCCTTCGGTATTTATCGTGAAGGTAAGACCTAATTCCGGGTGTTTGGTGAGCAACTCTATCTGCTCCTCTAGCGGTCGTCCGCTTCGCCCACCTGGACCTCGGCCCCGACAAGACACATGGAGAATCAGGGAAGCTTCCATGCGGCTCAAGATCTAGTAATGCTATTGGTTCACAGATGCAGTAAGTGACCACTTAGTTCGTTATTGGGTGTGTGTCTGTCTAGTCTGTCTGTCCGAGCATAGCTCCGTGGGTTTTGATCCGATCTTGATAAATAAGGGTGCGAGGTTGGGTATCATAGATCCTGCTTGTGGTTTCGGAGATGCGTGCTGCGCCCTTATTGGCGGAAGCCAGCCCAAAAAACATGTGTTTTTAGGGGTAGACGGTTTCAAGTTACACTTTTCCGAGGGGGTTGTCCGAATCGGCAGGGGTCGGGTTATTTTGGTTAGCCAATGGCACCAAGCCCTCGGAGCTCGATTTTCATTTTCGTCCAAGGCAAGGTACAAAGGTCACGGAACTTATAAAATGTAAAAAAATCAAGGAAACTTGGGCATTGAACTCCAAGGGTTTTCCCCAATGTTTTCGGAATGAAAGTTGTAGGCAAAGTAGTGCTCTTGCGAGTATACAGACTTTTCAATTTACGTTTTTCCCGGTTTCCGCCATTGCCCGTGGCGCCGCGAGGTCCAAAAAAAAAAAAAGGGCGAAAACCGTGTACATTGCTTGTGAACATCGCCGTCTCCAGACTTGTTCATTTTATAATAAGTAAAACTTTGCTTTAAACTAAAATTCCGATCTCGGTACTTTCATTGGCGCTTGTCACAATCATCTATAAACTACTTTCATAACTACGTTTGAACACAAATATCGTCATTATACTGTTGAAAGAGACACACTGCGTA
>CM068966.1:88486215-88518771 GCA_035128595.1 Eptatretus atami
GGCACCGCCCCCATCATCATCGCACCATGCTTCCACTTCGCTCCACTCACAGACCCGCTGCCTCACTCACTCAACATGTTTCCATACAAAACTCACCAAACTTTCCCGTTAAACCCAAACCGCCACACCGGCTGGAACTCTGCCATCCTTCTAATTCTCCCCTACACCTCGTGCTCCACGTCGCTTAAACTAATAGGCCGTTCTTACTAGGTTAGCTAAGTAGTCCCTCTCTACACACTCCAGTCTGTCACGTCCTCAAAATCATTTTTCCACCTAAAGGCTCACTACAATCCCTCTAACTAATCCTTCCACGGACTCATTGAGGACTCCCCTGCCATGAAGTCGGTCTAACTAAGCTACCCTCCCCCTACTAGTTACATCTGGTGCCCAGGTCAGGGGGTTCTTTCACCGCTTACCTGGGAATCCTGATCCAACCCGAAAGCGAGTGCTGCTTTCGTTAATTTTGTATTGCCAATCACGCGCAGCACAGCGCGGCAACTTCACAAGCCTTGCGCTCTTGACCTTGCCGTGACGCATGCAGTTGCACGTGTACCTCGTCCCTGGCGGCGAGGGATTCACCTTCCTGCCGATTCCAAACCCCTAACGTTTCAGCCTGACGTCACCCTACGACCCCCAAAGCACCGCTCGCACTCCGAGGGGCTCCCCACCGCGAACACATGTGCTCTGCCGTTGAGCTTACACAAGCTCGCTGAGAAACCCGCTCCGGACCAAACCGTTCTCCTGCCTAAACTTTGTCCGTCCGCGGTCGGCAAAATCCACCTGGCGTTTCCGGACCGGGCTTCACTCGGCAAGCGGCACGTGGGGGTCTCGTGCGTGCACAGCACGGACCGCCGCGCTCGCGCTGGCGGTACCCGGGCGGTCCCACAACAGTACGGCCGCTTACCCGGCTTCTGTCCCTCTGTCCCGTCGTCTCCGTTTCCACCCACGCGCACACACTGGTGTTTCACGACGGCTCACAGACTCTCACTCCTAACACACTCACATTTCAGCACCGGGAGACGCGGCTGCATGACTCACGCATGCCGACGACATCCCTCACATACAAGACCTCACACACACGGTTCCCTCACACGGGGACCTGTCACTCAACCCAGACCTTTCACCTGCCCAGGGGGTCGCACTCACAGCCATACGTGCCGGGAAGCAACGCATCTCCCCACTCGCAAACACACAGCCCTGCAAACCCACTGGGTTCGTGTCCCCACCAGGGTCCCGGGCCTCTATACCCCCAGCTGACGTGCACCTAGATCCACAGCCACTCGTCCCTTCAACTCCGTTGGCACGGACCGAACCCACCTGGTCGTGATTCGCCTCAAGGGGGATTACTCCCTCCCCTCGTTCCTGAGGCGGGCCCCTCCACTGCTTCCACCGGGTCCCCACCCAGTCCACGAGCTCACCCCATTATCCTCCACTACTCGTGTGTGTTGTGTGTTCTTTCCTCTCAACCCCGTCATTATCTGCAGTCTTGCTCCGTCTATTTTCTATCTCCCTGGTCTCGTAACATCTATTGTTTCTGTTTTCTTTCTTTGAGTTTTCCATCTCTATGGAGTTGGTCAATTTTACTCTCCTTCCTTCAAGTTCATAATTTCAAACTCGTATTAGTTTTGGTTTTCTCTCCAATCTTCCTTCATGCTCCTCATTTTTCCATTCATCGTTTTCTCAATTGGCTCATTTCTTCCTGTTTTTCATTCGCTGCTCTCTCATACCCTTCCTTGCTTCCTCTCCTGTCCTTCCTTTCTCCAGTTTCATGGTTTGTTCATTTGGTTATCTCTTTTCTTGTGTTTCATTTGCTGCTGTTTGTCTCCCTCTTCGCCTCCAGCCTCGCCTTTTCTTTCATTAGTAACGCTCGCTTCATGTTCTTTTTGTTTTCGGTATCCCATTGTTCCTCTCTTCTTCCCTTCCCATCTCGTTGTGATCCCTTCAATTCTCCTCATTTCTCCTTCTGCCTTCATTCGTTGCTTCCTTCAACTTACTCCTCGTATTCCAACTTATTTTTTTTCCTTTGTCGTTCAGTTTCAAATTCATACTCTTTCCAGTTTCTATTCCACGTTCTTTCTTGTTCCTCATTCTTGCAATCTCGTTATTCTTTAACTGACAGATTTCGTTTCTGTCGTAATCCTTGTTCTTTCAGTACTTTTTCTTGTTCCTCATTCTGCAATCTGTGGTTTCCTTCCATTTGATCGATTTCCTTCTTTTCTGTTCATTTCGTTCTTCCATCATTACTCGCTTGCATTCATTCTTTAAATTCTGGCTTCGCTCCAGCTGTTCGATTTGTACAGGGTGGTTCCTACTTTCATTCTCCGTTCTCGTTCTATTCTCTTACTCAACATCCTCAGCTCGTTTTGTAACTCGAAGCTTCTTTCCAATTCCGTTTCTTCATCTCCGCACACTCGACTGCTTTTGGCTTCTAACTGTTCTTCCGGCTTGCCCTTGTGGTTGTTCTAGTCCGTCGTCTTTCCCAGTGTCTCCTCTGTCTCCGTTTTGTACCTCCCGTCCCACTTATAAACCTCTTCGTCATGTCTTGAAGTCTTGTTCTTCCCCCCCACCCCCAAAACCTTTCCCCACTATTTTTAATTTTTTTTTTCCTTTTTTTCGTGGGGGGCAACGGGGGGGGGGGGGTGCCGTCCGGGGGTGTTCAACCCCCCAATAATTTTTCCCTCTCGTTCACCGTCACTTTTTCCGTCCCTCCACACTTTCGCCCCAACACGTCTTTTTTTTCCCGAATTATTTTGTTTCTACCCGCTTTCACCGGCGGCCTGACAACCATTGCCAATCCCCTCCCAGCTGTTCGCTCCCACAGCGTTGGCGTCGCCATACGCACTTCGCTGTTGTTGCCTTTCATGCCCGCCTTGCAGGCTCCGGCCATTTGCTGCGTTTCCCCGATTCTTCATTCCGGTCTTCTTTTGTTTTGTTTGTTTCCATTCTTGAGTGCTTTCCATCCATTTTTTCGTTCAATTCGTTATTCATTCCTTCTTTTGAGTGCGTTCCAATCCGATTTTTTCGTTTAAATCGCTTCATTTGCTTGCGCAATTTGCATCATCTTTGCCAGCATGGCGAATAGCTGGGCCGTCGGATGCACTCGGCTGGCCGATGGCTGCCAGGATCGGGGGGTTTTGGTGGGAGGGGGAGTGGAGGTGTATACACCGCGCCTCTGCCGCCGCGCACCCATATTTTTGGGCCCTGGATGTCTTTGGGGGAAACTGTTCCTGCACACCAATGTCATGCTCGGGGTCGACATCTCTGGACCATGGATTCTACATCACTTACACATATTACATTGCTACCCCCGGCACCCGCTCGCTTGAGACGCCATTCTTATTCCCGCAAGGGGCTTAATTTAATCGCTCGTAATTTGGAGGGAATCGGGGGGTCGGCTCCTCTGAAACCGATTCCCTATGAATTTACTTGGAGACGGGAGGATTTGAATCACACCTTCCGTACAGCCGTGTTTGCAATTTCGCGCCCGTCGGCGTGCCGATCGGGCCACCGCGACTCGAACCGGCGACCGCCTGCTTCGCCCACCGGTACGGACAATTCAGTCGTGACCCTCCCGGCTAAACGCCGGGATCCAGCACGGGTGGGCCTTTCACCTCACCACAATCGTGCCAATCGGCCCGCGTAGGTGGGTTGTTCGCAAATTCGACCTACCTAGTACCCACGCGGCATGGTAAAACCGGCGATCGTACCTCGCCGCAGGTCGACTCCGGACACGAAGCCGCTTGGGCGGCGTTCCGTTTTTACTATCGGAGACGAAGCGGTGTGTATCGTCGAACCTTCGACGGTTCAATTATTTACCGGGCGTTTTGCACCCACTACGAACCCTTTACGTGAAGCAGGATGGGGTTCAACCAAGAAAAGCGATGGAGCGAACGGGGAACAAGTTCAACAATGCACAGTTTATTCCGCGGCACCGGAGCACAATAGGTTAGCACACGATTACGAGTCACAATAACGATTGCAACATTAATCACACAGAATCAAAGAACATGCACATATAAAGGAGTTAAAACCGAATACCACGACACACGACGTGGACCACTTATCAGTTACTAGCCTTACAAGGACACGGCGCCACAACACGCATTTCACACGAAGCAAAGAAAGACCCCCTCAAAGGCAAGGGAGTAGACTGGCCCGTGGGCCTAATGCGGTGGGACCATGGATGAGCGGCAGGCCACGAGACGAGGTGCCTACCCGCGCCCTCTGGCGTAGCCGCAGAATGTCGCTGCACGGCGGTTCCGTGGGCAACCTGCTGCGTGTAGTGGGAACGGGGCCCTTGTCGCACTCTCTCAGCCGGGGGAAAAGGGGGAATTGTTGATGTCTGGGAGGAGTATGGCTGCTTGCTGTAATTCCCGCGACGCGAAGCCTCCAGGTCCCCTCAAGCCGTGCGCCTCCGCAGGCCGTTGCCCCCCCATCTCGCCCCTCACCGATCTCCTCGAGCTCCGTCTTCCATACGACCAAGGCCCAATGACTTCTCTCCAGCGATCTGCTGCCCACCGACACTCCCTCCACGATTACTTGCTGCGTTCCACCGACACTTGGCTCCACGATACTGCTTCCACGATTGCTCTTCCACCTACACTCTCGATACTTTGTCCTCCACCTACCACTGCTCCACGATTCCGGCTCACCGATCTGCACCTTCCACCTACACTCTCGATACTGCTCAGCTCACTCACTGAGCTTCGCCTTTTTTATCGGCTTCGGGACCCACCATATGCAATTCTCGGATCCAACGCTCAGGGGCGGAGCCCAGATCGCCGATTGACGAGAAAAGGGGCGTGTTCATTCCTGGACCTCAAATTTTTGGCATATGCCGATTTTTCGTCAAGGCTGGTCTGGAGGCGGGGCCAAGCGCCCGCGCTCCTGATGGGTGGATCAGATGTGGGCAGTGCATCATTCCTGATCCGAATTCTCCTCAGAAACCCGCCATCTGCGCTCGCGTCTCGCGTGTCTCGCTGAAGACAGCTCGACGCTCGCGTCCACAGGTGGCGCGGAATGGCCGTAGGAGAAGTGGGGAGGTTTTCGGCGGTGTCCGATGCCATGGCGCTGTTTGCGGTAATGCAGGTGATGTGAGTTTGCGGTAGGCGATGGTGAGTTAGGTTTTTGCTGCTGGCGTTTTGTTGTTGTTGGCGTGTGGGTGGCTTCAAACAAGGGTAGACAGAAAAACGCCCTAACTGCAAAGGTCGAGCCCGAATGAATCACATTAATTCCTCCTATACAATGGGTTTGGGCTACTACACATGTACTTAAGATATATATCTCACCTACGGGACCTTTATGGTGTTTGCGAATTTCCAGAAACCGTAAACAATTATATATAGTTACATATATATATGTATGTATATGGTATATATATATATTATATATGTAATGTATATGTATATATTGTTACGGGCTGTGGAATCGCAATACACCCATAAAACCGCTAGATCAGTCTATGACGATAAGTATCGTGTAGTTAGATTTCCCCACCGTCTGTTTAAGGGAATCGTTGTCTCACAGGGCTGTGATTCTTGAGTTAAGCCGTGTTTTCTTTCTCTATCATTATTTTGGAACCAATCATTCCCAACAACCAAATCGCCACCACCAACAAGGCCCCCAAACAACTACACCGAACCACACCACTTCGCCTCTTACCTCACACACTCCACCCCGCAAACATCGCTTCAGCCCCATTCGTCCAAAGACGACCGGCCAGCCAGCAACAAAATCGCACCACCAACACCTTCCCAAACACCGCAGAAACTCCCACCACCTCCGCCTTTCTAACACACGTCGTACCATGGGTTGTGAATGCGTTTCCCTTTTCGCCTCGAAAAGCGGATCCAGGAATGCTTCACGCCCCCTTTTCGGGTCCACCCAAGCTGAGCAATCGGGTTGGTTGTAGGGCCCCCCCGGGGGCCTCCGAACCCGCTGTGATCCACATAATTTGCTATATACGCCCCTCCCCCGGCCTAGTATAAGCGCGAGCTGCGCAGCTCGCGCCAGTCAAGCGGCAGTCACAGTGGAGCACGAGTGGAGTGGCACAAGCAGCTGCGTCGGCAGTCAAGTGGGTCGGGTCGCGGCAGCCAGTCTGGACCGGTGGAGTGGCAGTCTGAGAAGCGGTAGACGGGCAGTCAAGTCTGCAGTGGTTCAGTGTCGGGCAGCTCTGGAGAATCAGGAACGGGCATCAAGTCGAGTGCGTGTAGGCGGGCATCAAGTTGCAGGTGCGTGTCGGCGGGCAGTTCAGATCGGTCGAGACGGAGCTCGAAGCGACGGAAAGGCAAACGGGGAGCGCCGGAGGATCACGATCACGCCAGAAGCAGAAGCCAGGCGCAGCTACGCTGAGTCCGGCTTGCCGCCACGCGCTACGAGGGCGGCGGGGTAAGACCCTTCGGTCTCGTGGACCTGGCCGTCTCCAGTTCCACGCGCATTAGGCCGGGCCCAGTCTGACTTTCCTTGTCTATGAGGGGTCTTTTTATTGCTTTTCTTGATGCGGTTGTGGCGCCGAGTTCCCGTAAGTTAAACC
Source organism: Eptatretus atami (assembly GCA_035128595.1). NCBI lineage: Eukaryota > Metazoa > Chordata > Myxini > Myxiniformes > Myxinidae > Eptatretus > Eptatretus atami. The sequence goes on from CM068966.1 coordinate 88,492,748, forward strand.
GTATAAGTGACTGTACAATAATTGCTATAGACGGTCGTTAGCACTTTTGCTTTGCTTTTGTTCTGTATATGTGCATGTTTAGTTTTTGCATTCCTGACTGATTATGTGCTTGTATAATAAATTATCGTGTGCAATAAATGGCTTGTCGAACTGTTCCCCGTCGTTGCGTCCTTTCCTTGTTTGAGGTTCCATCTTGCATCACGGAAGAATTGGTAGAGCGGGTGTAAGCACCCGGTAATAATCAGTCCGTTGGGGCCGGCGATAACACCGCTCGGTATCACTGAAGCACGAACGTAGCCGCTTAAGCGTTCGTGTCCTAGGCCGCCAGCGCGAGGCTACATCGCCGGTTAAGCCTACCCGCGCAGGTCTTAGGTTAGGTCGAGTTTGGCGAAAACCTATCCTGCGTGGGTGGCGATTGGACACGATTTGGTGGGGTCGAAAGACCCACCCGTTGATAGCTCCTGGCCGGTAGTTCCAAGGAGGTCGGGATCTGAATTTCCGTTTCCGGTTGGGGCGACGCTGCGCGATTCGAGTTACGTGGTCCGATCGCACCGCCGGGCGGACGAGATTCGACATGGTGTAACGGAGTGTGGGTTCGAGTTCCAACCTCGGTCTCAAACTTTAAATTTCAGGGATCGGACCAGGGAGTGTGCGAAGCACCCCCCCCCCCCCCGTTCCCCCCAAATTACGAGCAATCTAATTAATTTCTTCCGAGAATAAGATGGAAGTTTTCAAGCGACGAGGTGCCGGGGTTAGAAATGAATGTGTAGTAATGTAGAATCATGGCCGGGTACGGTACTTGTAATTTTAATCGCATGGGGAAGCTACCCTCATTTCTGAGCACCGAACTTTGCCGGCAAACGGTAGTCGCAAGAATGGCGGCGCGGGGCCGCACTCAGCGCGAGCACGAGGCTTGATGCGAGCGGCCTATTTTGGCGCACGAATGGCACAACACGAGGCGAGCGCTCCCAACAACCGTTCAAACCACGTGAGGGCAAGGCAGGCGAGGCAGGCGGACATGTCGAGGGCGTTCCAAAACAATTAAAGGAAGAATTGGACAACCGAGCTCGAGAAGAAAAAGGAAGCACGATTTTGGAAATAAAACAAAACTAAAGGAAAAAATATGGAAAGTCAAAGACAGGTCAAAACTAGAGCGGAAAAATGGGGAAATAGAAGTTGAGCTATCATAGTTGGGAACAAGAAACGAGCGAGTCTGAGCGAGAGTAATGACAACGGAGCGAATTGGTAACTCCAGGGATAGAAGGACATGAAGAAGAATGGAAAAAAAGTTGGAAGAAAGAGAATGCGACACCACGATTTGAAGTAAGCAAAACTAAGGAAGAGGTAATATTCAGTTGTGACAAGATAAAAGAAGCCTGGAAATGAAGATGTTAAAAGAGGAAGAAGGAGGAACCAAAGTGGGAAGAGAAAAAACCGGAAACATGATCTTGGAATTGAGACAACTGAAGGAAGAGGCTAGAAAAGCCAGATTAAAAGACAACCCTGAAGGACCTGATAAAATTGAAGAGGAATGGGCAGGAAAAACTAAGGAATACGGTAACAAAATGGACGGAATTGAGGATGGAACGCATTGGGAAAGTGGTACGAAAGCAGGGAGGAAAGCAAGCAATTGAGAGAGGAATTATGGGAAAAAGCTTCTGAGTTTACTGGAAACACAAAACAAAAGGACGGAACTACAAAATTGAGTGGAGGATGCTGAGAGGGAAGAACCGAGAACGGGAAGAATGAGAATGCAAGGAACCACCACTAAACAGTTTCAACGTGAGAAGCCAACAGTAAGGTCGGAGTGTGCGAGAGAAGAGAAAATAAGTTTAGAAGAGAAAGTTTCTTGAGTTACAGAAATTACCAAAACAAAGAGACGGAAGTACAAAACGAAGTTGAGGAGTGGGTGAGAGAAAGATAGCTATAAGAACGACCAGACAGAGCAATTAAGACGTTAAGGAACCACACTTGGACAGAATCGAACGATGGAAGCTTCAAGAATGCTCAGACAGCGAGCCGTATTTGGCTCGAGGTTAAGCTTATCGTTAGGTATTAACCAAGGTATGACAGTTGTGCCCGTACTGATAATATTGATACATTAAGCACAGGTGAGACAAGGCATTTCCACGCAGACAGGAGAAAGAAATCCTGTCAAGCTTCATGACGGATGCCGTGCTTTTAGACTCTTCGTGGGGCTTTGCATCGAGCGGAGCTTCTCGCGTATGATGCAAGCATAAGCGGCGCTACTAGATATATGAGACTCAGCAGGCGCAAGCTCGTGATCATGACTCAGTAACAGCCGACCATCGTATACAAAGAACATGAACAAATAGTCAGTGTACGCTTACGAGCTGTCGTCACGGTTGCCGTCGAAACAATTCGCCTGCATTTTATCGAGTGTATCCTTGGGTCGACTGCACATAGTAATCGCTATGATTACATACAGGAGCGATGAATCAACTTGCTGATAGCATCTATGTCATCTATATAAGTTTCATTAAGACTACGACACTCGCTTAAACAGAAGCCAAGGTTTTTGAAGTGTACCGTCCATCGATCATGTGAGTCTCACACAGCCAGCAGTTGCCTATACATAACAAGCGACATTGGAATATCGGGAAGTATGGAGTTATGTTGACGCCCTAACACTTAGAGCACGAAAAGCGCGAGCGCCAGGGTGTGGGTGCGGCGTAGAAGTCCATCCTAATTGAGCATCAGCGGTACTAACGCAATGCGTTGCCCGTGCCGTACCTGCTCTCGAATATACAGCAAAGCGACCTCTCGGCCAATTAAGCTGCACTACTTGACATTAGATCCACCATGAGCCATCCGCGCAATTCACCAGAATTGTTCGAGTTCAATAGTAGCCACCTGTGGATATGAGACCAACTACTACAAAAAAACCGTCTTAAACGCCATTATAAGTATTAACAGCGTCTTCTCGAGTGCGAGCAGAACAAAATGTGTCTGTGTGCGCCCGTGCAATCGGAAAATCAATCTGCATCTCTGGTGCATCGCGTAATGTAAGCCGGTTGCGGAAATCTACGGCACCTAATCTCAACTTCACTACGAAACCCTATCGTGAGATGGCTACTACAGCAACTAGTACATGACATGCCCACTAAGTGCTGCAAGGCACGTCGTCGAGCGGTGAGAGAATAGTGGCCTTTACTATGGTGATAGGGGTCTAAGAACCTACATCGCTTAGTCTATCAATTCCATTGTCGCGGGCACGCTGTAGCATTTTGAATACATTCATGCTTCACATAAGGAAGGCATGCCGAGCTTACTCTACTATTCCTCTATATGAAAGAGTGTTAAGAAGCCGAGATCTTTATCGCGGATCCAGCGCCTGGATTTAGACCTATGTGCTGTGGCGCTCGCCCTGATAGACATTCTTGCACATAGCTGACCATATATAGCCACTGTATCTGAATGAACTAGCGATCTCTGACGGAATATCTCCGGCAGGCAACGAACCCTGAAGAATCGGAGACGAGGTGGAAGATAACAGAGAACCAAACGAACAAGCATTTATGTGTGGTAGAGTATACAATCTAGCGGCCGGAGCTCATCCGGTGCATGCGGATTCGTCTTACTTATACCCGAATTGAGCAAAGTAGTGCACATTAAGAACTCGTGGACAGCAGGTAGCGTATGAGAGCACACACAGCATGCGAGCGAAGATCCAGAAGAACTAACTAGACATGACACGTCAGAGATCGATCATGGTCGAACTCAGTGCTAACGCAACTAAGTAGGGACGCTGACACTCCTAGGATGATATATAAGTGGGTCCACACGAGACGACAGCCCCTAACTTGAGATATTGTGATGCAGAAGTGCTAGCATAATCTGACGAAATCTCTAAGCTGTCTTATAGCTAACTCTCCTGACAGTCGTTTGACGCAGTGACAATATGCTCCGCCTCTGTCGGGGACACGCGCGTTCTGTTCACGTCGGATCAGCCTATCACATCTAGACTCACTACTTTGCGCGGACTCTGTTGATCGGTAATCGATATATGCTATATGCATTGCTGGTGCTCTGGGTACTCGGCTGGTGATCCGCTGTTGTTTTAGGCGTTACGTGTTCCTCTCCGCCCTAAATGTGGTTACCACGGAGATGATGCGATTATACATTCTCGCTGGCTAGCCTCCCTTCCTCACGGATCTAAACCTCTCCTGAGTCGAGCTTCGTTCTTATTCTGGACGCCAGATTTCTAACTCTTCGACCGCTCCCATGAATCGAGGCCGTAGCTCGTCACGGTTGTTACATGTTGGGACGACCTGCACTCATATTGCTCTATGAGGTGCTGAGGTGTACTAATTAACTGCGCTGATGCCGGTAGCTTGTCTGAGTACTAGTTATCGGTGATTCTCTTCCTACGAAAGCACCTTTCTCGACCTCTCCGACGCTGGCTCGCGCATAGCCCTATTCTGCTCGGGCGGGCGGTGATTGATTGCCGTCCGAGCGCGTTGACGAGAGCGTTGATCGACTCAAGGACGGTGACGTCTATTATGGGACTAGCCGTCTCTGTAGAAGCTCTAGGTAATAGGTAATACACTTATGCGCCTTTGCACTCCTATTGACAGCATCAGTCCTATACCATCACATTCATTCTCTCGCATTCACAATCGATCACACCGTAGATCAATAGGATCGACACTCGGCGTCTGCCGTAGGATCTGAGTGGTGACAGCAGGCTCTAGAACTAGCTCTAGGACGTGACGTGTGATTAAACGGTCTCCGCGATATTGCTTTATCTTGGTTACCACATTCTCTTCGCCGCTCCGCACATCATGACTCTATAGTGGAAAGGGTGAGGCCCGGTGTGCTGCGCCGCTACCTGCTCTTGTGTGGGGTTTTTGTATCGCAAGCTACTAAAGAGATGCCCGTAGCTCCTCAGCGTGTCTCGGGCTGTACGTGCGATCATGACGGGGTGCGCTTGCAGACGCGCACGAGGGATCGCCATGTGTGATGTTGCGTCGTGGCATATCCCATGCTCCGCGGCCGCCTCGTGTGTAACGCTTGTACAAAGTCACGACTTCGCGTCACTCGGATTCATACGGCTCAGGTGTTGTGTGAGTGATGAAACAGCGTGTGTGGATTTGCCGACTCGACTTATCTGTACAGGAGCTCTAAGGAGAGAGATGATTAAGAACATGGAGCTCCAGGGACGTACGCAGTCCCGTCATCTTGAACATCTTCCGTGGTTGTATCGAATCTGTTGCCAGGTACTCAGCGTCAGATTAGCTGACGTCTCATAGCATCACCTCTCGTAGCAGACGCTGCCGTCGATATTCTCTCTCTTCACCCTGTAATTTGAAGGTATACGCTTTCTATCTTAACTCGTTGGTTACTTGCCATTTGAGTCCTCGTTGCTGTGATGTGTGGTGTTAGTGTCGGCTAGCGATTTTTCTTCCAACGCACAACAGAGCCGATCTCATGGTCGTGTGTGTTATGGTCTGGACATTGGTAAGCGTTGAGTACTGCCGGAACTCGGAGTGGACGGAGACGGACGCTCAGACGATGTCGAATGTCGACAGCTTTACGGGCATACAACCGCTGTGCAATTGCCTCGTCAGGATCCAGCGGTGCTTCGCAGGCCGGTAGACCTGCTTTGATCAGAGAGGTTAGTCCTGTCGCCTGCCCTCGGTCTGTTTCTGACACCAGCCAATGGCGCTCTGAGGCAACTCCGGAGGTCCGTATGCTTCGTCTGACTCTTAGGAGTGGCTCATCCTACCGTGCGACGCTTTGGCGGCTGAGTGCTAAACCCCTCTTGTCCTGTATTAGTTAGTCAACCGCTCAGCCGGTGGAGTTGTGTCGGCCTCTCATCCCGCGGCGAATACTAGATATCCTAACATGGTGTCAACGGGACAAACTAATCTCTCGGCTGCTGATACGCGATTATGGTGATTTAGGCGGGATGGGTTTTCACGCGGGCGTGTGTGGATTGATCGATGCTACCTCGAGTTTAGGATGCCATACATTGGTCGTCTGTGCTGCTCATTGTGGGTAAGCCCCTCGTCGCACGTCGGGGCTTTTGTACTTTTGCCTTTATGGCGCCGAGGGTTTCTGTGTAAACCAGGTAATCAGTGCATTCGCTCTTGTGTGTCCTAGCCGTCGCGTTGGCATCCCTGTCGGCTCCGACGCGTGTGATTAACGGCGGTTCGTACGTCATCGGGCGCGTGACATGCGTCCAAACTCCAGACCTAGGTGCACGTTCTGTCCCTTTATCGGTGTGGATTTCAGTAATCCTCGCGCAGATTATGAGATGTGTAGTTTTTGTAATCGCACATTGACCGGATGTATGTTACCGTCTCAGTCAGATGGTGTCAGGAGTATGGAGTAGACGCCTTAATCACCTGAGCGGAATACGGCCGCCCATTGACGTCACGTAAAGAGCGCAGGTTGCGAAGTTGCCGCGCTGGTTGTCTGCTCTGTAGCAATAAAATAAAATAAAAGCTCACAGCCTCGCTTCTCGGTGGCTAAGACGCTGTACATCTGCGACCTGAGAAATCGTGACAGGATTCCCTGGGCAAGGGCTGAAGACCCCTTGCCTGGGCACAGGATACAACTAGTTATGGGGGAAGGAGTTAGCTTAGCTAGACCGGCTGCATGGGGCAGGGTACGAGTCGCTAACAGAATACGATGTGGACCGGCGTAGGATCCATGGATATCTGCTTACATTATGATAGAGTTATTAGTGTTGAGAGTTTAGTTTGAAAAACATGGTGATATCTTGAAGACATGACAACTTTGTGGATGCTTGTAGGGGACGGTTTGTCTTAGTTACGTAGATATGAGTATGGATAGAGTCGCTTTTACTGATCATGTCCTAGCCTTCTAACCTATCTGGCTTGAAGCTACATTAGCTGAAGTCGACAGCAGAGTCGGATCGCCGATGCGTAACCTCCATGAGTATAGCTCATCTCCCGACATGGGTAGTGATTTATGGGGACGGTGTCCGTTGTATCCTCAAGTCGAGCAAGAGTGTATGTTGCAGAATTCAGCGGGTGTGAGTTGAAGAGAATCTGTATGAAAACTTGCATTTTGAGCTGTGAGTAGCAGAATCTGCTCATCTTCAGCTCTAGGTCCTTTGCACGGAGATGATCTAGTATTATACGTTCTAATGGCCGCTATATCAGGCGAGTGCTCCTCAATGAGCAAATTCGTCGTGATACTAGCTGTTGGGGTAAGACACATAATATCGTGCGGATCATATTATGTGAGCAGTGTGATTGTTTGCCGGGCGACGCAGTTGCTTATTATCATCGCCGCCGTATATGCTGACCCGGTGCCAGCATGGTCTTACCAAGGAGTGAATTACTTTTTACTAAGTGGTGGTTATCAAATATGTGACCAGATTAAATACATGTCGGCTAGTGTCCTGTCTATAGTCTTCTGTGAGATCTGTTCTGCGACAGGAGTTGTGGCTGCCTACGATCAGTACCCTTGTTTGGTAGGGATTATCGGCTTGAGGATGTCCTCCTTGGCTTGTACGGGCCAGGGCTAGCCGCATCTCGAGAGCGAATGTACTTGCGATAAGGAGATCAAATTCGGTCAGCAACCGTGTTCCTAGAGCGGTATCGCTGACTGTGGATCACACAGTATCCTAGACGACGACCCATCGCTCGAGTAGCGTCGTGGGGTCATTTGAGTAATATGTCTTGGCGCCCGCGGTTATCGGACCATAATGTGGCTCCCACGTGGAGCCGGAGCCTGGAGTTGTGGTCGTAGATTATGCTTCGCATTCGAGGGCAACGACATAGCGCTATGTGAAGCTCCGTTGAAGGCTGTGGCCGGCCATGGCGCTCAGCCCAAACGATCCATATGTCGCACGGCCCGGAGGGCCATCTTCATATGGAACAGCCATCGTATAGTGTGTCGAGTGCAGTGGTACTGCGGCCGATGGGATGCAGACCTCTCGGTGTGGCTTATAAGAGGTGAAGCGTTTGCCCGGTGTGATTGCTCTCCTGGATGGGCCGCTCAGTCCGTCATTTGCAGACTCAGAGTTGCGTATTCTGCAGTATCATCGTATCCCCTGCTATTCGTATCTAGCAACTCTGTGAGTCTTCAGGTGGAGTCCGGCCCAGAGCGACCCCCGAACTGTGGCCTACTCTTTCCCCTCTCTCGGCATCCTACTCGGGGCTTAGGGAGTCCTGTTAGTGCTCTTCGGTAAGGCGCGGTACCTGTGCTATGATCGTCATAATTCGGGCATCTATGTGCGTAAGCTCCAGCTGATATATGTGAGACATCGGGTAGAGGGTAGCTTTCCCTGCCAAGGTAGCCACCGTCCCAGCCAGCGAAAACCTCGCTCATCGGTTCGATAGGTTGGCTTACCATCAGCTCAAACACTTGCGATCACACCATGACACTCCTCTGTGAAAAGCCTCTAATATCAGCAGGAGTTAATTTTTAGTGCCCGGGTAGCTGGTGTGGGCCCTCAATTCATGCATTACCCGTAGCTCCGCCTTATGAAGGCGGAACATACGCTTTCTAGCAGGGCAGGCCCTGGATCCTATCGTTGAGTGATCTTGACCACCTAGGCGCGACTGTGTGTGGAATCCTATCGGTTAGGAACCGAATAGTTTAAGCGGAGAGGCGCTTGTTGAAAGGCCCCCGGCGGTATGTTTCCTCAAAGTATCTATAACTGTCGTATGACTTGAGTCTGATAGTATCCGGGGTGATTTACGTAACGTGTACCCCTCCGCACGACATCCATTTCCTCGCTCCGTTGTGGAGCCGCTGGGCTCCACTTCTGAGTAGATCGCTGTAAGTCTGAGGAGGCCATTCTGAGGCTGAAATTGGGCCTCGACACAGGACGCTACTCTCCCGTCAATCCCTCCAGGTGATCAGAAAGTCTGTCCTTATCGCGCGAGTTGGCGTGACGCGTAGGTTAAGTGGAGACGATCATGAATTATGTCTAGCCTCTGCGCATCCAAAAGGCTACATAGAGCAGGGGTTCAGGAGGTTTGGCGGCGGCACAGTCATGACGCAGCTTTATGCATGATTTTCTTCATAGTCTGACGGTGAACGTTGTAAATATAACGGATAAGGATGCATATCAAGACATCAACAAAAAAAATAAGTTGTGGCGAGGCTAATCGGTTTGGCTATCTCTCTAGAATCTATTCCGAGGCGTAGGCAGGTGGACTTATATCACTCTTGGAGCCAGTCCATCTCCAGAGCAATGGGGCGATATCATATTAGGCTTGCCATATACGTGTTCTGGGTGGGAGTATCCCTAGTAGTTAGGTAGGTCCGATCCCGCCTTCTGTGCATGTGCCCAGCACCACCGCACTCCCTCCACCAACCTCCACTGACAGGCAAAGCTGGCCAACTTCATCGGCTGGCTGTGTTACTGCAAGGCCTGTGCCCGGCGGATCGTCTGTCGGCTGTGTTTGCTACAAGGCCTGTGCTGGACATTTCATCTGCCAGCTGTGTTGCTACAGCGGCCTTGTCATGCCTGCCTGCCTGCCTGGCATTGCCTTCCTCTGGCCCGATGCCTACTGCCCATGTCGGACCAGCCCCCTTTTCTGTTTTGCACTTTCCCCCCCCCCCCCCCGCCCTTGTCATTGCCATGTGCGCCAGAATCCTCGCGCAAGTTTGCAAGGACTGCCCTGTAGAGCAGCTGCAACATGAGACTGCGTTTGGCAGGCCCGTGCAACGTTTGCCAGGTCACTGCGTTTCATTTCAAAAGGGGAGGCCTTGGACTGTGTGTAAGCAGCCCTGTGCCTCCTGCTTGTGACTGTTCCTGCTTCTTTTTTTTCCTACAGAGCCATCGATCCTGGGCCATGGTTTAGTGTAAAATTGTAAGGATAACAGCGTAATTGTAAATGTGTTTTGCGCCCCCGGCATGTGAGTCTTAGCGCCGGCAATTTATTTAAGGCGTCTGTATGAGTGGGTTTGTTTAGTGAGTTACTCACCCGTAGGTTATTTATTTTGGGTTACACAATACACTGAATGTCGCGCTCAGGGATCCGAAGGTAAAACGTACTAGGGGAAAACTACACATGATGGCACACGAAAATCGGCGACTCGGGACGAGTCTGTAAAAAGGGAGGGTAGTGTTATGTCTGTGGAAATTCGCAATACACCATAAAGGGTCCTTAGATCAGTTTATGACGATAAGTATATGTTGTAGTTTAGATTTCGCCACCGTTGTTTAGAGGCAATTTCCGTGTTCACAGGCTGTGATCCCTTTGAGTTAGCCGTTTTTCTTTTCTCTATCATTATTTTGGACCAATCCATCCCCCCAAACAACCAATTCGCCACCACCAACATCATTCCCAAACAACTACAACTCAAACACCCACCACCTTCGCCTGTTTACCTCCACAACTCCACCCCGCAAACATTGCTCACCGCATTCTCAAACGCGCCCGCCAGCAACCGAATCTGCCACCACCAACAACACCCCAAAGCAACTACACCGAACCACCACCACCTTCGGCCTCGTTTACCCAGTGACAAGCTCACCCCGCACAACCATCGCATAAATCACCGCCAATTTCTCCAACAACGCACGCCTGATCCAGAACAACAAAAATCTCGCCGACCATTCACCAAACACGCCGTTCCGAATACCCACCCGTCACGCAAACTCCACCACCTCCGCCTTTCTATAACACGTCGGGCCATGGGTTGTGAATGCGTTCCTATTTCGCCTCGAAAAGCGGCTCAGGAATGCTTCACGCGCCCCTTTTCATCCATCCAATGCGCTGATGCATCGGGTGGTTTAGCCCCGCCATCCATCGGGTGGGTGTAGCCCCCCCCCCCCCGGCGCAGCTCGCGGCAGTCAAGTGGGAGCAGTGCGGAGTTGGCTAGGCAGATGCGTCGCTAGCAGCAGTGCGTCGGCAGTCAATGGGGTCGGTCACGACAGCCAACTTCTGAGTCCGCGTGAGTGCAGTCTGGAGAAGCGGAGACAGGGCAGTCAAGTCTGCAGTGTGTCGGGTGTCGGAAGTCTGGAGAATCGGAGACAGGCGTCAATCAGATGCGGTGTGAGGCGCGGGCAGTCAAGTCGAGTGCAGTCGTCGGCGGCGGCAGTCAAATTGGAGTCGGGTCTGGAGAGTGGGCAGTCAAATGCCTTGAAAGTTCCCAGTTGGGGGAGGCAGTGGTAGTTGGCAGCAGCAGTGGAGCGCCCAGCAGTTGCGTCGGCAGTTCAAGTGGGAGCATAGTGGATGGCAGCAGCAGTTCGTCGGCAGTCAAGGGTGTCGGTTCGCCGGCAGCCAAGTCTGGAGTCGGTGTCGGCAGTCTGGAGAATCGGGAGACGGGGCAGTCAAGTCGAGTGCAGTGTCGGCGGGGCAGTCAAGTCCGAGTGCAGTGTCGGCGGGGCAGTCAAGTCCAGTGCGCAGTGTCGGCGGGCAGTTCCAAGATCTGCAGCGTGTTGTCAGGTGTCTGGCCAGTCTGGAGAATCGGGAAACGGGGCAGTCAAGTCGAAGTGCGCTAGTGTCGGCGGGCAGTCAAGTCGAGTGTAGGTGTCGGCGGGGCAGTCTAGTCGGGAGACGGAGCTCGAAGCCGACGGGAAAGGCAGACGGGGAGCGCCGGAGAGAGCTCACCGACCATGCCAGGGGCACGAAGCCAGGCGCAGCTACGCATGACATCGCGGCTTGCCCGCCAATTCGCGGCCACGGACGGGCGCGGGTAAGACCCTTCGGTCTCGTGGACTGGCCGCTCATCCAGGTTCCACGCCTATTAGGCCCACGGGCCAAGTCTGACTCCATTTGTCTCATGAGGGAGTCTTTTCTTGCTTTTTCTTTGAATGCGTGTTGTGCCCGGCCGAGTCCCGTAAGTAAAACCGTATAAGTGACTGTACATAATTGCCTTACAGACGGTGTTAGCACCTTTTGCTTGTGCTTTTGTTCTGTAACGTGCATGTTAGTGTTTTGCATTCCTGACTACATATGTGCTTGTTATTAATAAATGTATCCGTTGTGCAATAAATGTGAGCTTGTCGAACTGTTCCCCGGTTCGTTCGTTCGTCCTTTCCCTTGTTGAAAGTTCCATCTTGCATCACGGAAGAATTGGTAGAGGGGTGTAAGCACCCGGTAAATAATCACGTCCGTACGGGGCCGGCGATAAACCAGCCGCTCGGTTATCACTGAAGCACGGAACGGACCGCTTAAAGCGGTCTGCGTCCTAGGCCGGCCAGCGGCAAGGTACGATCGCCGGTCGGTTAACTACTCGCGCGCAGGTTAGTTAGGTAGGTCGAGTTTGGCGCAACAACCCTATCCTGCGCAGTGTGGCCGTATTGGCACGATTTGTGGGGGGTCGAAACGACCCCACCCGTGACCTAGCTCCTGGGCGTTAGTTCCAGTAGAGGTCACGACTGAATTGTCCGTTCCGGTGGGCGACGCCGGTCGCGATTCGAGTTACGTGCTGATCGCACGCGCGCGGAGCCGAACTCCTACAATTATAGTATTTATATAATTATATATATATATATATATATTATTATATTTGATATAATTTATTGTTTATTATATAATATATATATCTTTACAGGCGTGTCCCAAAAAAAAATATACAACTTTTCATCTGCAAGAGGTTGGTCATAACATATATATCTTTTTAAATATAATGGCTCGATTGAGAAAGCTGAAGGTTTGAAGTTTATTGTACCAATGTTCAAAATTGCCACCAAAATTATAAATTTTGGTATAGAATCGTCGTTTTCTTTTAGACACATGTTCGAGTAGGCTCCACGTTGTCCGATCACTGCCTGCAAACGCGTTGTCATGTTCTCCATCACTTTGGGAAACGTTTCCTGAGGAATGTTCTGGATTTCTCGGGGATGTTTTCCGTCAGCTGATCAAAGAGTCTGAGGCCTAGGGTTTCCATTAAATCCTGTCCTTGAGATACCCCACAAGAATAAGCTTGAGGAGTAAGGTCAGGGGAATACGGGTGGCCACTCAACGTTTCGTAGAGGGAGATAAAGCGGCCCTCGAAATGTGTTTCAGAAAACGCCTTGTTTTCCCTGGTCTTGTGAGTGGTGGTGCCCCATCCTGCTGGAACCACTGGTTTCTCATCTGGATCAGGTTGTTTCTCCTACCGTACGTCTCGCGATAGAATTCCTAACTCATTTCGCATATCTCTGTTTACCGCTGCGCGTCGCGTCATCTTCAAAGAAGTATGGACCAATTATCCCATACAACCAACCGCCACCCACATGGTGACTTTGAAGAACAGATAGAGGCACCAGTTTCAGTGATGCATTACAGGATTTTCAGTTCCCAGTACCAAAAGTGCTTGTTTCCTCCCCGGACAAGGTGAGCATGGCATTCGTCCGTCAGTGAAGTTTTTGAGGAAGTGTGCATCTTCCTCAACTTTCCTGAGAGAAACAATTTGCAAAGTCTAGTCGTTTGCGTTTCTGTTGATCAGTAAGCACCGTTTCCGTTTGAATTTTGTAGGAGAAAGGCATGAATGTCTTGGCGAAGATCCTCTGAACGGTGCTCTTATAGATGATGTGTCTCGCAGAAAGTCGTCGAATCGATTTTTTTGGACTCTGAACGACCCGCCTGTCCTCACCATTTCCACATTTTCTTCACTACGACCTTCCTCTTCCGAACACTGTGACCCTTGTGGAAGGTCACAGATGGTTCCCACATTGGTAAACTTTGCGATGGTGCACTTTATTGTCCGAAAACTTTGGTGCATCGGCCAAGTGGATACCGAAATGTCTCGAGTAAGACGTTGCACCTGTATGACGTGTTTGTCTGGTGCCAAAGTTTCAACAATTTTCTGTCCGTTGTGTTACGGTCAGTTGCATTTTTCTGCGCGCTTGCTTGGCATCAAAATAAACTCAGGGTCTCTGCGACAAGAAATGAAGCATTAGTGACAAATCACTGCTTTTTTAGGATCAAACGAAGCATTTTAAAAGTTGTATATTTTTTGGCGACACCCCTATATATGTATATGTTATTATATATATATATTTATATATATATATATATGTATGTAATGTAATATATATATATATGTGTGTGTATATATATGTTTATGTATGTATAACATATATGTATGTAATGTACATTTATGTATGTATATTATGTATGTATATTGTATATGTATTTATATGTTCTATATATTCATATGATGTTTGATCAATAAAAATTTAGTTCGAAAATGGACAGAAATTATATAATGCATTTCCAAGAATGTGCCGTAGCACATTGCTGAGAAAGGGTACCCACTCATGATGACAATTGCACTTTCCTTGCATATGGAGGGGTTTCAAAATTGGCAACATTTTTGCACTATTCTGTTTTCTAAAATGACCAGCACCATCTTTTGGACACATCCTGGCCTTTGACATAGTCTGGCCTCCTTTTTTGTTCAACCGAAGCTCTCTGCCTATCGCATAAAAAGCCGCATTCCTTCCTGACTTTCTGACTTCCTATGCATCCAAACGTATTGCCATGAATGGAATCCTCTCCTCCCTCTCTTCAGTTGGAGGCTTGAGTTCACCTCGCAGTTGCTGGGCCAAGTCTTGTTCCTCATCAACAAACCACCTCTCGATGATGTGTAAATCCACTCTCTTCCTTTCTGCAGATGACTCAATATCACCTCATACAGTACTCATCCTCTGCTAGGCAAACTGCAGTTGTTTCTTTCTCGGTAACCTGGAATTTATTAATTTTTCTTGGTCTTAATGTTTGTGTTGTTATTGACCAATGAGTTGCACCTTAAACTCCTTGGATAGTGAGAGCTATTTTTTTAAGTTAAACCGCTACAGTTAAACAACGTACAGGTGAAACCTATCTTCCTGGCGCCAGCAGTGACCACTATTTTCGTTGTGTCTGTGTGTTGTCTGCTGTCTTTGTGACTCTCAGAGCATAACTCCGTGACGTTGGATGCGATCTTGGTGAACTTGGACCAAGCTAGATACATGGTCTAGTTGTGTTCTTTTGTATGGGGGTGTCCCACGCCCCTTGTGGGTGGAGCCACGCCCACTTGAACTTTTTTATTATTTATCTTGCCAAAACGAAGTTTTTGCAAGATTATGTTTAGTCAGCTTGTATGTTTTCTTTTATTATATTTAATTTTTTGTTGTTTGTCTTAATCACGTATAAAAAATTCTGCAGAGCACAGTTATCAATTGGAAATTTTTGTAGACTCGCATATCAGAGGCCTATAGAGGCTCCTTTCAGCGCATAAAATTTGAAGTCAAGGTCAAGGTCAAGGTCACTTTGTCGCAAATCAAGGGGAGTCGACGAAACCTTATTTTTGAGTAATTTTGATCGGATCGTCTTCAAACTTCATGGGAAAATATAGTTCATGGTCTGGCGCTCAGCTGATTATTTTTTGGTGGCGATTGGCCTTGACCCTTATGTTAGCGCCTAAGGTCAAACATATTTGACCCAGGTCAAATTTTCAAGTTTTAGGAACCATATCGTGTAGTACCTCAAATTGAACACCTCAATGAGTGCTTTCTAGATATTCAAGCTTGAGACATATGACTCATTTGGTGACGTTATGAGGCAAACGCATATTTTTCATGGTTACTCTGTAGAACGATTCTTCATCGGAATCTCTCGTAGGCAGATATTCCTCAAGGAGTCGCTCCTGGTGGATAGCAGCTCTGGTTCACCTAAGTGTGACCTTAAAGAAGTTCAAACGTGGTCACCTTTTGGCAAGATACGGGTCACCCTGCGGGTGACATTGGTTTATTTTATTTCTCGATTTTTTTCTTGCATTTCATTTCCTAGAAAGCTGTGCGTTAATGTCCATAAGTACAAAATATAAAAAAATTCGATTTGATTTGGTCAATTTTGACGGAAGAGATAGGTTTTTACGGTAGGGCTTCCTCAAAAGCTTCCACTAACATAATTGTACCTATCGTGGCATTGTTCAATCATGCCCGCGAACCATCGTCGCCTCCCAGCTTGTTACACTTATTTTGTAACCTTTCAAAAAAAAAAAAATTTGCTCCTGTTGTAATTTAGGGTTAATTAGGGAAAGGGTTTTGAATACTTATACAACTGAGAATCATCTGATTTTCTCTGTTAACCTGACTTGTACACCGCTCCTTTCCAATTCCATATCCAGGTGATGCATGACGTCATCGCCAGGTGCTGAAGGAAGGGCATGCAAAGTTTTTACTCCGTTTGTTTTCTTGTTTGTCCAGGCGATATCTCATCCATACTTTGATCCAGGAAGCTGAAATTTGGGGACAAAAGTGAGGATGTGCTTTGGCAAAAAGAGAAGTTTATCTTTTTTGATTTATAAATTAATTGATTAATTACTTAATTATTATCGATTTATTAGTTACTCATTTTTCTTTCTCATCTGGACAATATCTCAGGCACCTTTTGAGCTACGAAGCTGATATTTGGACATGACAGTGTACAAGTGATTTGGCTATACAGGGGATTTTTTATTTACTGATTAATCAATTAATCGATTAATTATTTAATTTTTCAATTCATTAATTTTCAAAAAGTTACAGATTCGGATGAAACGGTGGTGGTTTAGGTATGCTATTAGCCAATTGATTAAGAAATTGATTATTTTTTGATTATTATTTATTTATTTTAAATGCGCAATTAATCAATCAATTAGTGTACACCACCCCTCCCGATTCCGTCTCCATGTGCTGCACAGTGGCATTGCGGAGCGCCGAAGGTGCCCTGGCAATGTCGCACACTGGGAGATATGTTATTATCTTGCCAAAACGAAGTTTTTGCAAGATATGTTAGTCAGCTTGTATGTTTTTTTTTTTTTGTTGTTTTTGTTTTTTGTTGTTTGTCTGTAATCACGTACTAAATAGTAATTCTTGCAGAGCACAGTTTGACTATGACAATTTTGTAAACTTCGCATATCAGCAGCTATAGAGGTCCCTTTCACGCATAAAATTTTGAAGGTCAAGGTCAAAGGTCAAGGTCACTTTATCGCAAATCAGGGGAGTCGACGAAACCCTTATTTTTTGAGTATTTTGATCGGATCGTCTTCCAACTTCATGGAATCTAGTTCATGGTCTGCGCTCAGCTGATTAATTTTGGTGGGATTGGCTGACCTTCATATGTTTTTTTTATTTTTTATTTGTTTGTCTGTAATCACAATTATAATCACTCTGCATGAGCACATTATCATGTGGAAATTTTTGTAATTTCGCATATCAAGGCTATAGAGGTCCTTTTCAGCGCATAAAATTTTAAGTCGTAAAGGTCAGAAGCGTCACTTTGTCGCAAATCAGCGGGAGTCGACGAAACCTTATTTTTTGAGTCAATTTGATCGGATCGTCTTCAAAACATCATGGAATATAGTTCAAGGTCGTGCGCGCTGCAGTCTGATGAATAGGAGTCTTTGTTGGTGGCGGGAATATAGGACTCGGCTTGGACTTCGCATGAGGAGTATAGCAGCCGATAAGAGTAAACATATCTGCCAACAAAGGGCATCACAAGAAAGGATATTTCAAGGGTCTGGTGAGGAGGTAAACATAATAAGTCAGTAATTTTCAGTAAAATGAATACCGCAAGAAGACAGGGAAAGAAGAGAGAGAGAGGAGAGAAGAGGAGGGGAAGAGAGAGAGAGTCAGGAATGAGCACCTCGATGAGTGCTTTCTAGATATGTTCAAAGCTTGAAGACATTATGCGTCATTTGGTGACGTTATGAGGCAAACGATATTTTTCATGGTTACTCTGTAGAACTATCTCTCATCGGAATCTCTTCGTAGGCAGATATTCCTCAAGGAGTCGCTCCTGGTGGATAGCAGCTCTGTTCACCTCGTGTGACCTTAAAGAAGTCACACGTGGTCACCTTTTGGTGGTTTTATATTTTTTGGTAAGGTAACGCTCTACTTTGAACGTACCTCTTACTTTGTTCACATTTTATCTGCATTTTTTAGCTTTATCACTGAAATAGCTTGTGAAGACTCTATATATTATGTTTGATTGAACAGGATCATAAAATAAGTTCAGATGGCCTCAAAGTGTGAAAATTTTCGAGTGGGGGGTGGTGGGTGAATACTTTTGCAGGTCATTGTACCGATCCACGAATATTCAGATGGTCCCAAATCGCAGTTTTGCATCTTCCTTTGGAGCATAATGAATCAATTCATCATCCTATGACCTATACATCATGGCACGAGTAGGATAGCCTAGATGTAGTACACCCACTTGTCTGACGTATCTCATCTGGGTTGGAATCGTGGCCCAGCTATAAGTGTCACCCTGGTGTTTTACATGCAGGACGACACATCGATGTGTGCCATGTGCCCGCGTCCATTGGAAGGACCTGAAGGCAGAGGATGCATCTGTCAGCAAAGGTCGTTGATGGATGTTAAATAATCCCACGGTGTCTTTTGTGGAGAGTAGGAGAGTTCTTGCCTGCACCTTAAACAAATT
The DNA here is from genome assembly GCA_035128595.1 of Eptatretus atami. Classification (NCBI taxonomy): domain Eukaryota; kingdom Metazoa; phylum Chordata; class Myxini; order Myxiniformes; family Myxinidae; genus Eptatretus; species Eptatretus atami. The sequence goes on from CM068966.1 coordinate 88,511,101, forward strand.
ACAAACCCCTGCTCGTAACCTACAAGATAGGAATGTACCGTCGGTAGCACAGCAGCAATCCCAGAAATAACGCAAACCAGCAGCCATGTGCTGCACACGGATGAATGAATCGATGAATGAATGAATATAAATGGTGATTTAGACAGAGGCTGTGTTGTTCTTCCCTCAACATGACTAAATCACAGATGTTTGAGTTTATACATAGTAAGCCACTTGAATGTGTCAAACAGCTCTTTCGTACATTCTTACCATGATAGACACGTGGAGGACGTGACGCTGCGGAATTGTAGGCAGGGTATCTGGACCTGCTGTGGATGCTCCAGCTGCAGCGGCGGCTATGCGTAACGCGACGCTTTCTTGCAGCACGTGGAAGTGCAGAGTGCCGTTTTCCAGCCATCGTTGGTGCCAATGTACACTGCCAAGTTCCAGTGCTGGGCCAGAAATCTCTGAATAATGAAAGGATGATCAATGACATCAAGTTACTGTGCGGAATTCACATACGTCATAAAATGTATACGCGTAGTATAACTCTGCAATGAGCTCGAGTCGTCATTACAAGGTCAAATGTGGAGGAATGAAACAAAGAAAGAATGAAGCAAGAGGTGAAAGATTATTTAAAGGAGAGTGAAAGAGAATGTGATGATGATGATGATGATGATGATGATGATGATGATGATGATGATGATGATGATGAACAATCAAGAGGCAGAGGGGATCACAAGAGTGAAGAGAGGAGTTCAGCATAATGAGTGTGATAAGAGGACAGAAATGTTTTGCATAAATGTAACTTTTCTCCGAAGCAAAAGCAAGAACCGAATTCGCACCCTTTGACCTTTTTGTTGAAGACATACTGTATATGGGACCAGAGGGTGAGAAAGGAAAATGATTGCAGCGATCTGTGTGATGTTTTTGATGATTTCATGGGGGAATTCAGCCTGAGTTTCACCCAAGTTGAGCCCCCAAAAGGCTGGAACACCCGGGGTGTGTTCAGCTAACAAGCAGCTAGCTAGCGCTTGCCAAGCCAGCCGTTCCTTATCTAATGGGATGCTTGCTATAGTGCTTAAGCCACATGGCGAGCGGTTTACAAGAATCTTGCTACCTGAACAGTGAACACAACGCTGCATTTCAAGTTAATACACTGATATAATCGTAATACGGGCGTTATTTTCGTTATATTATCGCGTTATATCGGCGTTACAACGGTTACGAGTCGGGCGTCACGCGGCCTTCTGGGTTACTAGGTTACGCGTGACGTCACGCGGTCCATTGCGCATCACTGGGAAGGCAAATGACCCCACTTGGGACGAGAGGGAAAGAAGAATGCTCGTTCCCCTACACGGAGCATAAGGCATCGTGGCACCGTAAAACGCACACAGTACGATGCTGTGGGAAACAAGCACGAATCGTGCGCCGTGCGTGCGGGCTTTACGCATCGCACAGCCGGTAGCCCCGCCGGGCTCACCCAGCACGAAGTAAGGCAGTTCGGTGTTTTCCAGATCATCGGCGATCGAGAGTTCGCCGGGAAGGTCGTGCCGGATAGACAGGAACAGCTTCGAGTCAGAGGCGGCGGCGGCGGCGGGAGCATCATGCGGGTCGAGGCCGCGGAGGGCCACGTCGTTGTGGCGCATTATGGGCAGCGTGGACACGGTCACCGTCTGGGACTTGCAGTGTCCGCGAGACCCGGCCGAAGCGACTGATCGCGGGCTCAAGCAAAAGCACAGCACAAGCACGCACGGCACAGCCGTGCGGAGAGCGGGCGCGGCCATCGCCTGAGCTCCGGCGTCTCGTCCTCCTTGTTCGCTCCGCAGCGACGTCGTCCCGCCCCCTCCCTGTGAGCGCCTCCTCCCCTCCCGAGCTCCCGCCCGGCACGTGGAACGTGTTTCCCGCGCGATCACCTCAATGGATCAAACGCGTCGGCGATCGGGTGTAGGCACCGCGGGGGCGCGCTGAGAGGGAGTGAGGGAGAGAGGAACTGCAGCACGTATCGGAGTGAGTGAGTGAGAGTGAGTGAGTGAATGAGTGAGAGTGAGTGCGGCGCTACCCCTCGCGGTGTCCGTGTGAGGTAATGTTGATGAGGACAGAGAGAGGCGCAGAGCTGCGATTGAGGGGACCAAATTATTATCGAAGGGTTCGCAGATGAGAGGAAAAAAATTCTCTCAGGCTGAAAGCATTGGGTGAACGCGCGGAGTCTTTGCTGACGCTGAGAAAGCTGCATCTAGTCCCAGCGAGGCGCCACGGCCACGGACAGAGAGATGCGTCCTCGTCATATACATCTCCCCGATAAGGCGCGGACGCGATCGGGGCGCGGGAGAGGGCGGGAGGACCGGCGCGCGAAGGAGGACGGGGAGGAGCAGCGCGCGGGAGGGGGCGGGAAGGAGCGGTGCGCGGGAGGAGGGGCGGGAGGAGCGGTGCGACGCCGCCCGCGGACCATCGCTCGTCGCCCCGAGAATGTGGAGCAGCGGGAGTGCGGAGCAACGCTTCTCCGAGGCTGTGTGTACGCACTTGTTAGGTTCGTGGCGTGAGCACCCGGGATCAGGTGGACACATTAAGGTTTGCTCGGACGGAGGGCGCCGCCGTGCGTACAGGGGAGTGAGGGGAGGGAGAGAGAGAAGAGAGGAGAGAGAGAGAGAGAGAGAGAGAGAGAGAGAGAGAGAGAGAGAGAGAGAGAGAGAGAGAGGAGAGAGAGAGAGAGAGAGACGAGAGAGAAGAGAGAGAGAGAGAGAGAGAGAGAGAGAGAGAGAGAGAGAGAGAGAGAGAGAGGAGAGAGAGAGAGAGAGAGAGAGAGAGAGAGAGAGAGAGAGGTAAGAGAGTGAAAAGATCAGGAGCTTTCGGCCCTCATGGACCTTCCCTCAGGTGGAAAATCACCGCGGCCGCGCCTCGTGAGGTGCTCCGGAGGGTGAGTGAGTTCAATGGGTTGAAGTTCGTGCGTCCGTCATGGACTTTAATTTCGCTCCACTACAGGAGCACGGAGTTACACACGGCACGAGGGTATACACAGACGGGAGTTTACATAGTACGAGCACGAAGGGAGGTTAGAGAGAGTACTGGGGGTTTTACACACACGGCACGGGGGGGTCATACACAGCATGGGGTGGAGGCGGAGGGAGGGACAGTTATACAGCACGGGGGTTACACGCAGTTTACACACATCAGCACGAGGGTGGGGTTCATGCACACAGCATAGGGGTTTACCTTGCATGAGCATAGAGGAGAGGGGGGTTTATACAGCCGAGGGTTTCTGCACGCAGCACGGGGGTTTACATAGCACGAGCACGGTAGTTCATACATACAGCACGGGGGGGGGGGGTCATACACAGCACAGGGCATACACACAGCATGGTGGAATCATACAGCATGGGGTTTTACACACAGCACGGGGGTTTACATACAGCACGGCAGAATCATACAGCATGGTGGTTTACACACAGCACAGCACATTTACACACACAGCACAGCGGAATCATACAGTATGGGGTTTACACACAGCACGGTGATTCCACACAGCACGGCAGAATCATACAGCATGGTGGTTTACATACAGCACAGCACATTTATACACAGCACAGCGGAATCATACAGTATGGGGGTTTACACACAGCACGGTGGTTCCACACACAGCACGGCAGAGTCATACAGCATGGTCGTTTACACACAGCACGACACATTTACACACAAAGCACGGCAGTTCCACACACAGCACGGTGGTTCCACACACAGCACGGCAGTCATACAGCATGGTGGTTTACACACAGCATGGCACATTTACACACAAAGCACGGTGGTTCCACACACAGCACGGTGGTTCCACACACAGCACGGTGGTTCCACACACAGCACGGCAGAGTCATACAGCATGGTGGTTTACACACAGCATGGCGTGGTTCCACACACATCACGGTGGTTACACACACAGCACGGTGGTTCCACACACAGCACGGTGGTTCTCAATGCAGCATTGTAGTTTTTTATGTACAGCCAATGTCTCCCAGGCACAGCACTGCAGCCGATTTCAATTCTGTGCCCGTTCCCCAACCCCGCCTCTCCTGATCACCTTCACACTGCCATGATCTCAATCGTCTTCTCATTCTCTCCACTGACTCACTGGCCTCCCCACTTTAACGAGGCTATCTCATCTCGGTGACAATTGTTGTTGTCTTTGCCAATTAATCGGCAAATTGGAACCAGCCTGCTCCAGAGTTCAAACGTACATTCATCCACGACGCTACGTCTCTTCTCTATCCTAAGGTTTGAATGCATCGTTTTGCGCTTCTTGTAAAATCGCGACTCTCACCCCGAAGGTCCGAATTCGCTCGTACGGGACAGACCTTTGAAATAGCAGAAAGACACAGAGGAAGGGGGGAGGGGAGGGTAGAGTGGAGGTTACCTGAGATCGGTGGTGGGGAGCAGATGGTAAAGAAAGGCAGAAATCTACTGCTTCGGCATTTGGGACAGTGGGGGGATTGTGGTGGCGATGGAACGCACGCAGTTTTAGAAGTAAAGTTGAACCCATTTCACACCCACAACACGCACATCACAATCCTAATTGCATCGCATACCACTCACATATTATCACCACACTCATCTCTCACTTTGTGCAGATCACGTAAAACGATGTCTCTAACTCTACACGTCTCGAACTCTGAATTGTCCTCATTCTACATATCTCTAACTCTGCATTGTCCTCATTCTACACATCTCTAACTCTGCATTGTATTCATTCTCCATGTGTCTAACTCTGCGTTGTCCTCCTTCGACACATCTCCAACTCTGGATTGTCATCCTTCTACATGTCTCTAAATCTCTTCACTGTCCTCATTCTACACGTCTCTAAATCTCTTCATTTTCCTCATTCTACACGTCTCTAAATCTCTGCATTGTCCTGACTCCACACATCTCCAACTCTGCATTGTCCTCATTCCATATGTCTCTAATTCTGCATTATCCAGCCTCTACACATCTCTAACTCTCCATTGTGCTCACGCTACACGTCTCTTCTCTTATGCATTGTCTTAATTTTACACGTCTCTAACTCTGCAATGTCCTCACTCAACACGTCTCTTATTATGCATCGTCCTCATTAATCACGTCTCTAACTCTACATTGTCCTCACTCTACACGTCTATAATTCTGCATTGTCCTCATTCTTCACATCTCTAACTCCACATTGTCCTCACTCTACACGTCTCCAACTCTGCATTGTCCACATTATACACGTCTCCAACTCTGCATTGTCCTCACTCTTCATGACTCTAACTCTGCATTGTACTCGCTCTACATGTCTCTTACTCTGCATGTCCCTCACTCTACATATCTCCAACTCGACACATCTTTCACACGACATTGCTAACTCAACATGGCTCTCACTCGACACATCTCCAACTAGAAATGTCTCTCACTCCATATATTGCCATCTAGACATGTCCATCTCTCTATATACCCATTTCACACCCACAACACACACATCACGATCCTAATTGCATCACATACCACTCGTGTATTATCACCACACTCATCTCTCACTTTGTGCAGATCACGTAAAAGGATATCTCTAACTCTACACGTCTCGAACTCTGAATTGTCCTCACTCCACATATCTCAAACCCTGCATGTCCCTCACTCTACATTTCTCGAACTCTGCATGTCCCTCACTCTACATATATCAATCTCTGCATGTCCCTCACTCTAAATATCTCCAACTCTGCATGCCCCTCATGCTACATATCTCCTCCAACTCTGCACGTCTCTAGCTCTGCATTGTCCTCATTCTGCACATCTCTAACTCTGCATTGTCCTCATTCTACACGTCTCTAACTCTCTGCATTGTCCTCATTCTTCACGTCTCTAGCTCTACATTGTCCTCACTCTACACGTCTCTAACTCTGGCATTGTCCTCATTCTACACCTTTCTAAACTCTCTGCATTGTCCTCATTCTACACGTCTCTAACTCTCTGCATTGTCCTCATTCTTCACGTCTCTAGCTCTACATTGTCCTCACTCTACACGTCTCTAACTCTGCATTGTCCTCATTCTATACGTCTCTAACTCTCTGCATTGTCCTCATTCTTCACGTCTCTCGCTCTACATTGTCCTCACTCTACACGTCCTCTAACTCTGCATTGTCCTCATTCTACACGTCTCTAACTCTCTGCATTGTCCTCATTCTACACGTCTCTAACTCGCTGCATTGTCCTCATTCTTCACGTCTCTAACTCTACATTGTCCTCACTCTACACATCTCTAATTCTGCATTGTATTCAATCTACACGTCTCTAACTCTGCATGTCTCTCACTCTACATATCTCCAACTCGACACGTCTCTCACTCTATATATTGCTAACTCAATATGTCTCTCACTCTACATATCTCCAACGAGAAATGTCTCTCACTCTACATATCTCCAACTAGAAAATAATGTCTCTCACTCGACATATTGCTAATTCAACATGTCTCTCACACTACATATCTCCAACTAGAAATGTCTCTCACTCGACATATTGCTAACTCAACATGTCTCTCACTCTACATATCTCCAACTAGAAATGTCTCTCACTCGACATATTGCTAACTCAACATGTCTCTTACACTGCATATTGCTAACTCGACATGTCTCTCACTCTACATATCTCCAACTAGAAATGTCTCTCACTTTACATATCTCCAACTAGAAATGTCTCTCACTCCACATATTGCTAACTCGACATGTCCCTCACTCTACATATCTCAAACTCTGCACGTCCCTCACTCTACATATATCGAACTCTGCATGTCCCTCACTCTACATATCTCCAACTCTGCATGTCCCTCACACTGCATATCTCCAACTCTGCATGTCCCACACACTACATATCTCCAACTCTGCATGTCCCTCACACTACATATCTCCAACTCTGCGTGTCCCTCACACTACATATCTCCAACTCAGCATGTCTCTAATTCTGCATTGTCCTTACTCTGCATGTCCCTCACTGCATGTCTCGAAACTCTTCATGTCTCTCACTCCGCATGTCTCTAACTCCACATGTCTCAAGCTCTGTTTGTCTTGAACCTTGCACGTCTCAAAACTCTGCATGGTTCTCACTCTGTATGGTTCTCACTCTACATGGTTCTCACTCTGCATGTTCCTTACTTCGCTGTCTTCCTTCTTCCTCTATCCCTTCCATCCTCCATATTTGTCTCCCTCTCTCGCTCCCTTCCTCTCGCTCCTCCCCTCTCTCTGTCCTCTCCTCCGATCTGCCGTGTAGCTTTAAATCTGGTTGCTCTTGCCTAGATTTAAATTCACTTTTCCTGAATCAACCATTAATTATTTATTTGCTGACATGACATCACATCTAATCCTGCTGCCAAAGACTTGGTGTTGACATTAATTTGTGAAAACAAATACAACATTGCATACTTCTGCCTTTGGCTGGTCAACAAGTATGGACCTCTTTTAGATGTTTCCACTGCATCCTTCTTACCTTCTGCGCACGCACCTGTCTTTCTTCCTCACCCTCCTCTGCCGTTCTCAACCCATCCATTTCTCGATTTTCCTTAACCTTCTCTAGCCTCCCACTGACCTTTCTTCATGACCTCCAAATGACCTTTCTTCACACCAACGTCACATATTCTCCAGTTTGCCCACTTTGGGATTCTACCTCGGTCAGCGGTGCCTAATGATGTACAAATGTTTT
>CM068966.1:88531779-88541820 GCA_035128595.1 Eptatretus atami
CCACTTTTGTCTTCTGCTTCACTGTCAATAGCATAGTTGAGCTACGGAGCTAGAAGTCCCAGGGAACAAATAGCACGATAACACCACCAAACCTTGAAAAGGAAAACGGTATAGGTAAAAAAACAAAGAAATTGCAGGAAGTCAAAGTTGTATCAATCTTTTTGAAACACTGAAGAGCTGCCGCACTTGTGTGAGGTGATGGCAGAAATAAAAGACTCCTTTCATTTTCTCCATACTTTACTTTTATTTTCAAGTCCTTGTTTTATTCTTCTCCCCTGAGTGAATGATGGCCAAGTCTTTTGTTTAAGTGATTGAAGAAGAATATGTGTTGTGGTTAAATCTGCTCTTATGTGCCTTTTTGCTTTCTTGCTTCGAAATACTTGCTTTTAAATGATTGCTTGCTTGTGTGGTTGTAATAAATATAATTGTTTGTTATTTCCAATCTGTCTCGGTTGTCTTTTCCTTTATTGGTCTGACCCAGTGCATAAGTAAGGTTAGATGGGAAGTTCTACCCCAATAATTTGCTTCGTTAGCCAGTGCGCACCCACTGTAATGCTCGGCAGTAATCCGAGTGTGCACTGAGGGCACGTGACCCTAATTAGCTAACTGTCCATGGGTAAGGTATCACGCGAGGTAGTGTAGCCCTGTCCGGATTGGCTGTGCCAATCGGCGTTCATGCTTGTCCAGCAACCTGCCAGTGTGCGGAGTTATTTGTGCCCGGCAGCCTCAGGACCCTGCATTCGGCAGGATCCCGAGTGCTTCACCTCGTGGCAAGCCTCGAATCCCGGATCCGTGACAATATTTTACTGGTGTTCAAAGAAATAGCGAAAGGAGTATGGTGAGAGGAAGAGAGAAAGGGCAATAGAGGGAGATCTGCATAAATTACTTCAGCTTACTACTGTAATTGCATGGTTCAATAGGAATCTAGATTATCAGCTGGGCACCATTTATCACTGAGGTTTCATCCCTTAAATTCCACAACCCCTCTGAAACTGTGGGCCCACAACCTTATTTTTCTTCAAAGGTCATCCCATGAGAGAGAGAGAGAGAGAGAGAGAGAGAGAGAGAGAGAGAGAGATATAGAGATATATAGAGATGGGGGGTGGGGAGATAGTCAGAACAGACAGACAGACAGAGACAGAGATCACTTTTCTTCAAGGTAACAAATGAAACAATCCTTTTGGGAGAGGAGGAGGAGTAAACAAGGCTGCATTTTCACCATTGTACTTGACAGATTATTCTTTCTTTTAATGTCCTGGGCTGTATGGAACAGTTATATGGGTTTGCAAAATATTTCATTCAGCAAGTTGTGGACATCATTGTTCCAGAATTAATGTCCTCATTAACAAAAACTGTTTGATCCAAAAATAATTCATGTCCAGCCAAGAGTCATCTAAAACTGCAAAATGAGAGAAAATATATTTCCTTCATCTGTGCACGGCCTACACCATGCCATTAGAATGTATTATTACATGTTATATTACATTTGTCACAGGCGAAGAGTCTCTAACGGTGTTCGTGGAGCATGGAAATGGAGACCTTCCTGCTGAGAACTTCTCAAGAATTACAGATTCGCTGCATCAGCTCACAGCAGCATATTTCACCGAACGCGACACCACTCTACGCCGCCTGCACGAGATGCAGATTTCATCAGGGCACATCAAGGTGCGTCCAGCACCCTTCGCTTCACCTCTGCACATAGCCACCTTTACATAACCGAAGGTGATAGAGCCTGCCATTGAATGAGGAATGCCATAATGAAGGGTTTAATTGTGAATACAAGATGAGCTCACAGTGTTTAATATCTCAGCCAAATCACTTCAAGCAAACCCGATTGTACGATTATATACAGTTTTAACCAGTGCTGCTGTTTGTTCCATTGACTTCCTCATTTATCGAATGACGAAGAAGGAAACGTGGATTAACAGTTTCTTTTACAGTGATCAAATGCTCATTGTGGAGATTCTGACCATAGTCTTTGTTTTGCTTCTTCTTCTTTTCTGATACTGAATGTGACATAAATATCTTTGATTGCGTCGATGATAAAACAAAAAGAAAAATATCATTATGTGTTTTTAATGGTGGAAATAGAGATCCAAACGAACCACAATATAAATATGCATAGATGTGAACATAAAGTGACCCTTGAATGGGGTTGAGACATCCTTGTAGAACTTTCGTCAATGCTTCATGACATCTTGCTTGTGGCCTAGTTCAATGAGGAAGTCATGTCAATGAAACATTCCTTCACTGTTTATTTTGAATTGCCTGCGGTCGGCATAGTCACTTGAGAAAGAGTATTTCTCAGCAGAAACCAATGTGCTTACGTGATGTCAGCATTTTATGATTTGGGAAACCACTTTTTTTGGGGGGGGGGGAGGGGCATTTCCCATTTTTAAACTTTCATTCAATCGAACTTTGTTTGCAATGTTGTGATTACTGCTTCACTACCTGCATGTTTTTCGGCCGAACTTTTTTAAAAATCATTATTCCATCAATATTCCATCAAATTTGCATCCATATAATGGCATTTCAAGTGTCAAGAACGTCATTGTGTACACCATCATTTTCATAGCATAGTTTAATGTGTCTCCGTGTTCTCTTTGACCGTGAACGTAACATATTTTTGTTTCGGAGAGATAGTTGAAAACTTTATTACACCCTGAGTACACCCTGAGTCAGGTCATCTGATGTGTGACTAACGCATACAGGGGTAATACGAGATATGATGCACCCTGTACATTAATTTCCCCCGGCCAGATATATTTATACAATGTCAGTGGATTAGCCCTGTCTCTGTGTGCCAGCTAATAAGACACCGCCATGCATTGTACGTTCATATTATGCCGGCAAGGTGTGCTTGATTTTCGATTCCAGCAACTGAGTCTTATCTAACTCTGCACTGTTCAGTCTGAATTGCCATACTTGCAGCTTAGTTTACCAATTCTAAACTTTCTGTGCCAAGTCGCATACGTCTGGCTATTTTCGATCGCCCATGACCCATTGCATGAGTACAGGTCAGGCAGGATGTGTTTGGGTCATCGCGCAAGTTGTTTTTATTCTGCCATGAGTAAGCACAGCATTGTTTAGTTTTTATTTTTAAACATACAGTAAAAATTCTGATTTTGCCGAAATTATCAATCTTTATCAACAATGTATTCTTCAACGTCTGCTTTGAGGAACACGATGGAGACTTTTTGCTTTATTCCCAACTAACAAAAGTACCCATCGCTTTGCTGATGGATTTAATCAAAAGAAAGACAACATGTTGAACTTCACAAACATTCTGCTCTGTTCACTCTGTAATTTACCCGAGGTTATCTTCCATCTGCTTGGAAGTCAGCCAACATCACCTTCATCAACCACCCTTGTTGATATGGCGTGAGCAAAAATCCGCTTCGCTGCAAAGCTCAGTGTTGATGCTTTGGTTTGAAGCTCCACTTAAAGTGAGTGAAATGAAACATTTTGAAAATTTCGAATTCTTCTCACTCAGATTTCAACATGACCGTAATGCATTTTTACCCCGACGTTTGACTCTGTCAATAGGAGGGGTTTTTTAATTGTTTTTTTTTAAAAGTTCAATTTAAATTCTGTTTTCACTTTTCGCAGTCGGTAAGGTTGATTAACACTCGATTGTCATAAAGTTTGTAAAAATCACATTTTATACCGTTTGCACGTCGTGTACTGTACGTGGGTAGCAGTTGCTGTTTGATTCCATTGGCCTCATTGAAATCCATTGGCTTCCACTCGGCCTCACGCGTTTATTTATTTTAAGTTCAATTTAAATTCTGTTTTCACTTTTCACAGTCGCTATGGTTGATTCACACTCGGTTGCATCAATATTTGTGAAATTTGAATGTTTTGTATCCTCGGTCCGTGTGGAATGCATTTCTCCGAGGGGAGGCTTCCTTTGACTTCCATCGCCTTCCATGCTGCCTCACGACACTATCTTAAGTTCTATTCGATTTCTGTTTTCACTTTTGCGACCTTCTGGTGTAGCTACAGTCTTAACGTAGATGATTTTCATAAAATCATCGCGGAAACACACTTTTCATGAGGAAAATGTATTAAATTCAAATCACCGTTGGGTATTGAAAGGAACACCACATGCTTTCCATTCACTGCTTGACCTCGTACTGTGTCGCCCTGGAGGACTGCTTATCGGTAGCGTCTATCCGATCTTGGCTTATATTTTTGAATGTTTGGTGACGTGCTCCACAGGTATCCAAAAGAATTCCGGCGAAAAACGGCCGTTTTAAAATGTTGTTAAAACATTTCAGCATTTCAGCAGCTGGTGGGTCACGTGACGCCGTGCAGGCAACATGGCGCCTTATGATCGCCTGATCTCGCGAGAGATTGAACTTTTCGGTGGTCCGAGGGTCCTTTCTGTTGAATACCAGCACTTTGTGGAGAAAGCCATGGTTTAAAGAATTCAGAGTATTTATTTAACGGTCGTGAGCGCGGGTTTGAAAATCGTGTGATGACGTTGGAAATAAATTTCTCTGGAGAATGGAGGTCTTTGCTTCGAGCGCCTCACGCGTTTGTATTGACTGGTAATCGGCTGCCCAAGTATCAACATCATTTGGTAATCAGCTTTCATTCAACGTCGGGGTCATTCATGGTATTCAGCATGTTTTGAATACATAGTCAAAGCTCCTGGAAGAGCTAGAACACAGAATGGATCAGGACGCAACATACCAAAAGGAACAGCAGAAGGAGAAGGGGGAAAATGCCAACAGCAGGGCAAAGTCAGAAAATAGATGGAGACGGACAAATTAAGTGATGTTGTTCATGATTAGAGGGAGGGGATAATGCAATGGGTGGACAAGATGGATAAAGAAGTAAAACTTTGGGAGGGGGAGGGGGTGGCTGAACAGGTAGAGAAAAGATAATGGGTTTGGATTGGGGACGATCTGAAATGGCAGGCGTGAACAACTGTCTTGAAGACCTGGAGGGAAGAATGGGATTGAAGAGAGTGTGAAGGTTGGTTCCACAGATGGGGAAAAAGAGACAAACAAATGAGTGGAGGTGAGTCGTGGTTATGTATTTTGGCAGTTTCACGAGGAGAGGGTTGCTGGTGGACCGCATGTTGTCCGAAAGATACCTGGGGGGGGGAGGGCGAAAAGATAGGCCACTGACCTGTTGGCAATGGTGTAGTGATAGGCCCATAGACTCAGCTTCATTGAGAGATATTCCAATGATCTTGAAGGCCTTGGTTTCCATGGTGTCAAGCTGAGCAAGGTGAGAGGCAGAAGCACCAGCCTAGTTGGGAGAGCAGAGTTCCATCAAGTTGTGGATGAAAGCTTTGTAAGTGGATAGGAGTGCAAGTGTGCCAAGGAAGGACTTTGCAAAACAGAAGATGCCCAGTTGGCATCTGGATTTGGAGGCGAACTTTAAATGTGGCTTGCCCAAGCGAGATAATGACTGAGAGTGAGACCCAAGAGTTTAAGTGACTGAACTTCTTCAAGAGCGTTGTTGAGAAAGTAGATGGGAGGATTTGCGGTACGGTCCTTTCGGAGAGAGAAAGTGAGTGTGTTGGATTTCTCAGGAGTGAAGAAAATATTCCAAGTGTTTAGCCAGTTTGTGATTTTGTCAAGGTCTGAGGAGAGAGAAGAGGCTGCAGTCTGTTTGTCAGAATGATGAGAGATGTCACAGCAGAGAGTGGAGTCATCAGCAAAGAGATGAAGAGGATTTTCCAGAGAGTCAGTGAGATCATTGGTGAAGATTAGGAATAGCATGGGGGCGAGAACACTGCCTTGTGGTACTTCATCCTTGACAGGGAGAGGAGAAGAAAGGATTCCGTTGAGAGCCACATGTTGACTTCGAGAGTGGAGAAAGTCAGTAATCCAGGAGTGGAGTTGGCCTTGAATTCCATATGCAGACAGGTTGGAGAGCAAGGCAGGATGTCAGTCTGTATCGAAAGCTCGAGATATGTCCAGAGAGATCGCCCTGGTCTCATTTCTGATATTGAGGGCCTCCATCTATTGTTGGGAGAGCAGAAGCAGCGTGTCCAAGAAAGAGTGACCTCATATGAATCTGAATTGATGATATGAGAAGAGGTCGTTGGAGAAAAGAAATGATTTTGTGTCAACGCCGATGATGAATTTGTGTCTTTTTTTGGCATGAAGGAGTGATATGTATGTACTTTTTAGCGAGGTTGGGAAATGGATTGAGCTGAGGGATCAGAAGTAACAATACTTGGGATCAAAGGAGTGAAAACGAGGCAAAAAAAAGCATAGACAAAGCACAACCTGACGTCATATCACCAGTAGGCCAGACTTTACCCTGATACAAACTGGATGGCTCATCACATTAGGATACAGTTTTGGAGAGAAAAATTGACAAAAAACGCGACCAGCAAAACAGGAATAAAAATATAACACTAAAACACTACATATCTTGTTTGGAGAACTTAGCTTAAATGATCTGGAAAGAGCAAGCACCAATCAGGACGCCCATGTGCTGTGAAAGCGGAATTGGAAGTCAATTATCACGTTTCAACTTTCTCAATATTTTTCCCATGACATCTCTAGATATGGAGAACTACCGTACTCCATGATAAGAAGGAGATGATTTGTAAAACCGAACAACCAGGTGGTCCTATATGATGCACACTTACATTGAGATAATTGGGGTCTTTTCCCCCCACCGTGAACCCTCTCTCCCAGATATGCTACCCTGAGAGAGACCATACTTGGTAGCTTGTATGGACCTCTGGTAGCTTGTACCTGTCGCTGCATTTGAGCCTGGGGAGTAACTGCTGAAATCTATCTATCCGGGTTCTTCCCGACATCCTTGTTCTTTGTACCTTTCACAGTTTCTATTTTTTCATATTTCTCTTTATTCATCCCAATTCTTGCTTTTTCTTTTCTTTTATCTCCTTTACTCTTTGTTTGTTTTTACAGCGCGGCGACATCGCGCTGTTATATAATTGGCTATTCTGTCCTGTGTCTTCTGTCACGTCTTCTGTCACACTTATGGCCGTGTACGTCCCTTTGATCTGAGGGCTATAAATAGAAATTTGTCCAACGTCAAAACTCTTCCCATCATGCATGCTAATTCACCGTGTCTACATTTATATTTTATAACTGCAAAATTGTTTCATCATTCTTAACCTAGACTTTTACTGCCCCCAGCCGCGCGATATCGAAGTATTCACTTCTTGTTCTTTATAGATCCATCTGTAGAAGAAGTGTATTCTTTCAGAATTTTTTTTCTGTAAGGCTCACTTGGCTGTGCCTGGATTGGTTTGAGGGTAGTGGAGTAGCAGCTGAACCCCAAATCCTATCCAGGTTCCTCCTGATGACTATATTTGCTCTTTACTTGCTCTGGTTCCTTCTTATGACTTCAATGCAGTATTTGGTCTTCTGTTTGATTGGGTACCCTGAGGCAACATGCAACATTTGGTTGGATTTGGTTCAGTATATATATATATATATATTTTTGAAGCATATTTCAATAAACAAGCAAACACTACTTTAGCTTTATGTGTTACATGTCAATACAAAGGGTGGAACTGTGTTAGTTTCTAAAAGGAAAGAAACTTCTTGGCTGAATTGAGTTTGATGGAACCCCACTGCCTTTTCTGGGACTGTTTAATTTTCCGTAGCTGGAAAAGTGTAACCTTGGCTTTATCCCATTTGAACATTTGTCCCAAACTTTGTCTTCAAGCTTGTTATAGACCTCCGAACAATGAGGCTAAGTCAAAGCTGCTGTTATTAAATAAAACTTTCACCCTTTTGTTTCGTTCTTTTAGCATGTCAGAATCAATACTGTTTATCAATTTTCAACGCGTCTTGCTGTGCTGGGCTAAAAACATACAAATATTTTGTTCGTTCAATACCTATCTCACCAGCAGGCAGCACTCCTCACTGCTCTTCAATCAAGAACACCATAAGATCATTTTGTGTTTTTACAAAGTGATGACATCATCGTAAGGTGAGATCAACAACTGCAAAAACTCACAGGATTCTACAACGATTATTTAAAGAACCTGATATCTCTTGTCATTTTTTCACGATTGACAAAAATCGTACCATCATATCTACAAATAAGAAGCGATCAAAAAGTTAATCTTTTCGGTCTAAGGCTCCTCTCTTCTGATATAGCTCCCTTTGCTCTCTCAAATATTCGCCTCTCCCCGACTCCTCCAGGACACGTGCTCTTCCTTATAACCCACTCCTGGTTAAACTTCCAAAATCCAGGCTTTCTGCCCACTTCAATCTTTTGTTCCTCTTTTCTCTCATTTGTGGAACTTCCTTCCTGAGGCTGTTAAAACCCACTCCTCCCTCCAGAGCTTCAAGCAAGCAGTGCACCTCCATCTCATGTCAAACCCACATTCCTACCCACAATCGTTTTTTCCGTTATTAACCGTACCTAACTTGAACCTCTTACTTTCGGTTGACTATGCTTTCTCCCCTCCTCTTTATCCTTTTTACCTGTTCGTTTATTCCCTTTATGTGCCCAAGGGTAACCCTGTTACACAACAAAAAAAGAGCAAAAATAGGACCCGTAACAGAGCTTGTCGATAAATCACATGAAAGACGCAGACATTAATGGACGTGAGTGTACTTTCTACAAGGCTAACCGCCGCTCTAGCAGGGAAAATGGCCTTAAAAATGTCTGTTGTTGGTGTGAGTGTACATTAATTATAAGGACAATAATATACATAATGGACAAACACGTGGTGCATGTTGGATTTGAACCTGGATTCCCGACATTTTGAGGCTCGGATTCAGATGGGAAAGCAAACAGAACAACCCAAAGGTCATAGTGAGACAGGTTACTTTTACCCTACTGATGCATCATTGTCCTGACAGCAACTCATATAAGTACAAGAGGAATACATGAGGCAGAAAATTTGCAAAGTACCTGGCTTGATAAGCCATGGTGCAAACCTACCTCTGAGGGCTAATGGCTGACCGCATCTAAGCCCGAAACCCTGCTGGAAAAGGATGATAACCTGCGCAGAAGGAGTATCATTGAGGCAGTCATGCTTTTTGTAAAGCCACAAAACCAAAGTGTGGTACCTCGCATGGAATAACTCATATACGACCAGGGCAAAATGATTCATGTCTGTCATTTTTTTCTTCTTCTTTTCTGAAAATTTTCTTCAAATAAAACCATTCGTTATCAACAAAACCTTCAATCTGGCACTTGCTGATCAATTTTCACAACAAAAATGTATCTCTAAAATCATTATGGTTTCACATCAGAAGTTTTTTGTACCGAGAGAAAATCACAGCAACTTGCTAAGATAGCCGTGTGGTTGTTGTTGTTGTTGTGGTTGTTGTTTATTAGCCCCCGTCAGTTCTGCTCGAACAGGCCCGTGGCACGAAGATATTCCGTCGATCTCCCAGGAGCGACTGACTCAGGGATCCCTCACATGGGGTTGAGCCGTGTGGTTGATAAGTTTCCTGAAGATTGACTTATTTATGACATTTCTTCCCTTGACCAATGCATCCAATGTTTTGTCACAGTCAGCTGCTAATTTTGATATACGGTGGTACTCTATTTGCATATCTCCAAAGTTCACCCAGAGCATATTTGAATAGGTGAGGAGAGATATGACGACACCGACGACCCGACGAGGAGAGAGAGAGAAAGGAGAGAGTGAGGAGAGAGAGAGAGAGAGAGAGAGAGAGAGAGAGTCTGCATCTCTCATCTAATCATGGAAGATCTTCATATCTCTTTAAGTGTTAACAATATCTGCAGCTTCCAGTTTGGGGTTTTCAGCACGTGCACGGTGAAATGTGAGCTGCTCGATTCCACCTCATGAACGTTGAGTTTTCCAAACTGGATTCATCTTGTTTTATATTTTGTCATTCATCTAAGTGTTGCTGTTGTATCCTGTGCAATATTTCATGTTAATTCGTTCGTTGTTTGTGCTGTTTGTTTCGTTTGTTTCGTATTATTCAAGGCCTGACATGGCCTATCCTCGAATATAAAGTGTGAAAATTATTATTTGTCTCCATGTTCCTCGTTTTGCTTCTTTCTTCCCGAATATCTTGATCCTACCTCCTTCACATCATCCTATTTCCC
>CM068966.1:88541830-88555038 GCA_035128595.1 Eptatretus atami
AAAGAAACCTTTTTCGTTCACTTCACACTCTCAACGATCGATCTCATTTCCACTTGAATTTATTTCTGCCTGTTCTCCCGGTTCTACATTTCCCTCCCCTCCCCGTCTTTTCTCAATATCTCAAAATGGAACCTTCATTAGATATAAATGGCTTTCTTCCTTTAACAACATTTAAAATCATGGGGAAAAAAATGCTTTTCAACCCTTATCGCTCCTTTTGAAATGCTGCATGTGTTCTTCTTCTTCAATACAATATTTTTTATTTTATTCTTCTTCTTCACAAATCTTTTCCAAAACCATTTGTCAGCTAAATGCTCGATCAACCAAGTTCACCAACCGTCCTCCCACACATCTATATAGCTCCATGTTTCTCCATGCATTCAACAAAATACCTTATCTCCCTTCCCATGATCTTTATCTCCGTTTGTCAAAGTTAGGAATTTTGAATCATAATAGGCATCCACCCCCATCCCACCCTCTCAAAGCTTTATGTCAGCCCTTTCTGCATCTGTTCCTCAACCCCCCCCCCCCCCACACACACACACACACACACACACACACACAACACACAATCCGTCCCCGCCCCACAAATACAATCCATCCCCCGCAAACCACACACTCGATTCTTCGCCCACACACTCGATCCTTCCCCCACACCCTACACACTCAATCCTTCCCCTGTACCTCACACACACACACTCGATCCTTCCCCATACCCTACACACTCAATCCTCCCCTGTACCTCACACACCACACACTCGATTCTTCCCCCACACCCCACACACACACACACACACAATCCTTCCCCCGCACCCCACACATACAATCCATCTCCCGCAACCCACACACTCGATCCTTCACCCACACACTCAATCCTTTGCCACACCACTCATCCTCCTCCCAACCCCACACACTCAATCCTTCCCCTGTACCTTACACACCACACACTTGGTCCTTCCCCCGCACCCCATACACACAATTCTTCCCCCACACCCCATCCCATACACACTAAATCCTCCCCCGCACTCACACACCACACACAAATTCCTCCCCGTGCCCGACACACACAATCCTTCCCCTGCACCCCACTTGATCCTTCCCCCACACCCAACACACTCAATCCTTCCCCCACACTCCTCACACTCAGTCATTCCTCTGCACCCTACCAACTTGTTCCTCTGCACCCTCACAATGCCTCCTTCCCCATATCTCTAATTGTGTGGTTCTCAAACATCCGAGGTTTCCACTCTAACCTGACAGCCTCTACCCTAATCAATCCAACCGAGTGCCAATAAACCAGACATCATCGGTTTAACAGAATCCTTCCTCCCACAGGACATCCCTGACTCCTCATTGTCTCTCTCCGGTTATTGTCTCCTCCGATTTGATTGTCCAGAACCACACAGCGGGGTGGAGTTGCACTTCACATCAATAACTCAATTTCTCACTTCCCTTGTACTGACCTTACAGCTCCCAACCCCCAGGAGTACCTCTGGCTGTGACTTCCCATCCACTCCCATCTGTGTGTTGTTCCGTCCTCTAAACAGTGACGACTCCCTCTATATCTCTCTCCCAGACAACATGGACAAACTTTTAACCACTCATCCCAACTCCTTTTATTTCAATTGTCACCGTGCAACTTGGCTGCATGTTGGTACCTCTCTCACCCACCCATGGCACTTCAGCAAAGGACTTCTGTGACTCCATGGGACTGACACTATCTGTGAACTGTCCAACCCAGATTTCTCCCAATGGCAAATCCTCCCTTCTGGATTTGATGATAATGAACTTCCCTGCAAGACTCTTGCTCTTCCTTTGCCCAATTTGGTTCATCTGATCACATGCTTTTGAAAGTAAACATCTCTCTGGCTATTCTCAGAGACTGCCTCAGTGCTGGTGTCTATCTTCAATAATTATCAAATACCCTTCTTTCAACCCCTGGTACACTGAATTCTGTTGTGAGGCAGTTGCTCTGCAACAACTTCCCTTCTCTTCTTGGAAGGCAAATCTGACAGAAGGCAATCTCAATGCATTCCAAAAAATCTGCAACAAGTGTGTACTCTCAGAAGAGCCAGAACCAACATCTGCCGAACCTCATGGATGAACTTTCCAACTCGTCTCCATCCTCTTAAACTTGGTGGTGCCTTATTAAGTCTGTATCTGGAGTATGCTTCCCCTCCATTCCCTCTCTCTCTCTCTTCAAATGCCACCACAGCTGACTCCACTCGATGAGGTGGCCGAATCCCTAAATTCTGTAGTTGCTTCCAAATCTTTTGTCCATAACCCCTCACTCTTGGTACTCATCCTTCCCTGTCACACCCAACTGCTCCTGGACTCTGTCTTTTTCACCTGAGAAGGTAGAGAAGGTTCTTTCAACCCTCGACTCTGACTCTGCTGCTGGACCGGATGGCATCAGCTTACGTGTCCTAAAAACCTGCGCTGCTGCTCTTGCACATCCTCTCTCTGCCCTTTTCGCTCGTTTGCCCGAGGTCATTTCTCTTTTTTTCATTTTATCTTTGTTCCCCCCATCGGTGAAACCAGCTTCCACATTCTCTTCAATCTCATTCTTCCACCCAGGTCTTCAAGACAGCTGTTCATCACCATCTCAGATCATCCCCAATCTAAAACCATGATCTTTTCTACCCTCGTTAACCCCCACCCCAATCACTCCTCCATGTAAATTTCCAGTTTTCATTCCTTGATGTACCCTTCTGTATCTATTTTGTCTACTGCATGCATTCTCTCCTGTCTCCCATTCCTCCCCACACCCTTTGTTTGTCCAAGTCTCCCTCTGTCTTGGCCTTCCACTCTGCTGTTGGTGTTTCCTCTCTCTCTCTCTCTCTCTCTCTCTCTCTCTCTCTCTCTCTCTCTCTCTCTCTCTCTCTCTCTCTCTCTCTCTCTCTCTACTGTTCCTTTTGCATCCTGTTACATCCTCATCTATTCAGTGTACGAGCTCTTTCACGATCCTCGACTATGTATACATAAAAAAATTTTTTCAAGCTTACAGCTGTTACTCTGCTTGAAACCACCAATGGATGCATTTTGATGTCGTATAAACATTAAACACCGATCGATACTGTGGTTAAAACAACCTATTCACAAGCCATCACCAAGGGATTACATTTACAGGGACAAAACATTCAACAAATTGTTCCAGAACATCATTCATCATTCTGTAGTAAAATCTAAGAGAAGAGGATGCTTTTCTGAAAAAAGATGTCCGATACATTTGGCTTTATGTCCACCGCTGATTGTCCGAAACCTAATGAAGCATGCTGCAGAGTGAGGGGTAAAGCTGCGAGACTGAGAGGGTTATTGAAGATACATCATCTTCTTGAAGACAAATTTATTCCTGTTTGTAAAGGCTGGTGTTTTAGAGTGGATTTCAGGGCAGTTTAATTGGTTTTGTATTATCTCTTCATTACCCTCAGAGAGCCCACACAAAATTATCTACACTGGTATGAAAACGATCAATACATCAATTATTTTCACTTTACCAAATATTTGTGCTGGCAGGATAACTCACAGGTAGCACACTTGCCTTTTCAATTCCTGCCAGGAATATGAACCGTCATCCTGATGTATCACCAGCAGGGCACTGTCCATCCAATGGGATGTTGTAATGGGGACACAGATGCCAACATTGGTTAATGGTGGACATTAAATTATCAATGGTGTTTTTCACAAAGAGGAGGTGATTGTGACTGGCACCCTGGCCAAATTCCAAATCCCTGCTCTAATGTGCATGGTGATCAGCAGTACGGCCGCACCTAAGTAAAAATGCAACCACCAGGCCAAAGTCGAAATTTAATTTCGGCGTGATATGCATTCGCTGAAAAAAAAATCTCTCATAGATCTCTGTTGTGACTGTTCCTTGTGATTTCCATTTTGATAAATAACACAGATTGATGAGAAATTAAAAACGAAGCTTAAATAAAGTCATTACTTTATAGTCATGATGACTTCCACTTTTGCCACTCCCATGCACCTGTCTTACTCACCTGGCAAACACCTACACCAAACATTCAGGCCAGACTATCCTTGTCACGTATGCTTGTGGTTGCATTTATAGTGAACACAGTACATGCTGTTGAGTGCTGCACAGGTGCAGGCATTTTAATACAAAAAAAACCAGATGCTATCGTCAGTGAAAACAAAGCAATGCCAATGTGTGTAATTCCTTTAAAACATGTGCAGATTGTACATAAAGTTAGACAATGTCGGGGATTTTCTCATTCATGACAGAAAATGGCATAAATGTGAGCCTTCATTTGAAGAAGTAGGTCAAAACTAATGGAGTTTAATTTTTATTTGAAGCAACTCATTTCATATTTCGTTTAATTCATCTGAACTGTTGTTGGTATAATCCTATTTGTTTAAACAAACATGTTGTTTGATCCATTAATCCATCCATCCATCGATCCAACAAGACCATACTCTGTGCAGAGCGTCGGTGCTACCTAAGCAGACTCCTTGGCTATTGGACAATCCTGGATGGGTCGCCACTCCGACACAGTATACCAGCAAGCTGGCACTCATTTTGCCAACCTCGGAAGGATGACGGGCAGAGTCAACCCCACCTGGTATTAATTCAACAGCCGAGTGGGGTTTGAATTCAGAATCATAGGATCCCAAGCCCACCACCCTAGCCATGAAGCCAACACCAGGCATATCCGTTAATGAGCGAATGGCGTTTAAATCTCACTCAATCACCGCAGGTTGGTCGGTGGTCTTTCTGTCTTCTACCGACTCCTCTCCAGCCTTGCCCCCCTGCTCTCTCTGCCATTTGTCCCCACCACATTTGCACAGGGCGCTCAAGGTCCGCCAACAACCCCTTCTGGTAAAACTACCAAAATCACGAACCACTGCTCACCTTCACTCCTTCATTCCTCTTTTTTCCCGCCTTTGGAATAAACTCCCTCACTCTATTCTTTCCCATTCTTCCCTCCAGGCTTTCAAAACAGCTGTTCACCACCACCTCTTATCATCCCCCATGCAAATCCTCGATCTTTTCTACCCCGATAATCCACCCAAGCCCACTTCCTTCAACTCCCCTGCTTTCCTCTCTGAAAGTCCCTGTAATGTCCATCTTCTCTTCCCCATGTTCCCCGTCCCATCCCCATCCCTCTCCCTTCCACAGATCACCTAATGTGTCTGTTCCCCAATGTTTTGTCCGTTCCACTCCCGCCCCTCTTGTCTCATGCCCCCTTGCTGTGCGTTGTGTGTTAGCTCTCATACGAGCCTCGACATGGTATACAAAAAAAAAAAAAAAAAAAAATTGAAAATGGTCAGAATGTGCAGCTACGTATACAGACGTTGATTGGCTGTCCAGCTTTGCTCAACCCCACCTTTGGGTATTTAGGGGATATTGTGGTAATTTTATCACTCTTGAGAAAGGTTAACGGATGCATGTTGCTTGGCACATATATTTTTAATCGAAACGTTGAGTCATTGTTTGTTCAATTAAAGGTTGGAGAATTTACCATGGATTTGATATATATATATATATATATATATATATATATATATATATATATATATATATATATATATATATATATATATATATATATATTCCTGGTGTTGGCGCAGTGGTTAGGGCAGCGGCTTGGGATCCAAAAGGTCCTGAGTTCAAGCCCCGTCGGGCCACTGAATTAATACACCAGGGGGTTGACTCAGCCTGTCATCCTTCCGAGGTCGGCGAAATGAGTACCAGTATACTGGGCCGGTGTATTACCCGGTTAAAATAGGTGTACCATATCCCTGTGTCGTAAGAGGCGACCAGGGTTGCGTCAGGAAGGGCATCCGGCGTAAAACATGTGCCAAATCACTATGCGGATCATACGGATGATCCGCTGTGGCGACCCCTAACGGAGCAGCCGAAAGAAAGAAGAAGAAGATATATATATATATATATATATATATATATATATATATATATATATATATATATATATATATATACCATAATTATGGCACGCAGCGCAACCCTCTCAGACGGAAGCTACTGGCAACTGGCAACGAGATGGATGATGCACCGCATGATTGTAAACTCGGCATAAAGCAGCCGGACAGCGGCGCCTGCTCATGCCATGTGACTTTTGACAATGTTCCTGTGGACCAACGAAAAAGTCACCATGGACCACTAGTTGAGAACCACTAACATAGGGAGAAAGTTTGGAGAGCAAGGCAAAACACCACACTGTATTAAGAGCACGAGATACATCTAGAGACGATGGCTCTGATCTCATGACTGATATTGAGGGCCTCCATCCATTGTTGGGAGAGTAGAAGCAGTATGTCCAAGGTGGAGTGACCTCGTCGGAAATCAAATTGGTGATCTGCGATGAGATTGTTGGAGAAAAGGAAGGATTTCATATCAACTGTGAAGACAGATTCCATGACCTTGCTGATGATTGGAAGTAAGCCGATGTATCTGGAGTTGAGGGGAGAAGTTTTTGCTCCTTTTTTATGTAATGCAATGATGGTGGCTGATTTTGAAGCAGACGGAAGACATACCGCAAATGACAGGGTGTAAAGGGCAGGGTGAAAAAAAGATAATATGAAAAAAGAGGAATGACCTCGGGCAAACGAGAGAGTGAAAAGGGCAGAGAGAGAATGTGCAAGAGCAGCAAAGCAGGTTTTTAGGACATGTGAGCTGATGCCGTCCAGTCCAGTAGCACAGTCAGAGTTGAGGGTTGAAAGAACCTTCTCTACCTTCTCAGCTGCAAAATACACAGAGTACAGGAGCATTTGGGTATGACGGGGAAGGACGGTTATCGAGAGTGAGGGGTTGGGGACACAAGATTTTGAATCAATTAGAATTGAGGCATTCGGCCTTCTCACGAGTGGAGTCTGCTGTGTTGTAATTTGAAGAGAGGGAAGGCATGGAAGGGGAGCACATTCCAGAAACAGAAGGTGCCACCAGGTGTTAGAGGAGGGAGACATGTTTGAAAGTTCCTTTTTGAGGTTGAACAGATGTTGTTTTCTAGCTCTTCTGAGAGGGGACACACACTTGCTGTGGACTTTTTGGAATGAACTAAGATTGCCTTTGATTGGATTTGCTTTCCAGGAAGAGAAGGCAAGCTGTTTCAGAGCAACTGCCTCACCACATTATTCAGTGTACCATGAGTGGGAAGAAGGGAAGGCAAATTGAAGACGTGATGGGATGAATCTGATGGGATGAATTTACCACTGACAAAGCTTTTATCCACAGTCTGATGGAGTACTGCTCTCCCCTCGGGCTGGTGCTCGAGCCTCACACCTAGCTCGATTTCACGCTGTGGAAACCAAGGCTTTTAGGATCATAGGTATCTCCCACGATGAAGCTGAGTCTTTGGGTCTCTCACTCTCTCACTAGAGGCAGGTCGGTGGTCTTTCTGTCTTCTACCATTTCCTCTCCGGCCTAGCCCCCCCTGCTCTGTCTGTCTGACCCCCCTATTTTTCCGCAGGGTGCTCAAAGTCTGCCAAAAAACCCCTTCTGGTAAAATTGCCAAAACCACAAATCACTGCTCACCTTCACTCTTTCATTCTTCTTTTTCCCCACCTATGAAACAAACTCCCACACTCTCTTCAATCCCATTCCTCCCTCCAGGTCTTCAAAACAGCTGTTCACCACCATCTGATATCTTCCGCCATCCAAAATCTTGATATTTTCTACCCCCGTTAATCCACCCCAAACCCACCTCCTTCAAATTCCCTGTTTTCCTTCCTGAAAGTCTCTGTTGTACCATCTTGTTTATCCAATGTACCCCACCCCATTCCTCTCCCTTCCACAGATCTCCCATTGTCTCTGTTCCCCATTATTTTGTGCTTCCCTCTCCCACCCCTCTGGTCTCCTGCCTTGTTATATGTTTCTGTGTATTAGCTCTGACACGAGCCTCAACATGGTATACAAAAAAAAAAAACTATGTACGAGAGAGAGCAGGTTTCTGTGGAAGAATTCCCAGGCTGAGTCATCATCAGGGGCAGTAATTATGGGAAACCAGTCCTGAAGAGAGAAGGCTGCTTGCAGTCCCTGCCAATCTGCTTGAGTGAAATGCCAGCCTCGCTGGGGTTGTGGCAGATTTTGGAGAATAGCCAAGGAGAATTTGACTTCCACAAGCACATGATCAGATGAACCAATTGGAGTAGAAGAACAGCAGGAGACATTTGCAGGAAAGTTATTTATCACCAAGTCCAGAAGGGAGGATTTGCCATTAAGATAAATATGATCCAAAGGAAGGCAGACTCATGCCTGTGAGGCACCAGGATGACAGTAAACATCTCAGGCTGGGAGTCCAACTGAGATTAGGCAGCTCAATGGTGAATCCACCACATCTGAGGTTTTCTGTCAGCCCAGGCAAAGGAAAGAGAGGAAACATGAGAGAAGAGACCAAAACACAGAGGAGAGAAGAGAAGTAAAGCTTTTGGATCTGTAATGATAATTGAACTGCCAGGCCTTCAGAGACTTGATTCAAACCCTCAACACTTCCCCCTTTCCAATAAGCAATTTCACTTGAGAAAATACAAAGCTTAATAACCACTACATTTCCAACAAGCCAGACCTAGTTTCCAGCTGACTCTAGCACCTGCACATAGGCTGCTTTCAAAACCAATCAATTGCAAGTTCTCTTTTATTTTATTTAACAGCAGCCCATTAGGATAATTAGAAATCTGCTCAAAATGTGCCTTTCATTGTCAAAGAGTTCATCTTTTTGAGAGCATAAAACAAAGCACAGATATATAATGTATGCCAGGATTTTTGGCATCAAGATATGTTTTCCTGGCATTTTGGGCAGGTTCCTGCAGGCTTCTGTTAGTTATGGATGAATATGGTGGGAAGGTACATCACTCTCAAAAGACCAAACAAAGATCCCAACGACTCGGGGCATTGCTCAAGTTTGTCTTTCTTAATTACAAGCTTTGCACATTGTGTTAATGTTACCATCATTGTGACCTCAGACCATGCTCCTTTTGCCAAGTTTTAAACTTTTTCTTCAATTCACTTTCCTGACGAGCATTTTGACTTAATTGCTCAACTGAATTAATCTTGCTGCACGGGTGGAAGGCGTGCCTGGTCTGCTGTGATTTAGCACACAGGAAAGAATGCCGTAGATTTACTGCGACTTGGAAAGGTACTTTAAATTTGGAGATGACAAAATTACAGAAAGCTTGCATAAAGAACCAGAATTATACAACGGCACCAACATATCCTCCACTCCGACAGAAAACCTGCTTCTCAGGCAGACTGCCTAGATGGCAGACAATAGTGTCAGGATAGTTTATAT
This sequence comes from Eptatretus atami, assembly GCA_035128595.1. Lineage (NCBI taxonomy): Eukaryota > Metazoa > Chordata > Myxini > Myxiniformes > Myxinidae > Eptatretus > Eptatretus atami. The sequence continues at coordinate 88,551,100 of CM068966.1, forward strand.
GACAAACATTGTTTCCTTCCTTTTTGAAACAAGGAAAGGAAAAATCATTATTGACATGGAGCAGTAATAATTCCACTTCATTCCTTTCAACATAGGCAACCAGTTTAGATTTCATCTCTGGATACTCAACATCAAGCATAAAACTGCATTCTTGCACAAAAGCTCGATGGCATCTATGAGTGTCAAGCAAAGGATTAAGGTGGTGTCCTCATACATATTCTGTGCTCGAAGGACATCCCACAAGTCTGTGACTTACAATTTTAAGGCATCCGAATCCTTCAGGTCTTGGAAGCCAAGCAGAGTCGAACCCAATAAGTACTTTGGTGGGAGACCTCCATGGAAGACGAGGTGTCCTTCAGTGTCCAATAGCATTTCGATGCTCACCATATTCACCACATGAAATCAAAACCCAAAATGCTGACTTTTGAATGTAGATCCAAAAATAGAAGTTTATTGTAGATTTGAAGATAGAGACTGGGTGGCGGTCAGATGTCTGCGATCTGCAGCTAGTGGTGCCAGCATAACAATAGACATTTGTTCTTGAAACACACTAAAATAACACTTTAACCTGAGCCCATTTGATAAGCTCGAAATAATATTGGGTGTTTGGGCACCCTGCTGTTGCTGTCCCATCACTAGCGCACCGACACGACTGTTTGCAAAGAAAAACATATGACTGTTGAAGAGCATCAATTTGCCACATGTCTGTGGCCGATTGACCACATGTAGCGAACGTATTGGACAGCACAGTTCTAGACTGAGGGATGACAGGACAGCCCAGTTTGTAACATGCTCACCTCAAAGCTACATGCAGGTTCTGGATTTTACATGGAATTACAAGGAACTTCAATGCAGGAGGAGGCCATTAGGCCCCTCAAGCCTGCACAATCTTGCCAATATTATTCCATGCACTTAGTACTCTCTGAGTGAATATGACTAATACTGCTCTCCTGGTGCAGTGGCTGCTGCATTTTGGATAATATATTTTTGTTAGGGGCATAAAACGAGTTATCTCATTTGCATTTATCTTGTTAAATGTTTATTATCCCATTGTATCTCAAAATTAGGCCAGTATATGTGTTGGTATTCCAGCTAAATTCGCTGCTGAGAGATTAATGGGATGTTTTTTTTTTTGTATTCATAGTCTCGGCTCGTGGAAGAGCTCGTACTAGCACACTGAACGGATCAGGATGCAACAGGAAAAAGAGGAACAATTGAGAGAGGGTGAAAACACCAACAGCAGAGTTGAAGGCCAAGAGAAAGGGAGGTGGACAAACAATGGGTGTGGTAAGGAATGGGGGGCAGGAGAGCATGCATGGGGTGAACAAGATGGATACAGAAGGCAACTCCAAGGAGGGAAAACTGAAAATTTGGAAGAAGGGGGGATTGGGGTTGGGGGATTAACCAGGGTAGAAAAGATCATTGTTTTGGATTGGGGACAATCTGAGATGCTGGAGAACTGCCGTCTTGAAGACCTAGAAGGAAGAATGAGATTGAAACGAATTTGGAAGTTGGTTCCACAGGTGGGATAAAGACGAACAAATGAGTGGAGGTGAGCAGTGATCCTGGATTTAAGTAGTTTCACCAGAAGGGGTTTGATTGTGGTCTGTGTGAGCCCTGCTGAAATCTGGGGGGACAAAGCATGGAAAGAGCAGAGGGTGCAAGACCAGAAAGGGGGTGGGAGAAGAGAGAGAAAGAGAGACCACCGACCTGTCTGTGATGCGAAGGGATAGACCCATAGACTCTGCTTCATCCAGAGAGATTCCATAATCTTAAAAGCCTTGGTTTCCATGGCATCAAGCGGAGAAAGTGATGTGAGATGAGGGAGCTATCGAGTCACACTATAGTTAACTTTATACCCCTGCCTCACACCAGTTTAAAGTTAACTATAGAGTGATTTTGATGTTAAGTAAAATTAAGTAGTATTGTAAGAATCGTGAAATTGTTTATAAATATTACTTATCTTATAAATCAAGTTTTGGGATTGTAAATACGGCACAGGCATAATGGGCCATTGGGCTTCCTCTGGATCATTTGCATACCCATTGCACTCCATGCTAGTCTATCTCATTTTAATCAATTCACGTGTGTAAAATGAAGTCGAAGGAGCTTCCTGACTTCACATGACCATCAAGCTCCAAGTGACATTCTTAAGAGTCTCCAAGTATATGAGGTCACTTGAAGCTCCCACTGGCTAAACTACCTCCATTCCTTCTTTGGAGCTGGAATCTCTCAAGTTACTGTTTGGGGTCTAATAATTTGATTTTTTTGCTTCTCTGGAAAATACTTTTGCATCACTTTGCCAATGATTGCACTTTTTTTGCTGGACAGTTCCTCAACTCGACAGCAAACAGCTCATTGCTCCAATAAATGGGGCAATTGATAAATGTTATCTCTGTCCCATGTTCTCTTGCTTCCCTCCACCCTGTTATCTGCAGTATTAAGCGCTTCACCACTTGTTGTTTAGTTCTCCCATGGAACGACATTTTTTTCTGTTTAAAAGAAACGAATGCAGTTGCAATATCAAAATATATATAGGGATCAAAATGAAAGTGTGTGTAATTATATACCAATGAGACTGTATTGGTGAGACTCAGGAGTCATTCTCCTGGGTCTCACTATCAGCCGTGATCTTTCTTGGGCAAACCACATTTCAACGTTGGCCTCTAAAGCCAGTTGCCGACTGGCTATCCTCCATCATACAAAGTCCTTCCTTCGCACACCTGAACTCCTATCCACCTTACAAGGCCTTCATCCACAGCTTGATGGAGTGCTACTCTCCCCTCTGGGCTGGCTCTCCTGCCTCACACTTTGCTCAGCTTGACTTTGCCATCGTGTCCTTATTATTGGAATAGGGCCTTCAACATTATTGGGAAACCAAGGCCTTCAACATTATTGGAATATTCCATGATGAAGCTGTCTATGGGCCATCACAGACAGGTCGGTGTTCTCTCCATCCTCAACCGCCTCCTTTCTGGTCTTGTACCCTCCGCTCTTTCCATGCCTTGTACTCAACCTGTTTCTGTGCAGGGCACACACGGTCCACTATCGACCTCCTTCTGCTGAAACTACCTAAATAAAGGATCTCTGCTCACCTCCACTCATTTATTCCTCTCTTTTCCCACCTGTGGAGCCAACTTTCACATCCTCTTCAATGTCATTCTTCCCTCCAGGTCCTCAAGACAGCTGTTCACCACAATCTCAGATCATCCCCAATCCAAAACCATGATCTTTTCTACCCTCGTTAACCCAGCACCGTCATCACCACCCCCACCCCAAAGCTCTCCTCTTTACAAATTTCCAGTTTTTCCTTCCTGAGAGTTTCCTTCTGCGTCAATCTTGTCTATGCCATATGTCCTCCCCGACCTCTCATTCTTCCCCACATCCCTTATTTGTCCAAGTCTCCCTCTATTTTGTCCTTTAACCCTGCTGTTTGCATTTGTCCCCTCTCTCTACTGTTGTTTGTTCTGTTGTGTCCTGATCCATTTAGTAGTGTATGTCATTGTGTAATTTGGTCAACTTTTCATATAGAATCTGGAAACTTGTAATTTTTCACTCCATGTTTACAGTGAACACAAAAACAGCTGTTTCCATTTTTTATCCATAAGCAGTCACCAAAATCCAAAATTTGAGAAATCGTCATATTTTACCCATTATAGCACATTCAGAGAAAATAAAAAAATATCTGTTCAGCTAAATTTAACCCAGTTAGGCATTATTTACGAACCCCCCAAAAGATGACAGCCAAATATGCACAAAAAGGACGTTCTGTAGTACTGAGAACATACAATTTGAATGGATGTGCAAATACGAAACACAAAGATGCTTAGGCATATATGATTATTTAGTTATCCAAGTCCTCATTTTCCTCGTCATCACTTGAATTCTCATTAATTGCGACATTGTTGCATGTGTCCTCAGCTCCTTCACACTTGCAGA
>CM068966.1:88556094-88580786 GCA_035128595.1 Eptatretus atami
TGTGAGTGCTACATTAATTATAAGGGACAATAATATAATTAATGGACGAAACACGTGTGCCATGTTGGATTTGAACCTGGATTCCCGGACCATTTTGAGGCTTCGGATTCAGCATGGGAAAAGCAACAAACAATCCCAAAGGTACTAGTAGAGACAGGTTACTTTTACCCTACATTGCATCTTGTCCTGACAGCACTCATAAAGTACAAGAGGAATAACATGAGGCAGAGAAATTGGCAAAGTACCTGCTTGATAAGCATGGTGCAACCTACCTCTGAGGGCTAATGGCTGACCATTAAGCCCGAAACCCTGCTGGAAAAGTGATGATAACCTGCGCAGAAGGAGTATCATGAGGCAGGTCAGCTTTTTGTAAAGCCACAAAAACCAAAGTGTGGTAACCTCGCTAATTTATGGATAACTCATATACGACCAGGGCAAAAATGATTCATGTCTGTCATTTTTTCTTTCGTCTTTTCTGAAAATTTTCTTCAAATAAACCATTCGCTTAATCACAAAAACCTTCATCTGGCACTTGCTGATCAATTTTCACAAAAAAATGTATCTCTAAATCATCATTTATGGTTTCACATCAGAAGTTTTTTTGTACCGAGAGAAAATTCACAGCAACTTGCTAAGATTAGCCGTGGTGTGTTGTGTTGTTTGTGGTTGTTGTTGATTAGCCTCCGTCAGTTCTGCTCGAACAGGCCCGTGGCACGAAAGATATTTCCGTCGATTCTCCCAGGAGCGACTGACTCAGGGAAAATCCCTACATGGGGTGAGCCGTTGTGGTTGATAAGTTTCCTGAAGATTGACTTATTTATGACATTTCTTCCCTGACCAATGCATCTCCAATGTTTGTCACAGTCCAGCTCTAATTTTGATATCGGGGTACTACATTTGCATATCTCCAAAGGTTCACCCAGAGCATATTTTGAATAGGTGAGAGAAGGAGAGAGAGAAGATGAGAAGAGAGAAGAGAGAGAGAGGAGAGAGAGAGACAGAAGAGAGAGAGCGAGAGAGGAGAGAGAGAGAGAGTCTGCATCTCTCAATCTAATCATGAAGATCTTCATATCTCTTTAAGTGTTAACAATATGCTGCAGCTTTCCAGTTTGGGGTTTCAGCACGTGCACGTGTGAAATGTGACTGCTCGATTTCCACCCTCGATGAAAGGTTGAGTTTTCCAACTGGATTCATTCTTGTTTTATATTTGTCAGTTCATCAAGGTGTTGCTGTTTTATCCTGTGCAATATTTCATGTTAATCGTTCGTTGTTTGTGCTGTCTTTGTTTTCGTTTGTTTCGGTATTATTCAAGGCCTTGGACATGGCCTATCCTCGATATATAAAGTGTGAAAATTATTATTTGTCTCCATGTTCCCTCGTTTTGCTTCTTTCTTCCCGAAATATCTTGATCCTACCTCCTTTCACATCAATCCTATTTTCCCTCTCAGCTTTAAAAAAAAAAAAAAAGAAAACCTTTTCGTTCACTTCACACTCTCAACGATCGATCTCATTTTTCCCACTTGAATTTATTTCTGCTGTTCTCCCGGTTCTACATTTCCCTCCCCTCCCCTGCTTCTTTTCATCAATATCTCAAAATGGAACCTTCATTAGATTATAAATGGCTTTCTTTTAAACATTTAAAATCATGGGAGGAAAAAATGCTTTCAATCCCTTTCGCTCCTTTTGAAAATGCTGCATGTGTTCTCTTTCGTTTCAATACAATTATTTATTTTATTCTTTTCAATCTTTCTTCTTCTTCACAAAAATCTTTTCCCAAAAACCATTTGTCAGCTAATGCTCGATCAACCAAGTTCACCAACCGTCCTCCACACAGTCTATATAGCTCCTTTCTCCATGCTTCACAAAATACCTTATCTCCCTTCCCATGGATCTTTATCTCCGTTTGTCAAAGTTAGGAATTTTGAATCATAATAGGCATCCACCCCCATCCCCCTCTTCAAAGCTTATGTCAGCCCTTTTCTGCATTCTTCCTCAACCCCCCCCCCCCCACACACACCACACACACACCACACACACACAGCACACACACACACAATTCCGACTCCCCGCCCCACAAATACAATCCATCTCCCCGCAAACCACACCACTCGATTCTGTCGCCCACACACTCGATCCTTCCCAGCCAACCCTACACACTCAATCCTTCCCCTGATCCATCACACACCACACACTCGATCCTTCCCCATTTACCTACACACTCAATCCTTCCCCTGTACCTCCACACACCACTACACTCGATTCTTCCCCCACACCCCACACACACACCCACACCAACACACAATCCTTCCCCCGCACCCCACAACATACAAATCCATCTCCCGCAACCCACCACACTCGATCCTGTCACCCAACACTCAATCCTTTGCCCACACACTCAATCCTCCTCCCACAACCCCACACACTCCAATCCTTCCCCTGTAACTTACACACACACACTTGGTCCTATCCCCCGCACAGCCCTACACCAAATTTCCCACCACCCCATTCCCATACAACACTAAATCCTCCCCCCCGCATCCACACACACACACAAATTCCTCCGCGCGCCGGACACACACAAGTCCTTCCCCTGGCAACCCCCACTTTGATCCTTCCCCACACCCAACACACTCAATCCTTCCCCACACTCCTCACACTCAGTCATTCCCTCTGCACCCTACCAACTTGTTCCTCTCACCACAATGCCTCCTTTCCCATATCTCTAATTGTTGGTGGTTCTCAATACATCCCGAGGTTTCCACTCTAACCTGACAGCCTCTACCCTAATCAATCCCAAAGCCGAGTGCCAAATAAACCAGACATCATCGGTTTAACCAGGAATCCTTCCTCCCAACAGAACATCCTGACTCCTCATTGTCTCTCTCGGTTATTGTCTCCTCCGATTTGATTTCGTCCAGAACCACAAGCGGGTGGAGTTGCACTCAATCAATAACTACATTCTCACTTCCTTGTACTGACCTTACAGCTTCCAACCCCAGGACTACTCTGTGTGACTTCCCATCCACTCCCATCTGTGTGTTGTTGTTCTCTACAACAGTGAACGACTCCCTCTATAATCTCTCTCCCAACAACATGGACAACTTTTAACCACTCATCCCATCCTTTATTTCTGGTCACCGTGCAAAACTGGCTGCATGTTGGTACCCTCTCTCACCCCCATGGCACTTCAGCAAAGGACCGTTGATCCATGGACTGACATATCTGTGAACTCACACCCAGATTTCTCCCCAATTGGCAAATCCCCTCCCTTCTGGAGTTTGATGCTGATAAAGAACTTCCCTGCAAGACTCTGCCTCTTCCCTTTGCCCAATTTGGTTCATCTGATCACATGCTTTGAAAGTAAACATCTCTCTGGCTATCTCAGAGTGCCTCAGTGCGTGGTGTCTATCTTCAATAATTATCAATACCCTTCTTTCAACCCCTAGGCTACCTGAATTCTGTGTTGAGCAGTTGCTCGCATAACAACTTCCTTTCTCGTTCTCTGGAAGGCAAAATCTGACCAGAAGGCAATCTCAATGCATTTCAAAAAAATCTGCAAACAAGTGTGTACTCTCAGAAGAGGCCAGAACAACATCTGCCGAACCTCGAGGATGAACTTCCAACTCGTTCCATCCTCTACAACTTGGTGGTGCCTTATTTAAGTCTGTATCTGGGAGTATGCTTCCCCTCCATTCCCTCCTCTCTGCTTTTTCAAATGCCACCACAGCTGACTCCACTCGATGAGGTGGCCGATCCCTAAATTTGTAGTTCTTCCAAATCTTTTGTCCATAAACCCTACGTCTTGGTACTCATCCTTCCTGTCACACCCAACTGCCCTGACTCGTCTTTTTCACATGAGAAGGTAGAGAAGTTCTTTCAACCCTCGGACACTTCTGACTCTGGCTGCTGGACCGGATGGCCATCAGCTTACGCTGTCCTAAAAACCTGCGCTGCTGCTCATTGCACATCCTCTCTCTCGCCTTTGGCTCGTTTGCCCCGAGGTCCATTTCTCTTTTTTCATTTTATCTTGGTTCCCCCCATCGGTGAAAACCAGCTTCCACATTTCTCTTCAATCTCATTCTTCCACCCAGGTCTTCAAACAGCTGTTCTCACGCAATCTCAGATCATACCCAATCTAAACCTATGATCTTTTCTACCCATCGTTAACCCCGCCCCAACACTCCTCCATGTAAATTTCCCAGTTTTCATTCCTTGATGTACCCTTCTGTATCTATTTTGTCTTACTGCATGCATTCTCTCCTATTGTCTCCATTCCTCCCACACCCTTTGTTTGTCCAGTCTCCCTCTGTCTTGGCCTTCCCACTCTGCTGTTCGGTGTTTTCCTCTCTCTTCTCTCTCTCTGTCTCCTCTCTCTCTCTCTCTCTCTCTCTCTCTCCTCTCTCTCTCTCTCTAACCTGTTCCTTTTGCATCCTGTTAAATCCTCATCTATTCAGTGTAAAAAAAAAAGAATAAGAAAACAAGACGAGCTCTTTCACGATCCTCGACTATGTATACATAAAAAATTTTTTCAAGCTTACAGCCTTGTTACTGCTGCTTGAAACCACCAATGGATGCATTTTTGATGTCGTATAAACATTAAACACCGATCGATACTGTGGTTAAAACAACCTATTCACAAGCCATCACCAAGGGATTACATTTACGAGGACAAAACATTCAACAAATTGTTCCAGAACATCATTCATCATTCTGTAGTAAAATCTAAGAGAGAGGATGCTTTTCTGAAAAAAGATGTCCGATACATTTGGCTTATGTCCACCGCTGATTGTCGAAACCTAATAAGCATGCTGCAGAGTGAGGGGTAAAGCTGCGAGACTGAGAGGTTATTTGAAGATACATCATCTTCTTGAAGACAAATTTATTCCTGTTTGTAAGGCTGGTGTTTTAGAGTGGATTTCAGGGCAGTTTAATTGGTTTTGTATTATCTCTTCATTACCCTCAGAGAGCCCACACAAAATTATCACACTGGTATGAAAACGATCAATACATCAATTATTTTCACTTTACCAAATATTTGTAGTGCAGATAACTCACAGGTAGCACACTTGCCTTTTCAATTCCTGCCAGGATATGAACCGTCATCTGATGTATCACCAGAGGCACTTGTCCATCCAATGGATGTTGTAATGGGGACACAGATGCCAACATTGGTTAATGTGGACATTAAAATTATCAATGGTGTTTTTCACAAAGAGGAGGTGATTGTGACTGGCACCCTGGCCAAATTCCAAATCCACTGCTCTAATGTGCATGGTGATCAGCAGTACGGCCGCACCTAAGCTAAAAATGCAACCACCAGGCCAAAGTCGAAATTTAATTTCGGGCGTGATATGCATTCGCTGGAAAAAAAATCTCTCATAGATCTCTGTTGTGACTGTTCCTTGTGATTTCCATTTTGATAAATAACACAGATTGATGAAGAAATTAAAAACGAAGCTTAAATAAAGTCATTACTTTATAGTCATGATGACTTCCACTTTTGCCACTCCCATGCACCTGTCTTACTCACCTGGCAAACACCTACACCAAACATTCAGGCCAGACTGTCCTTGTCACGTTATGCTTGTGGTTGCATTTATAGTGAACCACAGTACATGCTGTTGATTGCTGCACAGGTGCAGGCATTTATACAAAAAAAACCAGATGCTATCGTCAGTGAAAACAAAGCAATGCAAGTGTGTAATTCCTTTAAAACATGTGCAGATTGTACATAAAGTTAGACAATGTCGGGGATTTCTCATTCATGACAGAAAATGGCATAAATGTGGAGCCTTCATTTTGAAGAAGTAGGTTCAAAACTAATGGAGTTTAATTTTTATTGAAGCAACTCATTTCATATTCGTTTAATTCATCTGAACTGTCTGTTGGTATAATCCTATTTGTTTTAAACAAACATGTTGTTTGATCCATTAAATCCATCCATCCATCGATCCAACAAGACCATACTCTGTGCAGAGCGTCGGTGCACCTAAGCAGAAACTCCTTGGCTATTGGACAATCCTGGATGGGTCGCCACTCCTCGACACAGTATACCAGCAAGCTGGCACTCATTTTCGCCACCTCGGAAGATGACGGGCAGAGTCACCCCACACCTGGTATTAATTCACACAGCCGAGTGGGTTTGAATTCAGATCATAGGAATCCCAAGCCCACCACCCTAGCCAATGAAGCCAACACCAGGCATATCCGTTAAGAGCGAATGGCGTTTTAAATCTCCACTCAATCACCGCAGGTTGGTCGGTGGTCTTTCTGTCTTCTACCGACTCCTCTCCAGCCTTCCCCCCTGCTCTCTCTGCCATTTGTCCCCACCACATTTGCACAGGGCGCTCAAGTCCCCAACAACCCCTTCTGTTAAAACTACCAAAATCACGAACACTGCTCACCTTCCACTCCTTCATTCCTCTTTTTTCCCGCCTTTTGGAATAAAACTCCCTCACTCTATTCTTCCCATTCTTCCCTCCAGGCTTTCAAAACAGCTGTTCACCACCCATCCTCTTAGTCATCCCCCATGCAAATTCCTCGATCTTTTCTACCCCCGATAATCCACCCAAGCCCACTTCCTTTCAACTCCCCTGCTTTCTTCCTGAAAGTCCCTGAATGTCCATCTTCTTCTTCCCCATGTTCCCCGTCCCATCCCCATTCCCTCTCCTTCCACAGATCACCTAATAGTGTCTGTTCCCAATGTTTTGTCCGTTTCCATCCCGCCCCTCTTGTCTCATGCCCCCTTGCCTGTGCGTTGTGTGTTAGCTCTCATACGAGCCTCGACATGGGTATACAAAAAAAAAAAAAAAAAAAAAAAAATTGAAAATGGTCAGAATGTGCAAGCTACGTGATAACAGACGTTGATTGGCTGTCCAGCTTTGCTCAACCCCACCTTTGTATTTAGGGGGATATTGTGGTAATTTTATCACTCTTGAGAAAAGGTTAACGGATGCATGTTGCTTGGCACATAATATTTTTAATCGAAACGTTGAGTCATTGTTTGTTCAATTAAAGGTTGGAGAATTTACCATGGATTTTGATATATTATATATATATATATATATATATATATATATATATATATATATATATATATTATATATATATATATATATATATATATATATATATATATATATATATATCCTGGTGTTGGCGCAGTGGTTAGGGCAGCGGTTGGGATCCAAAAAGGTCCTGAGTTCAAGCCCCGTCGGGCCACTGAATTAATACACCAGGGGGTTGACTCAGCCTGTCATCCTTCCGAGGTCGGCGAAATGAGTACCAGTATACTGGGCGGTGTATTACCCGGTTAAAATAGGTGTACCATATCCTGTGTCGTAAGAAGCGACCAGGGTGCGTCAGGAAGGGCATCCGGCGTAAACATGTGCCAAATCACTATGCGGATCATACGGATGATCCGCTGTGGCGACCCTAACGGGAGCAGCCCGAAAGAAGAAGAAAGAAGTGTATATATATATATATATATTATATATATATATATATTATTATATATATATAATATATATATATATATATATATATATACCATAATTATGGCACGCAGCGCAACACCTCTCAGACGGAAGCTACTGGCAACTGGCAACGAGATGGATGATGCACCGCATGATTGTAAACTCGGCATAAAGCAGCCGGACAGCGGCGCCTGCTCATGCCATGTGACTTTGACAATGTTCCTGTGGACCAACGAAAAAGTCACCATGACCACTATTGAGAACCACTAACATAGGGAGAAAGTTTGGAGAAGCAAGGCAAAACACCACACTGTATTAAGAGCACGAGATACATCTAGAGACGATGGCTCTGATCTCATGACTGATATTGAGGGCCTCCATCCATTGTTGGGAGATAGAAGCAGTATGTCCAAGGTGGAGTGACCTCGTCGGAAATCAAATTGGTGATCTGCGATGAGATTGTTGGAGAAAAGGAAGGATTTCATATCAACTGTGAAGACAGATTCCATGACCTTGCTGATGATTGGAAGTAAGCCGATGTATCTGGAGTTGAGGGGAGAAGTTTTGCTCCTTTTTTATGTAATGCAATGATGGTGGCTGATTTTGAAGCAGACGGAAGACATACCGCAAATGACAGGGTGTAAAGGGCAGGGTGAAAAAAGATAATATGAAAAAAGAGGAATGACCTCGGGCAAACGAAGAGAGAAAAGGGCAGAGAGAGAATGTGCAAGAGCAGCAAAGCAGGTTTTTAGGACATGTGAGCTGATGCCGTCCAGTCCAGTAGCACGTCAGAGTTGAGGGTTGAAAGAACCTTCTCTACCTTCTCAGCTGCCAAAATACACAGAGTACAGGAGCATTTGGGATGACGGGGAAGGACGGTTATCGAGAGTGAGGGTTGGGGACACAAGATTTTGAATCAATTAGAATTGAGGCATTCGGCCTTCTCACGAGATGGAGTCTGCTGTGTTGTAATTTGAAGAGAGGGAAGGCATGGAAGGGGAGCACATTCCAGAAACAGAAGGTGCCACCAGGTGTTAGAGGAGGGAGACATGTTTGAAAGTTCCTTTTTGAGGTTGAACAGATGTTGTTTCTAGCTCTTCTGAGAGGGACACACACTTGCTGTGACTTTTTGGAATGAACTAAGATTGCCTTTGATTGATTTGCTTCCAGAAGAGAAGGCAAGCTGTTTCAGAGCAACTGCCTCACCACATATTCAGTGTACCATGAGTGGGAAGAAGGGAAGGCAAATTGAAGACGTGATGGGATGAATCTGATGGGATGAATTTACCATGACAAAGCTTTTATCCACAGTCTGATGGAGTTACTGCTCTCCCTCGGGCTGGTGCTCGAGCCTCACACCTAGCTCGATTTCACGCTGTGGAACAAGGCTTTTAGGATCATAGGTATCTCCCACGATGAAGCTGAGTCTTGGGTCTCTCACTCTCTCACTAGAGGCAGGTCGGTGGTCTTTCTGTCTTCTACCATTTCCTCTCCGGCCTAGCCCCCCCTGCTCTGTCTGTCTGACCCCCCTATTTTTCCGCAGGGTGCTCAAAGTCTGCCAAAAACCCCTTCTCGGTAAAATTGCCAAAACCACAAATCACTGCTCACCTTTCACTCTTTCATTCTTCTTTTTCCCCACCTATGAAACAAACTCCCACACTCTCTTCAATCCCATTCCTCCCTCCAGGTCTTTCAAAACAGCTGTTCACCACCATCTGATATCTTCCGCCATCCAAAATCTTGATATTTTCTACCCCGTTAATCCACCCAAACCCACCTCCTTCAAATTCCCTGTTTTCCTTCCTGAAAGTCTCTGTTGTACCATCTTGTTATCCATGTACCCCACCCCATTCCTCTCTCCCTTCCACAGATCTCCCATTGTCTCTGTTCCCCATTATTTTGTGCTTCCTCTCCCACCCCTCTGGTCTCCTGCCTGTTATATGTTTCTGTGTATTAGCTCTGACACGAGCCTCAACATGGTATACAAAAAAAAAAAAACTATGTACGAGAGAGAGCAGGTTTCTGTGAAGAATTCCCAGGCTGAGTCATCATCAGGGGCAGTAATTATGGGAAACCAGTCCTGAAGAGAGAAGGGTGCTTGCAGTCCCTGCCAATCTGCTTGAGTGAAATGCCAGCCTCGCTGGGGTTGTGGCAGATTTTGGAGAATAGCCAAGGAGAATTTGACTTCCACAAGCACATGATCAGATGAACCAATTGGAGTAGAAGAACAGCAGGAGACATTTTGCAGGCAAGTTATTTATCACCAAGTCCAGAAGGGAGGATTTGCCATTAAGATAAATATGATCCAAAGAAGGCAGACTCATGCCTGTGAGGCACCAGGATGACAGTAAACATCTCAGGCTGGGAGTCCAACTGAGATTAGGCAGCTCAATGGTGAATCCACCACATCTGAGGTTTTCTGTCAGCCCAGGCAAAGGAAAGAGAGGAAACATGAGAGAAGAGACCAAAACACAGAGGAGAGAAGAGAAGTAAAGCTTTTGGATCTGATATGATAATTGAACTGCCAGCCTTCAGAGACTTGATTCAACCCTCAACACTTCCCCTTTCCAATAAGCAATTTCACTTGAGAAAATACAAAGCTTAATAACCACTACATTTCCAACAAGCCAGACCTAGTTTCCAGCTGACTCTAGCACCTGCACATAGGCTGCTTTCAAACCAATCAATTGCAAGTTCTCTTTTATTTTATTTAACAGCAGCCCATTAGGATAATTAGAAATCTGCTCAAAATGTGCCTTTCATTGTCAAAGAGTTCATCTTTTTGAGAGCATAAAACAAAGCACAGATATATAATGTATGCCAGGATTTTTGGCATCAAGATATGTTTCCTGGCATTTTGGGCAGGTTCCTGCAGGCTTCTGTTATTATGGATGAATATGGTGGGAAGGTACATCACTCTCAAAAGACCAACAAAGATCCAACGACTCGGGCATTGCTCAAGTTTGTCTTCTTAATTACAAGCTTTGCACATTGTGTTAATGTTACCATCATTGTGACCTCAGACCATGCTCCTTTTGCCAAGTTTTAAACTTTTCTTCAATTCACTTTCCTGACGAGCATTTTGACTTAATTGCTCACTGAATTAATCTTGCTGCACGGGTGAAGGCGTGCCTGGTCTGCTGTGATTTAGCACACAGGAAGAATGCCGTAGATTTACTGCGACTTGGAAAGGTACTTTAAATTTGGAGATGACAAAATTACAGAAAGCTTGCATAAAGAACCAGAATTATACAACGGCACCAACAATATCCTCCACTCCGACAGAAAACCTGCTTCTCAGGCAGACTGCCTAGATGGCAGACAATAGTGTCAGGATAGTTTATATGACAAAACATTGTTTCCTTCCTTTTTGAAACAAGGAAAGGAAAAATCATATTTGACATGGAGCAGTAATAATTCCACTTCATTCCTTTCAACATAGGCAACCAGTTTAGATTTCATCTCTGGATACTCAACATCAAGCATAAAAACTGCATTCTTGCACAAAAGCTCGATGGCATCTATGAGTGTCAAGCAAAGGATTAAGGTGGTGTCCTCATACATATTCTGTGCTCGAAGGACATCCCACAAGTCTGTGACTTACAATTTTAAGGCATCCGAATCCTTCAGGTCTTGGAAGCCAAGCAGAGTCGAACCAATAAGTACTTTGGTGGGAGACCTCCATGGAAGACGAGGTGTCCTTCAGTGTCCAATAGCATTTCGATGCTCACCATATTCACCACATGAACAAAACCCAAAAAGCTGACTTTTGAATGTAGATCCAAAAATAGAAGTTTATTGTAGATTGAAGATAGAGACTGGGTGGCGGTCAGATGTCTGCGATCTGCAGCTAGTGGTGCCAGCATAACATAGACATTTGTTCTTGAAACACACTAAAATAACACTTTAACCTGAGCCCATTTGATAACGCTCGAAATAATATTGGGTGTTTGGGCACCCTGCTGTTGCTGTCCCATCACTAGCGCACCGACACGACTGTTTGCAAAGAAAAACATATGACTGTTGAAGAGCATCAATTTGCCACATGTCTGTGGCCGATTGACCACATGTAGCGAACGTATTGGACAGCACAGTTCTAGACTGAGGATGACAGGACAGCCCAGTTTGTAACATGCTCACCTCAAAGCTACATGCAGGTTCTGGATTTTACTGGAATTACAAGGAACTTCAATGCAGGAGGAGGCCATTAGGCCCCTCAAGCCTGCACAATCTTGCCAATATTATTCCATGCACTTAGTACTCTCTGAGTGAATATGACTAATACTGCTCTCCTGGTGCAGTGGCTGCTGCATTTTGGATAATATATTTTTGTTAGGGGCATAAACGAGTTATCTCATTTGCATTTATCTTGTTAAATGTTTATTATCCCATTGTATCTCAAAATTAGGCCAGTATATGTGTTGTATTCCAGCTAAATTCGCTGCTGAGAGATTAATGGGATGTTTTTTTTTTTGTATTCATAGTCTCGGCTCGTGAAGAGCTCTACTAGCACACTGAACGGATCAGGATGCAACAGGAAAAAGAGGAACAATGAGAGAGGGTGAAAACACCAACAGCAGAGTTGAAGGCCAAGAGAAAGGGAGGTGGACAAACAATGGGTGTGGTAAGGAATGGGGGGCAGGGAGCATGCATGGGGTGAACAAGATGGATACAGAAGCAACTCCAAGGAGGAAAACTGAAAATTTGGAAGAAGGTGGGGATTGGGGTTGGGGATTAACCAGGGTAGAAAAGATCATTGTTTTGGATTGGGGACAATCTGAGATGCTGGAGAACTGCCGTCTTGAAGACCTAGAAGGAAGAATGAGATTGAAACGAATTTGGAATTGTTTTCCACAGGTGGGATAAAGACGAACAAATGAGATGGAGGTGAGCAGTGATCCTGGATTTAAGTAGTTTCACAGAAGGGGTTTGATTGTGGCTGTGTGAGCCCTGCTGAAATCTGGGGGACAAAGCATGGAAAGAGCAGAGGGTGCAAGACCCAGAAAGGGGTGGGGAAGAGAGAGAAAGAGAGACCACCGACCTGTCTGTGATGCGAAGGGATAGACCCATAGACTCTGCTTCATCCAGAGAGATTCCATAATCTTAAAGCCTTGGTTTCCATGGCATCAAGCGGAGAAAGTGATGTGAGATGAGGGAGCTATCGAGTCACACTATAGTTAACTTTATACCCCTGCCTCACACCAGTTTAAAATTAACTATAGAGTGATTTTGATGCTTAGTAAAATTAAGTAGTATTGTAAGAATCGTTGAAATTGTTTATAAATATTACTTATCTTATAAAATCAACGTTTGGATTGTAATACGGCACAGGCATAATGGGCCATTGGGCTTCCTCTGGATCATTTGCATACCCATTGCACTCCATGCTAGTCTATCTCATTTTAATCAATTCACGTGTGTAAAATGAAGTCGAAGGAGCTTCCTGACTTCACATGACCATCAAGCCTCAAGTGACATTCTTAAGAGTCTCCAAGTATATGAGGTCACTTGAAAGCTCCCACTGGCTAAACTACCTCCATTCCTTCTTTGGAGCTGGAATCTCTCAAGTTACTGTTTGGCGGTCTAATAATATGTTATTTTTTGCTTCTCTGGAAAATACTTTTGCATCACTTTGCCAATGATTGCAACTTTTTTTTGCTGACAGTCCTCAACTCGACGCAAACAGCTCATTGCTCAATAAATGGGGCAATTGATAAATGTATCTCTGTCCCAGTTCTCTTGCTTCCCTCCACCCTGTTATTGCAGTATTAAGCGCTTCAACCACTTGTTGTTTAGTTCTCCCATGGAACGACATTTTTGTTTCTGTTTAAAAGAAACGAATGCAGTTGCAATATCAAAATATATATAGTAGGATCAAAATGAAAGTGTGTGTAATTATATACCAATGAGACTGTATTGGTGAGACTCAGGAGTCATTCTCCTGGGTTCTCACTATCAGCCGTGATCATTTCTTGGGCAAACACATTCAACGTTGGCCTCTAAAGCCAGTTGCCGACTGGCTATCCTCCATCATACAAAGTCCTTCCTTCGCACACCTGAACTCCTATCCACCTTACAAGGCCTTCATCCACAGCTTGATGGGTGCTACTCTCCCTCTGGGCTGGCTCCCTGCCTCACACTTTGCTCAGCTTGACTTTGCCATCGTGTCCTTATTATTGGAATAGGGCTTCAACATTATTGGGAAACCAAGGCCTTCAACATATTGGAATATTCCATGATGAAGCTGTCTATGGGCCATCACAGACAGGTCGGTGTTCTCTCCATCCTCAACCGCCTCCTTTCTGGTCTTGTAACTCCGCTCTTTCCATGCCTTGTACTCAACCTGTTTCTGTGCAGGGCACACCACGGTCCACTATCGACCTCCTTCTGCTGAAACTACCTAAATAAGGATCTCTGCTCACCTCCACTCATTTATTCCTTCTTTTCCCACCTGTGGAGCCAACTTTCACATCCTTCAATGTCATTCTTCCTCCAGGTCCTCAAGACAGCTGTTCACCACAATCTCAGATCATCCCCAATCCAAAACCAGATCTTTTCTACCCTCGTTAACCAGCACCGTCATCACCACCCCACCCCAAAGCTCTCCTCTTTACAAATTTCCAGTTTTTCCTTCCTGAGAGTTTCCTTCTGCGTCAATCTTGTCTATGCCCATATGTCCTCCCCGACCTCTCATTCTTCCCCACATCCCTTATTGTTCCAAGTCTCCCTCTATTTTGTCCTTTAACCTCGCTGTTTGCATTTGTCCCCTCTCTCTACTGTTGTTTGTTCTGTTGTGTCTGATCCATTAGTAGTGTATGTCATTGTGTAATTGGTCAACTTTTCATATATAGAATCTGGAAACTTGTAATTTTTCACTTCCTATGTTTACAGTGAACACAAAAACAGCTGTTTCCAATTTTTTTATCCATAAGCAGTCACCAAAATCCAAAATTTGAGAAATCGTCATATTTTACCCATTATAGCACATTCAGAGAAAATAAAAAAAATATTTGTCAGCTAAATTTAACCCAGTTAGGCATTATTTACGAACCCCCCAAAAGATGACAGCCAAATATGCACAAAAAGGACGTTCTTGTAGTACTGAGAACATCACATTTGAAATGGATGTGCAAATACGAAACACAAAGATGCTTAGGCATATATGATTATTTAGTTATCCAAGTCCTCATTTTCCTCGTCATCACTTGAATTCTCATTAATTGCGACATTGTTCATGTGTCCTCAGCTCCTTCACACTTGCAGAGCTCTGTGCAGGCTTAGATTATGTGCCTTACAGAGCACCGTCCACTGCACTTACTGGTGACACAGGAACACTTCACACGTTCCACCACAGCCTCTGGTGCTGCTGGAACTTTTGAGACAACTGGGACATAGTGGCCGTCCTCCAGTTGTCGCCATCCCAGAGTAACAGGATCCAGTAGAATTGGTACAGCTACTAAGTCTTGCAACCATATGTGGCTTGTAGGTGTGCGCGCAATATATGCTCAGTGATACATCCTTGAGTCGGAAGTAGCTTCTCCACACCTTGGTTACCCTTCAGCTGCTTGAACATGTGCCACCTCAGTGACTTGGCTGATGCAAACCCAGACTTGAAACAGCTGACACACAAACTTTTCACATCCAGACAACACCCCTGGTGATGGGTACACTCCAACACCAAGTCCAGCAAGAGCACAGATAACATCTTCGCCTGCCTTCATGAAGACTTTGAAGCATGATGACTTCCCCTTTCCTTTGATGTGACCAGTGGTATCACTACCAGTGAGTGCATGCAATCCTGGCAATGCTGCTGTTCTTTCTGCACCTAGAGCAACATAGATGGGCTTGAGTTTGATTTTTCATCGTCCATCTCCAGTGCCCATGATGATAAACACTGTCCGGCTTCAGATCAGGTACTCTTCGCAGAGCAAGCACTAGCACATCAATATCACAAGATATATGTGCACAGTATTGCCCAGATGACTTACTGCCACTGCATCGAAGATCAACAGTATCAGCTTCCTCTTGGTGTACTCGGAATGCTCACCATGTTTGGCTGGGAAGAAAGGACGCCTTTCTGGGTGTGTGTGGTGATCGGCACTTTGCACAATCGAACAGCTTTTTGTGCAAGATACAACACAAGATTGGCTTTTGTTTCCTTAGTGCTCAGAAATGACTTGAAGTCTTTAATGCATGTAGTATCGTCTACTTTATACCCTTGTCCTGTGTTCTCCCTGCCGTACGAAGCTGTCTGGTTCTGTCCTTGAGCGAATTAATGATGCTGTAATTGTCAAATACTAGGTATGCATTCATGTAACCAACCGATTTACCATCAACACTTCAAATAATAAGCAGTCCAACAGATCTTTACAGGTTTCAATTTGGCTTTTGTAGACAACCATCTCCTGTACTAGAGCCATGCCATCTATTATGATGCTGGTCGGGCCGTGTTGGGTGGTTGACTCCTCTCCAATGGATGTTTGAGACGTGGCAGACTCTGCAACCATGCTCTCGAGTTCGTGAATGAGGATAGACTTGTTGGTACTGGGTAGTAGGGAACCATCTGGCTTCATTAGTGTGGCATTGGAACTAGCAAATTCATGCTTTCCTACGATGTCTTCCAGATCGAGTTCTCTTGAAGATTTTGCAATCAGGAGCAAGCGAACAAAGAGGGAGTTTGTTGCTTTCAAGCTGACCACTTCCGATTCTGTCTTGAGACTGACAGTTTTGCATCCATCATTCCACGTCAGATACTTCAGTTTTGACATTTTGTCCCACATGTTTTTCTCACCATTGACTCTTTCCTGTACATGTGTGACAAGTGCCTTGTTCCACGCATCTCTACGTCCAGTATGTCGTGCTGTACTGATGCAGGCATTATCCTGTTCGTCACAAGGTGACCAGCTTCAACTCGGAGCCATCTTCGTTCTCTGATGTAATGAAGGGGTTGATTTTGCCACCACACTCTTCAGTTGCCTTACTGCTTGCTCCTGTCATTGTGGTTTTAGCTGAAGAATGCTGATGGTGCTTCTTTGCTTTGGTTTTCGAAATGTTCAGCATCCGTTCAGTCTCTCCAGCAAGCCTTGCGAGTTCTGGCGAACTCAGACAGTACTTCAGCAAACCTTGAGGATCAGTTGTTAGGCCAGAAATGGCACCATCACCTCTATGTACTTTGTTGAGATGCTCTTGGGCTTGATCTGGCCAATGGATGTGAATGCAATGGATTTGTGTTGACAAACAACTCTCCACTTTGCAGATCGTTCCATATGTGTGGATGGCTGGTTTGTAGTTGGTGCATATGTGCTATGTGATCTGGAATGTTCTGGGCATAGTCATGCCTGTTGAACGTGAAGAAGTAGACACACATCTTTTCTAGAGAAGCAAGATGCAAAGGCCAGTTACAATCCCGGTACCTCTCATGAACTGGAGCAGGTTGCTGACTTGCTTCATGTACATACGAGCCCATTTGTACATGGGATACTTGTCGTAGTCGTTCTTCTGGTCGAACTCTTCCATTTGTTTTTCCAGTTCCAGGGTGTTAACCAAACTGACTAGTTGGTGATGTGCCTCAGCGACATCAAACCCATTACTACACGCTTCTCTCACAGTTTCCATTGAGGACATCAATTTTTGGTGCAGCGTAGGGTTTTCTTCGAAGAATGCTCTGATCCACAAGTCAAATAGAGTTTGCAGAGAGATTTGATGTGCATCCAGCGCTCGGTTGTGGTGTTTGCCATTTAGTATTTGAACCACTGTTATACTACTGTAGAGGCCGGCTTCAATCCATGCCACATCCAGGCCACTGCTTTCAACTGTTGCTCCTAGACACCTTAAGGCACAGAGAACTATATGGAAAGGACCAGGGCTTGCGATGATGTTGTCTTTGAACTGATGGTCCAGGAAAAAGAGTTAGCGCACTCTTTTGTACAAATCCATGTCTAGTCACACAAGTGTTGGATCGTTGTTGTCAAGCCTGTCGTCAGTCCTCATCAGTTGGTTAAGATTATGGAGTTGCACAAGAGCAGTGGTAAGGGTGGTCCACTCATGAGCTGGTGAATTGATGAGTGGAAGTGCGTGGACCTTGTCCAATTTATAGGAGTCATCAACCTTGGAATGTGATGTGTGCATGAGTGAATTATATGCTGCCCATACAGGTACGGGTTGGGGAACCACATGGTTTCCTTCACTCTCTCATGGATCTTCGCATTGTGGACCAAGTATGTTCACTGCATTGCCACCATCACGATGGAAGTGGCGTACTAGCAACCAGGCGAGATCATCTACTGCAGATCTTGTTAGCTCATCTTCATTCCTCCCTGTCTTGAAATGCGGATAGCACGGGCTAGTTGGAGGCTTGGGGCTGCCTGTTATTGTACACTGTACAAGAGGTACAATTGTGCTGGGGACATCTTTCACAGACCTTGGGGATTTATTTTGTGTGGGTGTTACACACTCTGCCACAACATCAATGACGTCCTCCATACTTGGCTCTCTTTGGTACACAGCCATAGCTGTTGCATGGAATGAATTTCGACCATCTGATGTGTCGACCTTGGCATCAATGTTATCGAGTGAAAAACGGAGTCTTCGCTGCCTATGAAGTCCTGGTGGTACATAGTTCCCATCGTGCTTCTCCATGTTCTCCTGTACACCTTTGGAGATTTGAGTTATACACTGTTTTACTCTTTGGTATGGAACTCCCACTCCAGCGTGCGGCCAGAAGATTTGCCAATTTGTGGCTTCTCCATTCGTGATCACAATACAGGGAAATTCCTAATGTGATTAGAGTTTCCATCGTAGACCGAAAAGCAGCAGCTGGCGACTTGGCTTCATACAATATTGACGATTTGATTTATGTGCTTGCAGTATTTGCTGAGAGATGACTGTGCTGACTGATTCAAATCATGTGTTCGGGCTTCAGTTTTTACTGTGTACATGCCCTTCAGATCCATAGAATCATGCTATGTGTTCATGTGGAATACATCTTCTGCTGAGTTTTCCAGCGTTCCATTGAAAACCCGGGTCCTTTTTGACCTGCTCAATCGATTTACGTAGCACCATGGAAGCTTCGAAGATCTTCTTCATGTTATCATGTGGGTCAGGTCTGTGTACTGCTTCTCCGACTGCTGTGTTTTGTTTGGCTTTGGAATGTATCAGCGTAGGCTTATTTGGCAATAGTGTGAACTGAACGAGTTTGACATTCTTCTCGATTTTCTGTCGCAACCATCTCCGTGCTGTTGGGCATTTGAAAATCTTGACCAATATTCAATATCGTGTTGTTTCATCTTCGATACATAGTCCTTTTCTGCTTCATCGATGGTATGATTTCACCTTGTTCGATACGCTCCTGTATTTCAGCAAAGAACTCGATTTTGGCTGCTATATAGTGAACAGTTGTTTCACTATCATCGGTATTGCCACCGGTAGGGGTATTTGAGGAGGGTAGACTGTCTCCAGCACACTCAAGCTCACGCTTCAGAGTTGCCACTGTTCAGTTATACACTGCTTGTGATACACAATGTCCTGTGACAGTGTATCATTGTCAGATATGACATTAGCATAGTTCACTTTCCCACTTCGGGTTGTTGGAGTGTTGCACTATATCATGTATCAGAGTTCCAATATTTCCTGACGGCATTCGTGCAAACATCTTGAACTTTGCCTTGGCAGAAAAAGCACTTACTTTTATCATAGTTCATGGATTTTGAACGAGTGTGCCTTCCTGATACTGACAGTTCTTCAGGTTCTCCATGGTGCGATGAGGTAGCTGGTCTCCCTATGGTTCGTTGAAGAAGACTAACATCGGATGTTGCACAGGCTCGTTTATATCGCTTTTCATCACGTTTTATATGTTCTTTATTGGTGCTTGCACGTAGCATGTTCTGTGCCACACAACATGCTTGTCACTTAGATCACTGCTGTCAAGTCCCCGATTTTTTCACTGAGTGTATAATGAACTCACTGTTCCCAAAACTCGCTCTCAACGAACCGCTGTCAAGAATTTGTCGTACGTTGAATGTTCCTCGATTGTGGTGGTTCTTTCAATTGCTCTTGTTTGGAGCTCTGACACTTTATGCATAGTTTATAGTTTATTTCTGTGCGCGCCCTTTTCTCCGGGGGTTCTTTGCTCTGTGCCATGACTTATCTGCAAATAGAGAAAAAACACATAATTGATCATTTTTATGTAAAAGACACTACACGTATATTGTCTAAATATGCAGGATCAGGCAAAGATATCAGAGTGGTCATATTGATGAGTGTTAGGGATTATGATTATGTTGAGTGTTAGGGATTATGATTATGATGTCTATATATTATAGATCTTCTACTGCATACACTGTGTCTGAAAATACGAAACGAAATTTGTCATCAAAATTTTTATCGATTTTCGTCACTCGCTGGCCGCCATCTTGGATTTTTGTCATTAGCAATGTTTGGAAAAATTGGAAACAGCTTATTTGTAGTCTTATGTGATCTTAGGAAGTGAAAAAACACAAGTTTCCAGATTCTATATGAAAAGTTGACCATTGTATGAATTGCTACATAACAACATACACTATAGTGTTCTCGCTCTTCCATGAGCCTTGACTTTGTATAAATAAATATTAATAAAAAATTAATATCACGAATTAGTGCACTGCCTGATTTGAAGCGTAATACATGGATTGAAGTTCACTGCACAATGCTAAAACAGTGTGGTAGTCAAAGATTGGTGTTTATACATCCAGGACACAATATGAATTTTTAGATACAAATAAAGGTGGGGAAAACAATGAAGAATATCGATTAAACACCCTAACCTCAACACATGATGCCAAAGTAAAGAATACAATGAGTTGGGTTTGGGTAACTTTTACTGTAATGACAAAATATTGTCCAGTTGATAATAAGCATGTGGTTTCAAGGTTAGCTTCGTTTCATAGAAGTATTCATTGAGAGGCGGCTAAACATCTTTTCATAGTGTTAGTTCTTGGAAAGTCATGTGTTGAAGGAATGATGAAAGCAAAGAGGAGTTCGCAAAAGCTCTTGAAGATGTTACATAAAAGGACAGAAGAAGTTGGAATGTAATGGGGATAAGGAATAATATGAATGATAAAAACGCATGAATGAAGTACTGTATATAATCATGAAGAAACACACTGGTGAAGATTGACTAAAACTAATTAAAGAACAATAAAGAGAGAGTAATGAACAAATGAATATAGCTGATAAAGTTATTAAATAGAGTAAGAAAGGGAAGGATAAAACAACCCCACTTAAGGAAACAATACCCAAAAGCGACAGTGTTCAATGCTTAATTGGGTTTGCATATTAGAAAGCTTAAATCAGTCTTGAGATGGCTTTTTGGAACTCCTATCATCAAAACAAAACCTATGGATGCAAATTCTCTGCATAGAACCAGAGGGTTATTCTGTTTTCTCTTTTACAAATAGTCTTGTCACTGGCCACCAACTTGTTTTTTTATTCCAATGACATTACTCAATGTGCTGTCGACACCGAAATAGGTCACGGTTATCTCAATGGTAAGATCCCGTACATTCATCACTTTTGGGCTGGCCTTGCTCACAAAACTTCATAACTTCACGCATTTAGCATCTAGGGTTAATTGCATGCTCAAATGGTGAATTCTCTCGGTTTAAACAGTCACTTCTTTTTGGAGAGGTTATTATTTCTAAAAGAAACCAGTGCCTCTCAAGGGTAGTTGTGAAAACAAACCAGTCCATCGTTTATTGCAGTGACCCTTTTGCTTCTTCTAGAACTTTCTCTTTAGGGGCCTCTAGCCTGCTTGAGGCCTACTGTTGGGGCTTGCATTGGAGCCTACTGTGAGGCCTGGATTGTGGCCTGCTGGGGGTCGGCTGCATTGAATGCTGTGCTTGCTCGAACTCTTGCTGCAGCTCCTCCAGTTCGGATCCCTGATCTTGTCTTGAGTTTTGTACTGGAGGATACGGTGTCGCTCGCATACAAAACATCTGGGTCTCTCCTCTTCTGACAGTTTTAGGACCATCAGACTGCAGGTTCTCTCTTAGAACTGGCCGGATTCCCAAGGCATTCCATCCGGTCACCACCGTCTTTTACACGAACAGCACCCTCCAACTCCCTGGCTGCATACTCCTTCACCCTTGTGCTGGCCTAATTGGGTTCTCTCTCTTTCTTCTTTATTTCCTTCTTCATTCTGCATATGTATGTATTTCTGATGGTTAAAATCCCTAAATGAAAGTTGGTTGATTGTATGTTGGTTTGGTGTGCTGCAGGCCATAACACTTTGTTCAAAGTAATTTCACATATCAAAAATCAACAAATGATATTATCAATGGAAATTATCTTCATCACTTAATTTCTAAAAGATTGTATAAATCTATTGTTACATTTCATAGAACCCAGAGATTTCTCAAGTTGTTCATTTAATTATCCTCAAACTATCTGGTAAATCTAACCTTAAGCACCTTCACTCTTCCATCAGTATTAGCATTTTAAAAAATTGTTCACACTTCAAAGCGAGCCTCCAGGCAGAGACATGTCCGAGGCTTACCCAGACATCTAGGTTTCTCAATATGATGATGATGATGATGATGATGCCAGACCGACTGAGGGGGGTTGCATTGTGATTCTCATGTATGTATCGTCATGGAAAAACTCTGAAGACCACCCTTGGTTGAATCAGTTCATTGGTCATGTGCATAGAGAAAAGCAAAGCATCAATCAGCTTTGAAACTCATCTGGCTCTACAGTGCCAAAGGACTGACTGAATTGTGTACAAATTGGAAATAGGGATGGGTCATGTGAAAGACATCTGACACTGACTAATCAACATGTGATGTTTTGCACAGAAAATAAATAATTCAGAGACTTATGAAGAGGGAATGAGCACTCAAAGTCTCTGTCAGCAGATCTAAGGTCGAATTAGTTCACCCCCTAAGTAAAATGCATTCTTTACACAAATTACACAATAATTCATGACAACTGACTTGCCCCAGGCATCACAAGACCGAGGTCTAACTGCACTTTTCAGCTCAAAGAGGAAGTACAGAAACCAAACCACAAGGCCACGCAAAGGCACATTTGCTTTTTAACAGGACATGCAGTTTAAGCCTAACTGATTTTCATTTAGCCAAAAGGTATTACAACAAATTCTACATATATGTTTTTAGCATTTAAAACATTTGAAAACATAATTAATGACCGAACACAAAAAACAAACAAACAAAACAAACATCAGAACAGCTGTACACACAAAAACACAACAGAGTTTGTAAAGTAATCTGCTGTCACATCTGCAAAAACTTTGATATTCCAGTTCCAGAAAATTTGTGGGAAAAGGAACCAAAAGCAATCACTGAAAACATTGAAGTACCGCTCACATACGACCTTATGATCCCATCGGGTGTGAACATTGAAAACAAAACATTGCGACCAGATATCATACTTAAGTGCAACAAAAAGAGAAGGCATTGCTAATTGAGGTGTTAATCCTGGTGATTTTGGACTAAACGATGCAGAAATCAAGAAAATGACCAAATACCAAGACCTCAAGCATGAAGTGAAAATAGAACAATAAGTACCATATTACATATATACGTACATATATATACATATAACGTACACATATATACATATATACGTTACACATATATACATATATACGTACACATATATACATATATATACAATATATATATATATATACACATAATACACATAATAATACACACCTATATATACATATATACATATCTCTATTATAATACCAAGCTTGCACACTAAAAACTCGGCTCGCCGTCACACGATCCTATGAAATTGCTGTGGCACTTAGCGGACATGCCGACAATGTTTGGGAAGTCTTGGCGTTCCATAGTACCATTTGCATTTTGCACAATGCGTATTTTTGTCATCCCGTGTACGGTCTGTCGTCTGCTACCAGCTATGTTGTACTGCTATCCCGTGCATGTGACGGGTATCGCTAGTATATACATATATATACACACAATATATTATAATAGTACATATATATAATATATATATATACACACATATATAATATATATATATATAATATATATATATATATATATGTATATGATAAATGGGGCTTCTGGGACACCCATTCAATGAATGGGGAAAAAGGACAAACTTCTGACTGAAGCCCAAAGCCCAAAATAGGAGACTGATTTTCTCCCCCACAGTCCCTTCCCTCCATACAAGCAAATGTAAAATTGAGACTATGAAAGATTGAGACTTACTGATTAAAGCACTTCTTCCCTTTTATATTTTCATTCCACTCAAAGAGCGAACCAACGAATATTTGCCATGTTCTACTTTAGGGAGTAATTTAATTTTCTAATAACATTCATTTACATCGAGTATATTCACTTTATCTCTTCAAGCACAAAAGAAAGGGAAGTTCACTATCCCCTCTTTGGTTCTGTAAAAGGGGAAGTGCCTTTAAGAGCACAGTCGTGCTGTGAAAATGAGGAAGTATTCTGTGCCCATGTCTCTCATGGTTATACTTCAAGCATCAGAACACTAACAGAACAAAGTTTAGCTAAAAGCAAGCAAAAACAGCTTTTAATAAAAGAATATATTATAAACGTGTTTTCTCAAAAATCATTCAAAGCAAGCTGTTTCATTTTCGTGTTAAAATGAGTCAGTCTGGAGTCAGCCAAGCTGCTCACCCGAACCAATCCAAAAAAATTCCAAAGTCATTTCCTATGTGGGGCACACCCTGAAAAACCATTGTTGTGTAATCTACCATTACGTCATCAACAGGAGGCTATTTATTGCTTCGTATGCTCGGCTTCGTATGCTCGGGCTTCGTATTTATTGCTCTGGCTTCATATGCTTTGTTTAGAGAATGGATTGTGCAGATATTTCTCTGACCTTGCGGATCAATCGTTTTCACAAGATGACAGGTGAGATCCTTAACCCAATTCATTATTGTTGTTTTATACAGAATTAAATCACTATACAACAATAATTATTGTGTGTCTTTTTCTAACAGGTTGTCCCCAATAAGAACATCGTTGATAACTTGATGTAGAACAGGAGGCCTTTGAATTACACGGATGAGTGGCTAAAAATGAATGACTTCCTTGAAGACATTCGATCGTTCAGAAGAGAATTGAATAACATTATTGTTGGCTGGCAAGAAGTTCTCTCACGTCCTCTGACCTTGAATGAATCGTGTCAAAGGTGAGA
This sequence comes from Eptatretus atami, assembly GCA_035128595.1. Lineage (NCBI taxonomy): Eukaryota > Metazoa > Chordata > Myxini > Myxiniformes > Myxinidae > Eptatretus > Eptatretus atami. The sequence continues at coordinate 88,580,763 of CM068966.1, forward strand.
AATTATCCCTCTGTCTCTGTGTGT